>CAMRHE010000014.1:12060000-12585000 GCA_947044405.1 Leptodactylus fallax
TAAGATAACATCAAATATTTGAACATAAGAAGTTAAAATTAATACATTTCAGAAAGTATGGTAACACCTGTCCTGGAAATGCCAACTTGCGATGCATCTACCATGCTTTTTGGTAGATGCATATTATAAATATATACAGTGGGGAAAAAAGTATTTAGTCAGCCACCAACTGTGCAAGTTCTCCCACTTAAAAAGATGAGAGAGGCCTGTAATTGTCATCATAGGTAGACCTCAACTATGAGAGACAAAATGAGAAAACAAATCCAGAAAATCACATTGTCTGATTTTTAAAGAATTTATTTGCAAATTATGGTGGAAAATAAGTATTTGGTCAATAACAAAAGTTCATCTCAATACTTTGTTATATATCCTTTGTTGGCAATGACAGAGGTCAAACGTTTTCTGTAAGTCTTCACAAGGTTGGCTGGTATGTTGTTCCATTCCTCCATGCAGATCTCCTCTAGAGCAGTGATGTTTTGGAGCTGTCGCTGTGCAACACGGACTTTCAACTCCCTACAAAGGTTTTCTATGGGGTTGAAATCTGGAGACCATCTAGGCCACTCCAGGACCTTGAATTGATTGATTTCAATGGGTTTTTAAAACAATCCGCAGTTGTGCATTTTGAGCATGTCCGCCGTGTATCCGCTCTTTTGGACGGAGACCAAAGCCGGACTTGCAACACTTTGTCTCCGTCCAAAAAGTAAGGATACATACATTGAGGTCTATGGAAGGCGGATTACAAATGGATAATAATCAGTTTGTGTCCATTTTGCAATCCCTTTTTCACTCTGCGCATGCTCAGAATGAAGAAAGGGGGAAAAAAAAAACAATATATAATAAGACCCCTGAGATACCGCTGTCATGTTTGATCGCGGCATCTCAGGGGTTAACACCCGCGATCGGAGCTCAGCTCCCACCGCGGGTGTTATACGACAGTGTCAGCCGTTACATACGGCTGACACCCACAAAGCAGGGTGCGCAAACAGTTTCTATGTGCGCATCTTGCTTCCGTCGTGGTTTGTGGAAAGTCCTTTACTATTAGAGCGGATGTCGGGAAGAGGTTAACGCGACTCACAGCGAATTAATTCGGATCGAATCGAATTGTTTTGGAAACTTCGGAGAATCAGTCTAATCGAATTTTTGCAAAATAACAATAATGATTATCACTAGAGATGAATGTATAAATTGCTACAATTTTATAGGGGGATAGAAAATTATATTTTTATGTAAACTCCTTTTTAATTTGCATGCACAAAATTGGTTGGCGCATTTCTGCGATTTTGGCGTTTCTTTAACACCTGCACCTGTAAATATATATATGTGTGGTATGTATGAATTCCTCACGTATTGCAGTTTTTAGGAAAGAACATTTTCTTTGCAGAAAGGGATTGCTTGAGCATGCACTTTAGTGGCAAATTTTAATTTTTGTGCTATTTTTGCTTGTAATCTCTGTTTGCTGCAAAGTTGCATGAAGGTGGTTGTACACACATGGACAAAATTGTTGGCACCCCTCGTTTAATGAAAGAAAAACCCACAATGGTCACAGAAATAACTTGAATCTGACAAAAGTAATAATATATAAAAATTCTATGAAAATGAACAAATGAAAGTCAGACATTGCTTTTCAACCATGCTTCAACAGAATTTTTTAAAAAAAAAGAAAAAACTCATGAAACAGGCCTGGACAGAAATGATGGTACCCTTAACTTAATATTTTGTTGCACAACCTTTTGAGGCAATCACTGCAATCAAATGATTCCTGTAAGTGTCAATGAGATTTCTGCACCTCTCAACAGGTATTTTGGCCCACTCTTCATGAGCAAACTACTCCAGTTGTCTCGGGTTTGAAGGGTACCTTTTCCAGACGGGTGTTTTTAGCTGTGTGTTTTGGGTCATTATCCTGTTGCAAGATCCATGACCTGCAACTGAGACCAAGCTTTCTGACACTGGGCAGCACATTTCTCTCTAGAATCCCTTGATAGTCTTGAGATTTCATTGTACCCTGCACAGATTCAAGACACCCTGTGCCAGATGCAGCAAAGCAGTCCCAGAACATAACAGAGCCTCCTCCTTGTTTCACAGTAGGGACAGTGTTCTTTTCAAGATATGCTTCATTTTTCCATTTGTGAACATAGAGCTGATGTGCCTTGCCAAAAATTTCAATTTTTGTCTCATCTGTCCATAGGACATTCTCCCAGAAGCTTTGTGGCTTGTCAACATGTAGTTTGGCAAATTACTTTTGTCAGATTCAAGTTATTTCTGTGACCATTGTGGGCTTTTCTTTCATTAAACGAGGGGTACCAACAATTTTGTCCACATGTGTATATATGAAATATTAAAGGGAGTCTATCATTCGCAAAAACACTTTTAAGCTAATGGCTAATTGCGCATGCGCAGTCGCGAGAATTTGCTGCCAGCGAGAACTGAGAAGAAAGAAGACCAAGAGGGGAGTCGCCGCAACGAACGAAGGGGCGGTGAGAAGCGATGATGCGATGGTTGCTCGCAGAAGAGAAGGAATGCCCCAGATGCTCATTTACATACATGAAGAAACGAATTATCTTGGAATCGGCTGGGAGAAGAAAACAAGGAAATGTAGGAGAAGAATGGCCTTTTTAAAGGCCATTCCAACGTGCCATTAGCTTAAAGTGTTTTTGCGAATGATAGACTCCCTGTAAGCTGTGTTTTTATAGACTGTATGCTGTGCAATCTCAAAAAAGTTAGATTTTGGTATCACAGTCACAGTTTGCTAGGTACAGTATAGATTTTTAACATATTAGTGAACAACAGCAAAATATTGCTTGTCTTCTGTATCAGTTTTTTTGAGAGTATGAGCTCTTGTTGTAGTTGATGTCTGCAGTATATATAAATTGTGTACACCTTGATCTTTTATTTTAAATGTATTTTGTGTGTGAATGTAAGATTGAATATGATTTTTGGGCACAAATATGTGTTTTAGTGCATTTTTAAAAAAAATTATTTGTGTTTGTCACAAAGTTACATGAAGGTGGACGTTGCTATTGATAACCCATTGAGACGCATGTAATCTTCAGGTTGTCTACTTTCAAAAAATATATAGGGCTTAGGGGTTCACTTGCTTTCCACGGTGTGTAATCCCTACATTTTATAGAATGATACTTTTTTAACATTTCCAGCTTCAAAGCAGATTTGTGTTCCTTCCAGTTCTAGTGATTTTCTGAAGACATGTGCATGCAGGTGTAGTCCTTAGTGATATGAATGAACTCTGCACATGTTGAACTCTTATTTTTAGTAGGTTTGGTGCATAAGTTTTTGTTTGGTTTCCACTTTTAGCAACTAGTATACATTTATTTGCATTTTTTCTTATAAAACATTCACTTTAAATCAAAAGTGCATGAAGGTGCCTGTTCGCATACAGTACCAAGTGGCATTCTGACAACAGTGCAGGTGTATACCTTAAGAAAATATATAGGTATGGAGGGTTAGCATGATTTTTTAATGTTGCAATTTAGGTTTTATTTGTCCATCCTAAAACTGTTGAAAATTGCTCCGGCTACCGGAGGTGCAAAAATTCCGGAAACCCCTGACAGTGAAGGGGTTAAAAGGGGTTGTCCAGGCAAAAACGGACAACCCTTTGAAAGTTTAAATAAGCTGGGGGCAGTGAAAAAAAAAAAAAGCATACTCACCTGTTCCCGTTGCTCCGGTGTCCTCCCGTGCTTCCCAGTTCATCTGCTTCGGCGGCGTCTTCTGGTGTTGTGCTGAAGCCACTGATTGGCCTCAGCAGTCACGTGACCACTGAGGCTAATCAGCGAAGGGCCTGAATCTCACTACCTATGACATCACGGGTCTTCTTCCTGAAGCCTGGTGGGGCCACAGATTGGCCTCAGCGGTCACGTGACTGCTAGGCCAATCAGCGGCTTCAGCACAACGCCGAAAGAGATCCGGGATAGCAGATGAACCAGAAGGCGCGGGACAACACTGGAGCAACGGGGACAGGTGAGTATGCATTTTTTAAATTTTTTTTCACTGCCCCCAGCAGATTTAAACTTTAAAAGTTTTGCCTGGACAACCTTAAGGCTGAAGCCCCACTTTGTGGAAAAGCAGCTTTTTTTTGTTGCAGATTTTGCTGCAGTTTTTTGCATCAAAACCAAGAATGGCTACAAAAGGAATGGGAAATTTATAGGAAGTTCTTATACTTCTCCCTTCTGCTCAATCCACTCCTGACATTGGCTCAAAAAACTGCAGCAAAATCTGCAACAAAAAAAGCTGCTTTTCTGTAACGTGAGACACAGCGATTATGGCTGCTGCAGAAAGCAAAGTGAATAAAATGTAATCATTTTATCTCATCCACAGCATGTAAATTTTAGCTGCGGAATCGCAAGCATTAGCACATATATTTAATAGGGGAAGAAAGTGCAGAGAAAAATGCATCAAAAGCTCAATGAAAAACTCTGTGGGAAAAAAAAATGTGTTTTTGCTGCATTTTTTCTCCAGTGTTTTTTTTTTTTTTGCTGTGTTTTGCTGTGTTGGGCCTAATCCTTAAAGGGGTTGTCCAGGAATTACAGGTTTCTGCAAGGAGACCAGGGAAGGTTAAAAATAAAACCCATACTCACCTGTACCTAGTCCTCCCATCCATCCGATCTAGCGGTGCCCTGGGTCTTGTTCCAGCGGCAGTCCTTGCCACACGTAACCGCAAGGACCACAATCAGCGGCCTCAGCAGCCTAAGGAAAGGAACCAGGATGTCACTCACATACGTCACCTGTGATGTCCCGTGTCCTTTCATTAGGCCGATGATTTTTAAGCGGACAGGCTCTCCGTCTTTCAGGTTCCCATGTGGACCCAAACAACAGAGAGTTGAACACTAGTGTGAACCTAGCGTGACTCTGGATCTGATGACCAGACAGTGTTGCATCCATAATATAGGTACAAAAAAATACCCGCTATTACGCCCATATGAAATCTGCCAAAAACTGATTACTTTTTTATATAGTGATAGTCAGTAGGTGAAAATGTTTCATCTGACTGGTGAAACTTCCATCTGTCAAAAAAGTTAATCTTTAGTTATAATTATTATCGTTATTATTGTAGCTTGTAACAGATATCAGTGGAGAGGTGGAAGCACGTTTTATTTATAAAGATGAGGCACAGACAATATAGGGAGAATGGCAAATGTAAACTTAATTGATGTTTTTGAGTATGTGTTGGAAGTGTTCGGTACAGCTCTTTTGGTGCCGTGATCTTGACACTGGTAAATGTCTGGGTCACAGTGTCAATAAACAGCCTCATTAGGGTTACATAAGAATACTCCTCTGATTAGGTATTACCAGGGCTGTGGAGTCAGAACCAATTTTGACTGGAGTTGGAAAAAAGTTACCCACTCTGGCTTCAAAATAAAATAATTATGTTTAATTATGTTTTACAATTATTAACATTGCATAATTTGAGGGATAATTTGTTGCATATTTATTTCATAGGAATTCAAATCAATAGTTTTTTTTAGAAATTATTGCTTTTGACTGACCATGGCATGGTGTCGTGGAGTCGAAGGTTTGGCCTACCAACTCCACAACCCAGGGTATTACATTACCCCTCTATGTGACAATTAGAGGGCAAAAGTTCAGCATGCTCACTGATTTATAGCAGAAGTGAAAACATGATTGGAAGTCCCTGTTACCCCTCCCACTGGTGTCAGACACACTTTATGCAGAGCAAATGATGTATTTTCATTCCCCTGCAGTCTGCAGCCCCTCCCCCACTTCCCCCTTCCTGTTGTCCAAAGGTGCTGGATCGATGTCGGAGGACAATTTAAAGGTCAAAATCTCTGAATCTATAAAGGGCTAACCACATGATCTTGGATTCATTTTAAATTTGAGAATCTCATCTTTAATTGTGATGATCCAGAGCGATTAGCAGTTAAAAACGCTGTCTCATAAACCTGCAGATCTCAATTCCTGACAACATTTTCAACTGCTAATCACTCCGGATCTGTAAGGCTATCCTTAAAATGAATCCAAGATCATATTGATAGCTCTTCAGATCCAGAGAAATTGGCATTAGTTGCAATGAAATATTACAAATGTCCTTGGCTACTAAAGTGCCTCTCTGTTAAGACGTATCACATATGTCCATGAGAGGGACAGGTTTAACTTCAAAAAAATCAAGCAAGATATTCATTATCAGCATGTCTTGGCACTGACACAATACATGCAATTGATGCTAATGTTGTCATAGGTGGATGTCTCACTTGTGAAAAGCTGCAATTCTTTTTAGCATGCAGGACATAGGATGCAGATCTCCAGAAGTCATAGGCTCTTCTCCCTAAAAAAGTTACAATAGTTAAATTTGGCCAGCTAGGAATAATCTGTTACGGATCCATTAAGGTGAGGGTCCTTGAAAACAGGAAATTCAGGATGCCATAAAAATAAATTGGTAAAACAATCCACAAGTTCAACATTGTAGTTTCACAACAAAGTACAATTATGCAACAATGGAGTATTTGTTACAGCCTTTGCTCTATTCATACAGCAACTGCTTCAGGGTGGTTTCATTAAAAATAACATCCGTCTTCATTCCAAGACAATACCAAAATAGTATACCGTATATGAAGTAATTTCCTAGTAAGTGCCACATTAAAATAGGGAAAGTTGCATTCTACTGCTATAGAGCCTATGCATACACAAAATATTGTGACTTACCTCTTGTAGAACATCATCAAGCATTTGACTGTAGGTGTCCACAAGATGGGTGATCAATTCTTTTTTGGAAAGATGGACCAGACAGTTCTGGCTGGCATGGCTTTCATTACTGAGACTGCTGTATGTTTTGGAGCAGGCTTCAAGTACCTCTGGGTCTGAATGATTTACAGCTATGCTTTTCATCTGCTTCAACAAGGCCTCTAAGTGCTGCAATCCAATATGAAATCAGTGATTTTTCTCAAGCCTCATCATAAATCAGGCGCATCCTCCAGCTGCCCTGCAACTACACTGAAATCTATGCCAGCTTGTAGCTAGCATAGCTTTCAGGCATTATTTATGGCAGAAAACTAGTGTAAATGATAATATATCTGGTCAACAGCACGCCTATGTCAAGCCCCCTTATCAGAAAGTGAAAAGGGCAGCATAAAAACACCACTTGTGACAATTTGTGTTGCAAAAAAGCCTTTAAAAAGTCACAAACTGGGACTTTTTTACATCACAGAAGTTGCTTACAGAGTTCATAAATTTTCCCTGAGAACTAGAACAAGCTGAATTTCTAAAACCACACACATTAGTAAATGCAAATTTTCATCTCTGTGAACAGGGGGAAATAAAGGTACTATTAGATACATCTGCAAGATGTTTGGAACAACCTCCCGGCCAAGTTCCTTCAAAAACTGTCTGCAAGTGTATCTAGAAGAATCGAGGCTGTCTTGAAGGCAATGGGTGGTCACACCAAATATTGATTTGATTTTCTATTTGGTTCATTTGCTTATGATCAGTTACGATCACTTTTTTTTTAACATCCATTTAACAGATCCATTTAATGGATGCAAAAAAAAAAACATATGGCCAACCATTTACCATAGATATCAATGTAAGACACAACTGATCTCTTTCTATCTTTTTCTGACAGATATAAAAGTATGGCATACCACATTTGTGTGTCCTTCAAAAAAAAAAAAAGGCTTGAAACAGATTTGCTATTTTTTTATGTTGATTTCTATGTAAACAGTTGGCCATCTCGGCAAAGGACAAGTGACTTCACTACCTGTGATGTCCCGGCGTCACTTCCTGATGCTGCTGAGGCTGTTGATTGGCCTAAGCAGTCACATGACTGCTGAGGGCAATCAGTGGCTTCAGCTAAAGGGATTCAGGACATCACAGCCAGTGAGGAGTTTCACTTCTAGAAGACGCTGGAGCAGCAGGACCAGACAGAGCTGAGAGGACATCGGAGCACCAGGAACAGGGGAGTATGATTTTTTTTTTACATTTTTTTCACCTCCACCGGCCTATTTTAAAAAAAATATTTTTGCCCGGATAACCTCTTTAAGGCTCAGTGACTTTTCACATTTTTATTGGCAGAATTCAGAAAATCATATCTTTTTTACTTTTACATCAACATAGCTGTTTTTTGTGGAATAGGCTATATTTTTCCATGGCACCTTTTTGGGATGCCTAGAAGTTATTGACTAAATTTTATTGGAAAAAGCAACTATTTTGACATAGTTTTTTTACATTATACATTTTGTGCCATTTACCATACAGAATGAATAATATATTCTACGGGTCAATATGATTACAGCAATACTAAACTCACATAGTTTTTGTAGGTGTTTTACTCATTTTGCTTAGTATGAACACTTTTTTTTTTTTTTAAATTAAATAAATATATAAAATATTTTGCATTTGTGTGTGCTTTTTTTTTACTGAAAGCCATTACTTTTTTTTTAATTTTTCCATTAATGAAGCTGGTTGAGGACTTGTTTTTTGTGGCATGAGCCGTAATTACAGGTGTGTAACAATAGCGCTTTGCACTCACTGGGAGTACTATTTCTCTCAGCAGACACAGCCACTAACTTACCACTTTAGATCTATATGGATCTAACTTTCAAAAGGTGACACTAGAGCAGGGGTAGGCAACCTTTTTTGTTCGGCGTGCCGATTTCGATTAAAAAAAAATCAAAGTTGAGGTACTCGGAGTGCCGGTCAATAATTGTAAGTCTGACGACCCCTGCACACGGTATTATGTCACATAGCGGCCCCTGCACACGGTATTATGTCACATAGCGGCCCCTGCACACGGTATTATGGTGATACTAGTGATAATTGCTATTACTATTATTTTAGCGTGTAACGGATATAACTAGAGAGGCGGGCGGCATATTTTACTCTATAAAGATCCGGTATGGACAGGACAGAGACAGTGAAAAAATGTAAACTTTATTGGTGACTTTTTTCATGTGTTGTGTAAGTGTTTGGTGCGACACTTCTGGCGCTGCGACCTGGACGATGGTAAATGTCTGGGTCACAGCACCAATAAACTTCCAGGTTATGTGATTAGGCTCAGAGACGTGTTACATTATCCCTCTATGTGACTATCAGAGAGCAAAAGTACAGTATGCTCTCTGATAGGAGAAGGGATAAGGATGGAAGGCTCTGCTACCCCCAACCCCCCCCCCCCCCTCATCTGCAGCTTATGCACAGACAATGATGAGTTAACATTGTCTCTGCAGCTCCTCCTCCCCCTCCTTCCTTAGCTCTAAGATGCTGCCTGACACAGGAGGGGGGTGGACACCTTTAGAGCCCCATTTCTAAGGATCTATTAGGGCAACAAAGATGAAACTGGATTCATTTTAAAGATGAGAATCTCATCTTTAAAAAGATACCAAGATCTCCATGATTGACCTTACACATTCAGAGCGATTCACTGTTAAAACGATGTCGGGAATTGAGATCTGCATTGGGATTTCAATGCCGAACATCGTTTTCACCAGCCAATTGCTCAGGATGTTTAAGGACGATCATGATGATCTTGGTATCATTTTAAAGATGAGATTCTCATCTTTAAAATGAATCCAAGTGTTTCTTTATAGCTTTAACCAATCCTGAGCAATTCACTCAGGTACAGTAGTGAAGCCGGCAATTACCGGCTTCACTACTGTACATAGACTGTACAGAAGTCGGGGGCTGCCGCATCCATCTTCACCCAGTGCTAATGAAATTTTAAGGAAGCCAGATGGAAAAACGCTGCAGGTAACGTTTTTCCATCCAGCTGAGGCACAGATCCGGCGCCAGAACTGGTGCCTCTTGTGCCAGAACCGATCCCATAGAAAACTATGGGATCCGTCCTGGCATCACTTTCCCTCCGGCTTGTGTGCACCACGCCGGAGGGGAAACAGATAGATGTGCCGGACATATGTGAACACACCGCTGCCGTGCCAGGGAAATAAGCCTCGCATGCCACTCTTGGCACGCGTGCCGAGGGTTGCCGACCCCTGCACTAGAGGAAAAGTTTTCCATCAAGGAGAACTTATTTGCACATTCTTACTGAGAATTCCTAGCAGAGCATGCACAGGTTGTAAGATGTTGCACACCTAAAAAGGCAGTTCCCTTTAGAAGACATAATATGTCTCCTGACTCATGTCTATGGCTTTTCACCTAGCCAACTAGTACTCTACTTTGTAATGATGAGGGGCAATAACCCCAAAACAGCTGTCTGCAGACAGGTATCATTTCCTTATTTAAATAAAATATTCTGGTTTGGCTTCTCATCAAGAAAAAAAAAAAAAAAACTTATCTGGATATTCTTTCCCAGAATTCCTACCAGAGAATGCATGGCCTGCAAGACTACACAACTGAAAAACGTGGCTTGCAAAGGCAATCTCCTTGAGGAGACATAGTATCCCTCATGATCCATATATTATAAAATACCTGCAAGCTAGATTAGTTATAACAATCAACTAGAAAGTCACGTAATTAAAATCTGTCTATACTACAGGGGCATGTTAGAAATGGGGATCTGGACAGTTTGTAAGAAGACTGATAAGTAACGCATTACTTACTTTTTCCATATGGGCCTTAAAATATACATCTGTATCAAAATACTGCGGGATTTGCAAAAGGTTTACCACTTTATCAGGATCTGTTGAAAACTGTAAAAATAATAAGAAAATAACATTACGCTTGGGAAGTTACAAAACGATGTTCCAGCTTGATGTAAATAAAAATGTCTTATTGTTTTCCAAAATAAAAACGTACTGCGACTTTTCAGTATGCTTTGTTCTTTGGTTACTCTTAGATCTCTAGTTGTTGTCATTGAATGGAAACAGTCTTGGTGCAAACAATGAATGTCTCCAATCAATGACAGCATCTACGGAGCTTAAAAAAATTATATAACTTAGATCAAGGGGCATTCCTCATGTCTTATGTTACCTTTGCCAACATCAAGGGAAGGGTTTCTGCAAAATGTTCAGTAACTCTTTCTCGGTCTTCTACTTGTGTCTTCTTCTCTTTGGCTGAGAGAACCTTACATAAAACAGCATTGGTGTGAATGCAGCTTACAGCTGTGCAGTAACATAAGAAGATCTTTAATATGAAGAGAATGCACAAAGTGTAACACACAGAATAAGGATGGAAACGTGATCTCACTGATAAAAGCATAATGGTGTACAGACCAGGGGGAAATATGTGCTATAAATAGGCTTATAGCAATGGTATTGCAGCTGTTTATATCCAGGGACATATAATGACTCTAAAGCGAGAGAGGCAGCAACAGTTAAAAGTGGCATTGCATATACTCCAACATTCATTCCTGTCACTTACAAAATATCTGATCACACAGTCCATTAAAATTAGTCAATAAAGTGTTCCTTTTTGGAAACTTCTTTGAGATTGAACATACCTTCTTGCCTGCTCCTCTTCCCAAAGGAGGATGACCTTCAACTGCTTGTCGGACAGTTGCCAACATGAGTTCTACCAGCAAATTTTCCTGAATTATGCTCAAATCTGAAATCCATTGTTAGATGCAGAAAATAAATAAATATTGGATCACACAAATGGGATCCTCATTAATCTCAATAACAAGTGGATCCTAACAATGCAGTATCCAAATAAGCTCTTGGGTTTTCTATAGTTGTTCCTATTAAAGTTGCATTTTACTGCTGTGTTCTGTCTGTGATGTTCAGACTTTTTGTATATTTTTTCTAAAATTATAAAATATTGATAAAAAGATCTGATTTAAAAAATAAATAAAAGCCCTTTGGTGAACATATCAGGTACCTGGTCAGGACATGTTTGTTCTTAAAAAGGAGTCTATCACTGCCCCCAGTTACTTTAAACACTCCCATAGTGCTGTAGATGCTATTAGCAGAATAAAAACGATACCTTTCTTAAGTTTCAGAGCCCCAGGGATGCGTAGAAAATGCCCTTTTAATCTTTATTCAAATGAGGATCTTGGAGCACAGGGGGAGTTTTCTTCTATTACTGAGCACTGCTGCATCATCACCCATCCTGCATTCAGCTCATCCCCCTTGGCAGTGTGAGAATCAACTGACACTGGGAGGATCAAATCACACTGCCCAGGAGGAGGAGCTGAATGTAAGATGAACGTGTTTAGTGATGATGTAGCAGTGCTCAGTAACAGAAGAAAACTCCCCCTGTGTTCCAATATCCTCATTTTAAGAAAGAATAAAAATGTTTTTTCTACACATCCCTGGGGCTCTGAAACTTAAGAAAGGCATGGTTTTTATTTTTTGTTCTAGATTTTGCTGTGTGTTTTTGAGTCAAACACTGGCTACAAAAGGTATGGGAAATATAAAGGAAACTGTTATACATCTCCCTTCTGCTCGATCCACTGGTTTTGGCTAACAAAACCTCAGCAAAATCTGCAACAGAAAAAAAACAGCTTTTCCATATCATGGGACCTTAGCCTTAAAAGGAGTGTCCCACTCTGGCAAGATATGAAATAACAGCAAGCTATGTAACAAAGTGCTCACACAGTGGTCAGATCCCCACTGATAATTAGATGGAAGGAGCTGCAGAGCCAGTTAAACTCAGCAATCCCTTTTGTCTTTTACCTGCACAGCCATATTTCTGATTCAGTGGTTTATGAACGGTGAAGATCTTACAACTGGGACCAGATAAACAGCATATACCATATCCTAGCTACAGAAGAAACCATATGGCTATGTTCCCATAAAACAGAAAACTCCAGTGCATATACAGCATTGGCCTCCATATAAACCTGCCGTTACTCTAAAGTAAAATCTGCATGTGTTACATGTGACACAGATTTCACCCCTTGCGTAGTTGGATATGAATCTCTTTGATTTTCATAACTCTGGCTTAAAATCACATAATTCTTTGGATCTATAATCTCACCAACTTTCTTTTCCTTGACGTTTTGCAAAAGGATGGATGTCATACATTGCCAGTCTTTTAAAAATCCAGGTGAACAATCCCAGACGCTGTCAACAAGGTATGTCACATGGTCATGTAGCTAGAATAAAAGGATTTTAATTTAAAAGTACATGATAAATTGCTGGGTTAGAAACTGACAGCTGTACATAAACATGATGTATCAGAGTAGATAAGTCAAAAAGTAACATAGTACGGCTGAAAAAAGACATCAAGTTCAACCAGGGGATGGGAAATGCCATGACAGAAAGAAATTAGCATTCTATACATTTCCATAAGCATCAATCCAATTTTCTCTAAAAAGGCATCTAATCCTTTTTTTGAAGCAGTCAGTTGCTGCTGCTGTGACCAACTCCTAGGGTAGGCTATTCCACAGATTCACAGTCCTTATAGTGAAGAAGTTTTGACGCCTCTGGAGATTAAACCTTTTTTCTCAAAACCAAGGGAGTGCCCGCTTGTCTTTTGACGGGATTTTACATGGAACAGCTTTTACCCATATTTCTTGTATGGCTATTTATATTGGTTTATCATATCTCCCCTTAACCCCTTCCCGTCGGTCACATTTTTCGATTTTCATTTTTCATTTTTGACTCCCCGTCTTTCAAACCCCATAACTTTTTTATTTTTCTGTTCACAGAGCCATATGAGGGCTTAATGTACAATGTACTGGGAAGCTGGAAAAAAAATTCAAAATGGGGTAGAATTGGAGAAAAAAGTGCATTTGTGCGACTTTCTTACGGGCTTTGTATTTACGGTGTTCACTCTGCAGCCAAAATTACAGGTCACCTGTATTTTATGTTTCGGTACAATTCCGGGGATGCCAAATTTATATAGTTTATTTCCATTTTAACCCATAAACAAAAATCTAAAACTTTGCAACAAAAAAATTTTCTTAAAGGGAGTCTATCATTTGAAATTTCGTTCCCCTGTATTCCCTGTGCTTCATTTACATATCTGCAAAAAACAATATATTTCAAAAACGGCTATGAGCAGAAGAACAACAGAGGTAGGACTAGAACAGCCTTTCTAAAGGCAATTCCAACATGTGTTTACTTAAAAAACGAAATTTTAAATGATTGACTCCCTTTTAACTTGCCATATATATAACTTCTTTTATATTTCCATGTAAGGGGATGCATAAGGTGTCTTTTTATGTGGGGCCAGGTGTACTTTTTAGTTATAACATTTTGGTGAAGGTCTATTGCTTTGATCACTTTTTATTCAAATATTTATCAGAGGTGAAACAGTGAAAAAACTGTGGTTCGGCACTTTTGATTTTTTTTTCCCCGCTATGACATTCACCATACGGAAAAGTATTTTTATAAGTTAATATAGCGGGCATTTTCAAACACAGGGATACCTAATGTGTATGTGTTTCAAAGTAATTTTTTAGTTTTATATGTATTCTAGGGAAATGGGGGTGATTTGAACTTTTAGCTTTTTTTTTTTTTTTTTATTACTATTTTATTAGCCCCCCCCTAGGGAGCTTGAACCTGTAATTGTTTGATTGCAACTCCCATAGACAGCAATACAACTGCACTGCAGTCTATGGGACTTTCGGTATGTTACTATTGCAGGCTGGAGAAGACCAGAGGAGTGTGACGACTATGGCGGAAGGAGATGTCCTTTTGAGAAATAGGATTCGGGTCCTCTGAAATAAGCAGAGTATCTGACCACACGGAAGGGCTCAGGCTGGCCACATGGCTACTTTTTGTAACAGCGGGCGCACGTAAAAAATGTGGTGGCACCAGAAGGGACCAAAGATAGACATTCAATGCAGTCGCAGGCGGATTGGCTCATCGCAGGAAGACATAGTAGAATGGGCCCAAGGATGATAGTCTACCAGACCACCACAGAGAGGTTCGTAGGTGCTGCGTCCCTCAAGGAAGGCTGGAAAAGGCAGAAGAGGGCTGCAGAAGCTGGATGAGGCTGTAGATGAAGCAATGGGCAGGTGCAGCCCAGGAAAAAAGCTTCAGGAACAAGCAGACCTTCAGAGGAGAAGGAAGAAACCTCCCGCAAAAATTTGACAACATCCAAGGAATAGGAAGAGGAAAAAGGGACCTCCCCTGCGCCAATGAGAGGGCTAGGAGGAATCCTGAAAGCCCATGGGAGAGGCAGGCCTACTTGCAGCCTAGTCCCCAGCGAGACCAGGGACTAAAGTAGTAGGCCGCGTCCGGCAACGAAGCACCCCTGGCATGGAAGACGGCCGGGGACTCCGGAGGCCCGGCGGAGGCTGAAAAACAACGCCGGGGGCCTGAATATGGGCCCTGGAGAGAAGGCTGAAAAACGAGGAGCTCAGCGGCTGCCATATTTAAATATTTAAGTACTATTACGGCGGATGTCGGGAAGGGGTTAAGAAGAATATTAATACTAAAACTTATATCCATGTCAATACAGAAATGAAAAAAAAAATAACTATTATTAAAGCAAACATTGAAAATGCAGTTCAATCTGCAGGCAACATGTTCTAAAGCAGGAAGATCTAAGCAGAATGACTGGGTAGATAGCTATCTGGCTGTAATGTATAAAAGGTGCTGGTGTCCAGACATTTCATTGGTGGTGTAAACACGGGACCCTTGGTTAGTCTTGTCACCAAACAACACTGGCACACACTGGCAGATGTAATGTTTATTGGGTACAGTTACAAACAAACTTAAAGCGGCTTTCTTTAGCAGGAGAACAGTAAAATAAAATGTCCTTAATTCTCACGTACAAAATAACAACTTAAACTTAAGTGCTTTCAGGAGCTGAGCGGCCTCCATAGCTGCGGGGTCTCTGCTGTTTTATACTAATCGCGGGCATTAAAGCCCCTGGCGTGTTGGTGAAAGCTGACCGAGGTGTAATTTTGCCGGCAGAGCCTGGGTGCCGCCATTTTCCTGAGGATTGCCAGAACCCTGAATGTGATCCAAGGTCGGTGATCAGTTGCCATGACTATTGAAGACTCCTAGGTTTGTCTGCCATTAGTTTGTATTGCACTGCAATGCATTAGCATTGTAACACATTGCATTAGTGATCAGACCCCTGGGGTTCAAGACCCTTAGGGGATGTAATAAAAACACAATAAATTCAAATCACCCCCCTTTCCCTAGAACACATAAAAAAGTTAAACAATACTGTAAAACACATACACATTAGGTATCCCTGTGTCTGAAAACACCCTGTCTGCAAATTTAAAAAATATTTTTCCCGTATGGTAAACACCATAGCGGGAAGAAAAAAAAATCAAAAGTGCTAAACCGACATTTTTTTGCTGTTTCGCCTTACCTTCCAAAATTTGAATAAAACGCAATCAAAGCATTAGACATTCCCTAAAATGGTATAACTAAAAAGTACACCTTTTTTTTAGATTTTTGTTAAGAGGCTAAAATGTAAATAAAACTATACAAATTTGGTATCCCCGGAAATGTACCAAAACATAGAATACAGGTGACATGTCATTTTGGCTGTAGAGTGAACACCGTAAATATAAAGCCCGTAAGAAAGTTTCACAAATGTACTTTTTCTCCAATTCTACCCCATTCTGAATTTTTTTCCCAGCTTCACAGGACATTGTACAGAATAATAAATGGCACCATTATGAAGAACAATTTGTCTCACAAACATTAAGCCCTCATATTCCTCTGTGAACAGAAAAATAAAAAAAGCTATCGGGTTTAGAAGGTGGGGAGTCAAAAACAAAAATCAAAAAATGTCACCAGTGGGAAGGTGTTAATCATCATTATCATCCTAAAAGATTTTTATTATGATCTTACCTTGCTTTCAAGGAAGAAGTCTAATAGCTTCTTCAACTGGCTCATTTTGTGCTCTGAGTTTTCTGTCTTATGAGAATTTACTGTTTCTGTCATTGGTCCCAAATGTCTATAAATGATATACAAAAAAAACACAATTAGAGTACAAGGGCTGGTAATAATAAAATATCTTGAGCTTTCTTTGAATAAGCCACTGCATGCAGAACAGTCAAAGGGAATCTGTCACATGCAAAATGCAGGCAAGTCTATAGTCAGGATGTTATAGAGTAGGAGGTGCTGAGCAGACAGAGGAACAGGTTTGTGAAAAATATTTGGTATAACCTGTCATTTATCTATTGAAATCTCTGTTCTCTCTTTATGGAGAAGTCAAAGAGGCTGTCCTATCAGTGATTATATGCCTAGTGATAGAGGAGAGGCTGTCAAAGATAGATGTCAATCACTGACAGGATGACCTCTTTAACTTCTCAATAAAGACTATAGACTGGACTGCAGCTTTCATGTGACAGGTATCCTTTAGAGGAAAATTCCCACCTCAAGCATGTATTGCTTATTCACAGGATATGCTGTAAGTGTCTACTAGATCTGGGCCAACCTCCTGGAATCACACCTATCTTATAAACAGGTGTATTTCAAAACTGTCTCCTAGCCGTGGTGAACTGATAGGTGGCCGTGCATGTGCAGCTCTCTCCATTCACTTCTATGGTAGTTCTGAAAGTAGCCAAGCACACCCACTTAGCTATTTTCGAAACTCCCACAAAAGAAAAAAATAGTAGAAAAAATACAGTAGCTGCAGGAGGCGAGATCCTCATTCTCAATTAAATATTTATGGCAGAGATGTCGGAGATGGGAAAAACCCAATTAAAGAGAACCTTTCAGGTGGTTTTTCCACCATAAAATGGCCCCATCATGCGCAGGATGAAGTAGTGACCTTTCCATTGTTGCCCCTCTGTAATTCTTATATTGTAGCAAAATGAAGTTATAAATCTCTGAAAGCATAAAAAGTGAAATATAAATTAACCCAAGAAGTCACTGAGGGTTGACAGCAGCTTCAGACTAGTCACACTGTCCACTTCCTGGTCGTGATTGACATCTCCCTCACAGTCCCCTCACTCCATGACATTACAATGCTCCAACTTGAATTTATCTACGCTAGCAGCAATCTTCAGATAGGAATTTTGAGTATATGAACTGTGGGATGCCTAGTGTGCAGTGAGGTCGCTCCTTTAAGAGCAATTTAACTCTCCGTAGGCAGCAGGCTCTCACATATAACAATATAGCGACGGGGTGCCTTTCTTGCCGTCAGGTCGCTCTTTTAAGAGTGGTCCAACTCTTACATGTGAATATTTATTACTATTGAGGAGTCTACAGCTGGGCCTGTATCTAAGTCTAGGCTACCATCATAAATATATATAGGCACCTATATTATTAGTGCTCCTTGGAAAGCCTCCTGCAGACGTACACGCACAACAACGGGTTGTTTCTAACTGGGGATACCTGTGCTTACAATAGATGACATTTGGATCCCCCGGGGGCTACAAATCTATCCCACTGCTTGCCATCGACAATAACCTTTTTCAAGTAACACATATATCCCTTATATTTGTGAAAGGGTTTACATACACTTTTTAACATAAAGGTTAAGTTTTCAATACAACATATGTTTTATTGTTTTTTTTTTTTTACTGGAAGCATAGGTAAGGAATAGCTGCATTATTCCATATAGCAAAACCAAAAATAAATCCCAAAATATATATCTGTCAGATGGAGGCAAATGGACAATCTTTTGGCCTCCATCTGTTGAACAGGGGCCTAAGGATCCGTTTGAAGTATGTGCTGGGAGCTTGCCTGCTGAAGTACACTGCACACGCAGTTTGGGAAGAGACTTTGTTTTAATTTGTTTGCATATCACTTTACATTTCAATAGGTCATAACAGTTTAGTACACATGATGATAATTTCAATTACCTTATGTATAAAAATTCTCCAGATGCTGCAGCAAGTGGTCTGTGAGAGGCATACACAAACTGGTACAAAATTTCACAATCCTCAGTGGTAAACAGATCTTCACAATTCCTGCAAGAAGAAAGAGCAGCTTCTATTATGTGAGATCCTATTTGCATTTGTCACAACAGAGACCAATAATTGTATTGTGCAGCCACACAATCCAAGCGATTCTTCACTTTGTCTAAAGACTTTTTGCCCCCTTCGCTGTTTGTTGGCAGTGCCACTCAGATAAGCTCATCCCTGGTACGGAGGCTTTATATTATTCTCAACAGACCTTCTCACTAAAATATCTTTTTAGTGACATTAGTCCTAGAATATTATACATTTTTATACTGTAATAATAAAGGGACTTTCCCAGGAATGAATAGTAATCTGTTATATCTTGTAAAACATTACAAATTTTCAATTAGAATAAATAGAAAATGTCCCCTGTCTAGCAATTGCAGTTCCATATTAGCTATGAAACCCCCTGGCATTCTTTTGATTCCTTCTCAGAACTTCCACTTAATGTATTCAGTAATGGAGAGAAAAAGACAGTTGTAGTGTGCCAATTCTTACTGACTATAGTCTGCTTAACAGTAGAAATCATTCCACTGCCCATGAACAAGAGGATCCTGACAGTCTGACTGAGCTACTGAGCATGTGTGACCACTGGTACAGGACAGAGTGGTGGTCATTCTGTGATGGAATCAAAAGAACACCAGGGAAAAAAACACCAATGGTATCTAGATGCAAGTCTTTTGTTTTGTTTGTTTTAAAATAATTGCAATTAGAAAAAAAATAAAAAAAACTGTGGCGCCACCACTCTCCACTATGGGGCTAAAGCTTACATTGCAGAAAAGCTGTTTTTTTAATTGCAGATTTTGCTGTGTTTTTTTGAGCCAAATCCAGAAGTGGCTACAAGAGGAATTGGAAATATAAATGAAGCACTTCTCCCTTCTGCTCAATCAGATCCTGGCTTTGGCTAAAAACTAACCACTAACGCGTGGACATAGATTTTTCTTTATCTCGATCATCTGTAGCTAGAAATGTGGTTAACAATTCTGCATCAACCAGATTTATGGCAATAATCCCAACATCTTGATCCAACTAAAAATGTTTCCCAACGCCTAAACAAGCATACTAGTAAATATATAATTAAAACTGCATCCTTGACAGGTGGACTGGGCATTTGGGGTAAGAGTCTAACAGTGGGTGGCTATCAAGGGAACATTCTCCCCATCCCCTTGCTTCTCGTTCCCTGGATCCCATCTTCTGATAAACAAATTTTACCAGATATCCATAGCTTGTTCAGGCCAGAAGAGTTACAAACTCCTGACCAGGTGGTATAGATACCCTTTCCGACTTCACACAATTTTTCCTTCAGTACCAGAGACTTGTTGGAGATGCGGAGAGGAGAGGGGAACACTGCTATATGTTTGGTGGGAATGTAGGGGTGTGTGGCCCTTTTGGACACAGGTATTCATAGCATATAGACAGATCACTGGGGAAATGACAGCGTTGCGTTTTATGCTCCCAGAAACCACTCTCAGAAAAAAGAAATTCTGCGATCCTATTTGATTGCAGCAAGGATGGTCATCCCACTGGTGTACTACACACTCACCCACATTATCAGAATGGTAACAAGCGCTTGCGTTATTTCACATGGAGGAGCTTGTGTCTGATTGGGACGGAACCATTGAGAAGATCTCCGAAGATTTGGCAGCCCTGGATGATATTTAAACACTCCTTCCATTCCCTTTTAGAGTAGGCAAACGACACCTCAAATTGAATACCAACAGCTGATATTGTGAGCCACCTTTCCCGTAACCCCCCTCCTTCCCCATTTATTTTTTTCTTTTCTTCTTTCACTCTTTTCTACCTCCATTTTTCCCTTCCTCATTTTACCCACTGCGCTGGTTTTCTCCTTTTCTTCTCCGCCCATTACTTACCCTTGTCCTTCTCTTCTTTTGTTATGCCTTTCTCTTCCCCTTTTTCTCTTGCAGTCTCCTCAGGTTAAACCCAATGAGTCGAATAGGATAGGAGCCCTTAGTATGAACAGTAATATAAAGCCTAACTTGTATAACAATATATAAAGATGTTTGCATGTTGTGTATATATATACAGTACAGACCAAAAGTTTGGACACAACTTCTCATTCCAAGAGTTTTCTGTATTTTCATGACTATAAAAATTGTAGATTCACACTGAAGGCATCAAAACTATGAATTAACACATGTGGAATTATATACTTAACAAAAAAGTGTGAAACAACTGAAAATATGTCTTATATTCTAGGTTCTTCAAAGTAGCCACCTTTTGCTGTGATTACTGCTTTGCACACTCTTGGCATTCTCTTGATGAGCTTCAAGAGGTATTCACCTGAAATGGTCTTCCAACAGTCTTGAAGGAGTTCCCAGAGATGCTTAGCACTTGTTGGCCCTTTTGCCTTCACTCTGCGGTCCAGCTCACCCCAAACCATCTCGATTGGGTTCAGGTCTGGTGACTGTGGAGGCCAGGACATCTGGCGTAGCACACCATCACTCTCGTTCTTGGTCAAATAGCCCTTACACAGTCTGGAGCTGTGTTTAGGGTCATTGTCCTGTTGAAAAATAAATGATGGTGCAACTAAACACAAACCGGATGGAATAGCATTCCGCTGCAAGATGCTGTGGTAACCATGCTGGTTCAGTATTCCTTCAATTTTGAATAAATCCCCAACAGTGTCACCAGCAAAGCACCCCCACACCATCACACCTCCTCCTCCATGCTTCACGGTGGGAACCAGGCATGTAGAGTCCATTTGTTCACCTTTTCTGCATCGCACAAAGACACGGTGGTTGGAACCAAAGATCTCAAATTTGGACTCATCAGACCAAAGCACAGATTTACACAGGTCTAATGTCCATTCCTTGTGTTCTTTAGCCCAAACAAGTCTCTTCTGCTTGTTGCCTGTCCTTAGCAGTGGTTTCCTAGCAGCTATTTTACCATGAAGGCCTGCTGCACACAGTCTCCTCTTAACAGTTGTTGTAGAGATGTGTCTGCTGCTAGAACTCTGTGTGGCATTGACCTGGTCTCTAATCTGAGCTGCTGTTAACCTGCGATTTCTGAGGCTGGTGACTCTGATGAACTTATCCTCCGCAGCAGAGGTGACTCTTGGTCTTCATTTCCTGGGGCGGTCCTCATGTGAGCCAGTTTCTTTATAGCGCTTGATGGTTTTGGCCACTGCACTTGGGAACACTTTCAAAGTTTTCCCAATTTTTTGGACTGACTGACCTTCATTTCTTAAAGTAATGATGGCCACTCGCTTTTCTTTACTTAGCTTCTTTTTTCTTGCCATAATACAAATTCTAACACTCCATTCAGTAGGACTATCAGCTGTGTATCCACCTGACTTCTGAACAACACAACTGATGGTCCCAACCCCATTTATAAGGCAAGAAATCCCACTTATTAAACCTGACAGGGCACACCTGTGAAGTGAAAACCATTTCAGGTGACTACCTCTTGAAGCTCATCAAGAGAATGCCAAGAGTGTGCAAAGCAGTAATCACAGCAAAAGGTGGCTACTTTGAAGAACCTAGAATATAAGACATATTTTCAGTTGTTTCACACTTTTTTGTTAAGTATATAATTCCACATGTGTTAATTCATAGTTTTGATGCCTTCAGTGTGAATCTACAATTTTTATAGTCATGAAAATACAGAAAACTCTTGGAATGAGAAGGTGTGTCCAAACTTTTGGTCTGTACTGTATATATGTATTATTTCTTATTTATCCTGG
Source organism: Leptodactylus fallax (assembly GCA_947044405.1). NCBI lineage: Eukaryota > Metazoa > Chordata > Amphibia > Anura > Leptodactylidae > Leptodactylus > Leptodactylus fallax. Next base: position 12,082,386 of record CAMRHE010000014.1, read on the forward strand.
TGGTGTTATTCAGAATGGATAACAGCAAAAGCAACATGCAAGAATACATGACAGGAGTTGGGTTGCAACACCAAGACTACTAGAACCCAAAAAAAGCAATCATCCACTTTTAATCCTGATCAAGTTTAGTTGGGGGCCTGGGGTAGTTTGCAAGATATACAGAGGATTACCTTGAAAAAGGAAGACAGAAAATTGTTCTATACTATGCGTAAATATAAACCTGTCCTACATCATCACACGGAAAGGTTTGTATTTATGCAGCATCTCTTATTCTCATACAGAAACAATGAGGTTGTACAATGGTTGAGGTAACCATCAATTTTATTGCAACAACTGTCCAAACAAAAGTCACCACAGAGCACTACTGTCATAGCAATTGTAGATTTCCTAAATGTCAGCTTACCTTTACCACAAATGTCTCCATGAATGATGAAACTTTCATTATGTATGACACAGCTAATATAGTGACTAGGGGATATTGAACAGCAGAGTAAACTTACTCTACCCCAATGAGCCATTTGACTGCTTTCTGGAACATGTGTCATTACTGACAGTGACATTCTCGTGGCTGATGGGCAGACATTAAATACTGCAGTATTAGGCTGAGACAAGGCCTGTACATGCATCACTACGTAATGATGGGGAATAACTGTCTCCTTCCACCTGATAAAGAGAATGGCGCATCCCTCTAATATATCATAGACTCTTTGCAGCTAACGGTCTCTGCATCTTAACAGAGTTTCCAACTAGAGCTCAATATTACAGGGAGACATACTGTAAAAAATGAGTAAAAGGTATTGCATTTTTAGAAATACAATGAACTGTAATTGACATTGGTGTCACTGTATTTCATTGCAGTCATTTTCATCATAATGAGCTGCCTTTTCTTACTGCCAATATGGTCCTACATTACAGTCTCTTTACTTGTCTGAACAATGGGCCCCAGAACATCATACCAGTGTTGGGATATACTTTATGATGACACTTTAACCCTTAAAACAGGTTTCCATGAACAGAACTATCACGCCATCGGAAAATGTTGGATAACAGATTCATAGCATAACTTCCTTCCATTACATACAGTATTTTGATTCCACAAATGCCAATGTTCTGGTTTCTCGATATATGCTAGTTTTTTCTCTTAGACAGAAACCTCCCATGAAATCCATGTCTACAAATTTGGGGATTATGCAGCATTTCTTATACCTGTATTTTTAGTTTCATGTACTGATTTAGACTAATTTATACTCTATATCAGTGGTTCCCAAACTTTCTAAAGGTGGGACCCACTTTTGGATGAGAATTTTGCCAGGGACGCCCCTCTACCATACTTAATAAACATAAATGTGTCTGTCTGTACTTTGTCTCTTATTCCGCTGTATTCTTCCTTTTATTCTGCCTATTAGCACTGTATTCTAAATTTTATTCTATTCTGTCATCAGGAATTTCAGTGCACTGTACCAGCCAAATCTGTAGGCACCCCTTCTCCCCAATGTATCTTACAGTTTCCTGTCCTATAACCCCCACTCAGTATATATAATGCTCCACAATGGCCTCCGCACAGTATAATGCTCCATAATGACCCCACATTTTATAAAATGCACCACAGGATCTTCACACTGTATAATGAACCACAGGATGTCCACACTGTAAAATACTCCATAGTGTCTCCGCAGAGTATAATGCTCCACAGTGCATCCTACTGTATAATGCTCCACAGTGAACAACACACAGTATAAAATGTTCCACAGTGTCTCAAAACAGTATAATGTTCCAGTGACCCTACATAGTATAAAATGCTCCACAGTGTCTCTACACAGTATAATGCTCCACCATGAGACCCACACAGTATATGCTCCACAGTGACCCACATACTAGAATGCTCCACAGTGGTCCCATGTAGTACAAAATGCTCCACAGTTCCTCCCACACAGTATAAAATTCTCCAAAATAGTCCCACACGGTATAAAATGTTCCATAGTGCCTCCCACAACATAAAGCTCCACAGTGGCATCATACAGTATAATGTTTCACAGTGGCCTTACACAGTATAATGCACCATAGTAGCCCCACACAGTATAATGCTCCACAGAAATCCCACAAAGTATAATGCCTCGGGCCGCTTCATTAGTAGAGATGAGTGAACCCCATGAGATTTGTTTTGATGAATATTCATGAGGTTAGTTTCAGTGAATTATTAAACTCTGGGGTCATCTCAGACCTCAGAGAATAATAAGTGGAGGCCCAGGGAAGGTGAGGAAAAATAACAATAACTTAATACTCACCTTGCCTCATTTCACCTTGGCAATCTCTCGGCATTCAGTGGCGTCCTGCAATCACCCTATGTCCTCTTCAGGCCTCTTGTGATGTCAAGCGTCCCACCTCTGAGGTCCACTCACAGTCAGTAAGAGGCTTGAAGAGGACGCCAAGACATCACCAGACACCCAGGAGAGGTGAATATAACTGTTTATTACTTTTACTAGTCTCTCCTATGCCCCCTGTCCATATTTGCTTATCTTTACCTGTAGACATATTGGGACTGTAGTGCAGTACTGAACAGCATAATTACTACGGATGCCTTGTGACTCCCCCCCTCCCCCAGCAGTCTTCACACAACCCCCCAGAGGGCACGACCTGCCGTTTGTGAACCACTGCTCTATATCAACTATTTTTTTTTGCTAAATATATTAAAAGGCAGAGGCCTTTTAATAAATTTGACACATTTTACCTCTAAAATCTGCACTTTTTTCACTTAATTCAGTCATTTTGACATCTAAGACTTTTGATTATGTCTCACTGGAAACCATTCCCACTTCAAATTTGATAATAAACATCAATGACACATTTACAACTGTTTTGATTGCAATTTATGGCAAAAACTGTTGAAATCTGAATAAGAAATGTGGGCCTGTATGTTTTATTCTATAGGCAGCTTACAGCTTTTTGAAAAGGCAACATTGACAATTTTCTTGAGCAAAAAAAAAAAAAAAAAAATCATATGCTGCCCTCTAGTGACAGATCATATAAATTACCAACCCAGATAAATGTGTTCCTGAAAAAAACAAAAACAAATAATAACATAATAAAGATAACACAGAGGAACTCGTTTATTACTTACTTACTAGGCAATCCTGCAGAATACACCACACAACACTTTGTGATAACACAGCATATCAAGTCAAAACCAGAGAAGAAGTTTACATTGTGGTTGATTCATATTTTTGTGCTGGGATGACTTGACTTACAGGTAGCTTTGCACCAGCTATTAGAGATGAGCGAATCGAAGCTGATGAAGTGGAATTCAATCTGAATTTCAGGAAATATTCGTTTAGCATCGAATCCAGATTTCCTCACACTTCGTGGTAACAAATCGCATTTTGTTCAAAATGGCTGCTGTACATGTTAGGACATGGGGCAAGGAACTCTGGGAACGCAGGATCACCCACAGTGCTATGCGTGCAGCCAATCAACAGCCAGCCCTGTGATGTCACAGCCCTTTGACCCCTTTGCGAGTGCCCACGGCATGTTTGACCGCTGCATCCAAGGTTTTAAAACCCCCGATCAGTTATGAAGCAGGGTGTTAGCTGTAACTGACAGCAAACACCATGCTCCATAACCGATCGGGGTTTTAAAACCTTGGATGCCGCAGTCAAACATGACCGTGGCATCCAAGGGGTTCCGCCATTTTGCCGCCCATCCCGACTCTCTGCAGACAGGAAATAGTTGTTTATTCGTCGCAATTTAATTTGGATCGAATCATATCGGAAAATTCGGTGAAGTTGCCGAATCGAAATTTTTAAAACTTCGCTCATCTCTACTAGCTATTACATGTTTGATGATATTATTCATTCTGTGCTTAGGTTTGTGATGATACAGCAATGAATAAAGATAAGCCATTAAGCAACACATAGCTCAAAACAGCAAGCCACCTATATAAAAAGAGACTGGCTAGTGTGTAATTTTTGGAATTATTGGTAAAAGATACCTAAACCAATATTTTTCCTTTGTGATGAGACATATTTTCCACTGTATAAACTCTTTGTAACGTCTCTACCTGTTCGGGTCTCTGCGCCATGCTCCGCTCGCACGATGCGGCGCTCAGTTTGATTCTTTGCTTAAGGTTCTTGTTGCTCAGTCTGAACACTGTCCTAGTACTACTACTATGTAATTGAATTTCAGCCACACCCGGCTCCTGCATCTTGTTTCTTTCTGCTCCTCATATAGTTAATCTTAGCCTTACCTGTGTGATTGACAGCCTGTCTATCAATCAAGTCTGGGGCAGGTCCTGGACTTGCTATAAACAGGTCATCAGCTCACTCATGGTCGCTGGCTATTGAGACCTGTGACCTTGTCCTTGCTAAGCTGTTCCTTGCTACTGTATTGTATTGTATTGTATTACTTACCTCTGACCTTTGGCTTCCCTTGACTACTCTCTTGGATTTTTATTCTGTACTGTGTTGCTTGACTGTTACTGAAACCTTGGCTTGCTGACTCTGCTTCTGTGTTGTTTTGTCCTGTTCTGTGTGACACTTATTTCTAGGAAGGGTTTTGCCGCCCAGTTGCTCCTGTCATTAGGACAGTGTGGCAAATAGGCAGGGACAGGGCCTGGGTGAGTTTAGGACTCACTGTCTCTGTCATTCCCTTCCTTTCAGGTTTCTGCAGCAGCACTGGGGAATTACTCAACTGGCAATTCCCTTACACTCTTTCCATTTTGTTTTAACAACTTTAATGAAGGCCTATTCATCACTGTTGTTACAGATCAAATGATACTCAAAAAAGAACAAAATGATAAATTATAAAAGATATTTACCTTAACATATGAACTAGGAGCCTCATTGCTTGAACAGAGACCTCATGATCCTTATCCAAGGTCATCGATACAATGCGATCCTAAGAGTTGCAAAAACACAACATTTATTTCTTATGCACAACAGAAAAGAAAAAAGTATGGCTGTTACAGGATATTCAATTATATAAGGAAAACCCCGAAAACAGATGTCATATTGACAAATGGTTGTCAAATATTTAAAAAAAATAGCACAAAGTTATTTACCTTAAATCTTGTTGTAAAGAGATCCATTTTAGAAACAAGATCCTCTTTCTCATAAACACCCTGCAGTGCAATGAGACTTCTCAAACGCACTTCTGGGACCTAAATGCAAAAACAAACGACTTGTAAATGGAGAAATGGTTTATTCAATCTTGCACAAAAGAATAATAAAAGGAGATGCAGTTCTATGGGATTATCAAGGATCAATTACTAATCAAACTATAAAGCCAATTCCTCTACATTAGTTACCGATTTCTAGCATGCAACATATAAAAGCTAAAATAATTTACAATCATAGATACTTGAATATAAGCCACAGCGTACCTAAGAAATGACTGATATATTGTAGATGCAGTAGTCAGTCTAAGACTATTTACTATACATTCAATATATTACTGTGTACTATATACACAGGACTGTACAAAGGTTATCACAGAACTATTCTAGGTCAAATCCAAACACAGCAGATTTTTCACTGATAATCTTCCTGGTGATATTACTGAAAACCTGTGTTGAACCCACAGAAAAATCCATATACTATATGTAGCATGAAGAATTTGCTATTGATTTTGTTCCGGATTCACAGGGGTTTTCAAACTCCTTTGAAAGTGGTGAAATACATGGTGGAAATACACAACAGAAACTTCACAAGATGATAATTTAAAGGTTAGTTTCCACGTGGAACTATTCTGGCATTGTACTGCCAGGAATGTCAATTTTACCTGTGCAAATAAGATCTGCAGTATTTGTGTCCCATCTAGACTCGGCCTAAAGTTCACATTACCTAAAGATTTCCATAAATATTAGATAACTGGCAATCAAAAAGCTCTATTCACATTTATTATTTTCTTTCCATCAGAGATATGCAGTACATCGACATACACACGTGGAGAAAATTGTTGGTACCCCTCGTTTAATGGAAGAAAAACCCACAATGGTCACAGAAATAACTTGAATCTGACAAAAATAATAATATAGAAAAATTCTATGAAAATGAACAAATGAAAGTCAGACATTGCTTTTCAACCTTGCCTCAACATAATTTTAAAAAAAAGAGAACTCATGAAACAGGCCTGGACAGAAATGATGGTGCCCTTAACTTAATATTTTGTTGCACAACCTTTTGAGGCAATCACTGCAATCAAACGATTCCTGTAACTGTCAATGAGACTTCTGCACCTCTCAACAGGTATTTTGGCCAACTCCTCATGAGCAAACTGCTCCAGTAGTCTCAGGTTTGAAAGGTGCCTTTTCCAGACGGCATGTTTCAGCTCCTTCCAAAGATGATCAATAGGATTTAGGTCAGGGCTCATAGAAGGCCACTTCAGAATAGTCCAATGTTTTCCTCTTAGCTATTCTTGGGTGTTTTTAGCTGTGTGTTTTGGGTCATTATCCTGTTGCAAGACCCATGACCTGCAACTGAGACCAAGCTTACTGACACTGGGCAGCACATTTCTCTCTAGAATCCCTTGATAGCCTTGAGATTTCATTGTACCCTGCACAGATTCAAGACACCCTGTGCCAGATGCAGCAAAACAGTCCCAGAACATAACAGAGTCTCCTCCATGTTTCACAGTAGGGACAGTGTTCTTTTCAAGATATGCTTCATTTTTTCGTCTGTGAACATAGAGCTGATGTGCCTTGCCAAAATTTTCGATTTTTGTCTCATCTGTCCATAGGACATTCTCCCAGAAGCTTTGTGGCTTGTCAACATGTAGTTTGGCAAATTACTTTTGTAATTACTTTTGTATTTCTGTGACCATTGTGGGGTTTTCTTTCACTAAACGAGGGGTACCAACAATTTTGACAACGTGTGTATATACTTCTGACAGAAGGCTTTGATATATGCCACTATACAGACATATAGTGGCATAGATGACAAACAGGCACTCCTACTTTATTAACCATATACTGCACGGTATACTTTTACTGCATGCTTCATTAAGGCAAACTGAAGATGACAATACTATACAGTGAAATAAAAGGGATGCTGATAGATGCTGGCCTAGCGTACGCCAAAAAAAACTCTTTTGACATAAGTCGGCTGCATAAAATCCGAAGGCAACGTTTAGCATATGCACCAAGGTTCTCCTGCAATTAAAAAACAAAGTGAGAACAGAGTTTGGTACTCTGATACAGTTTTGTATGGAAAGATTACATATAACCAGGACTGTGGAGTCAGTCAGTACCAATTTTGGCTGTTACAGAATCCAGGATCAAAATACAATATTTTTAATTATATTATACCATTATTAAGATTGTATAATTAATAAGATGCATATTTACTGTACTTTCACATGATATCAATCACTAGATTTTTAATAAATTAGAGAATCTTTACTGCTTCTAACTGACCATGGCTGTCAGCCTTTTGTGAAGGATTCTGAGTTGGTTCAGGAAGACTAAGTCAGAGTCGGGGGTTTGGCCTACTGACTCCATAGCCCTGAGTATAACTTATTAATTTAAATTAATGATCATTCTAGGCTTAGTAGTCAAATGGACAATCCTACATCTCTCTATATATGCACTCATATAGGAAAGGCAGTCAGTTACTCAGTAGAACAGCCCAATGGACTCCTGAGCTCTGAATGAGCAAGACTATACATCATTCTGTTCAGCCCCTCCTGCTGTATAACATTCTGCAGAATGCACTGCATTTTCATGTCACTTTAAATAAATGACAGATCCTGCTGTAAGTTGCAGGTGCAGTTGAGCAGATTTACTTATCAGTAAAGGACTGCCCTTTGGCATTATACACCCACCTTATCATGTAACATCCAACCAACATACTTCAAGCAACTGTCATTTAAGTACATGCGTGTGTACATTTTAATCCACACACCAATTTCTTCTATGCATAATGCTCTTATCTCAGCAACAACATCCCTGTAAAAATATAAAGATCAAAAAAAATAAAACTATATAATGTATGTAATATATGTAATCTAATACTATATTTTACTTATTCAGACAACTCAGAAAACATAAGGCCAGATCCACACAAACAAGGTGCAAAACGGATGTGAAAAACATCCATTTTTCCCGTCTTGTACCCGAAGGGCACCAGTTTTCACGGATCCCCCATACATTTGAATAGCCTCTATTCACCGACACTGAATTTAAGTCAGCTGTGTGATGTCCGTTAAAAAAAACGGACGTCACACGACCATTAATCACTGTTGTGTGAATGTATACTAAGACTGCTGCCACATGGTATTCTAGGTGCACCAGAGCCACTGTCAGAGTTGGGGCCGCCAGAACTGTCACTAATAAGTGATTAATTACAGCCGATTTCTCATTACTGGCCACATAGTAACAGCAAAATCATGTGCCAGTAATGGGAACTAGTCTATAATAAATGGGTGTTTTACATACTTATAAGTGAAAGTACCAGTGGCCCCCACAGCTACCAGTGGCAGGTTTTATCTCCATTATCTAAGTAGTACTCCCCTGATGATTAGTCCGTACATCTGCCATAAACGTAGGGATGGCTACTCTGGTTACATTTGGAACAGGGCTAACCCTTACACATAGCGGAGCTAACAATGTCTAAACAGGCAGGGTTATGTGGGGCTAGCCATGCATTGTTCTATTGGGAGCAGGATTAACCTCTATATTTAGTGGAATTAACACTGTCTTAACAGGCAGGGCTATGTGAATATATGAGGTTAAGCTAATAGGAAACTATTTTTTATACCACACTTCTAGCAGATTCTGGTTAGATAATGGAGATAAAACCCACCGGATAACAAAATCTAATGGTGGATAAACCATTCTTGTTGTGCAAGTGGTAATAAGGGATACTAGAGAGGAGACATATAGACCTATTAATATATTGGCACTGATAGAGGACAGCTGGTTACAGTAAGTCCGGTAAACAGTGCCAAGGATACTAGGTACTATACTGCCCCCAAGTGGATGCTAAATATATGACCAAATATGGTTATTGCCTTTAAGCAAATATCAATATTGGTAGTTTCAAACAGACGCATCACGTATGAGTATTTTATAACTTTTTATTTTCAATAAAAGTTATGTTTTAGATGTTCACTACTATATTTTTGAGGAACCACTCACTGACTATAAGTTACATTTATAGAATGCTGTTAGACATCACAAGGCAGCACGCACTTACAAATTATCTGACAAGCTTTCTACAGGTTAAAAAATTTCAAACTTTACATATATCTTGCAATGAATTCCTGTCTAGTGACCAACATCGCAGTAATGAAAAATATAAGGATGCTGAGTACATCAGCAAATTGAAATGTGTATAGCTGATCAAAGACCTGAAGCCTATGTTCAGAGACAGAAGAGATCCTTCTCAGAATTGTGAGAAGGTAGAGGGGAGAATGCACTATCCCCTGAGCTTTTCTTTATACTGTATTTTCCTCTGTTTTATTTGCAGTATGAGTTCTTTACTGAAACTATATCAACCAAAACATGTAGAGTACGTTAACATTTGCATTGTTTAATCTGGTCTTCTGGTCTCCCATTGGAACCGATGAACAGATTAAATAATAAAGACAGATCTGTTCTATGACGGACAACAACAGATGCAGAATAACCGTATCGACTGTGAGGCTAAGGTCCCACATAGAGTCCCATAGCAAAAAAGCATTGTGGTTTTTCCCGCAGCGCTTTTCACAGACGGACTTTCTGTTTCCATTATACCTGCAGGGAAACCATGGGCGTTTCCGTAGGTATTAATGACATGCTGCGATTTCCAAAACCCCAACGGTTTTGGAAATCGCAGCGTGTCTGCAGCGAGTATTTTCCCGCACTGTGGGGATGGGATTCACTAGAATCCCATCCACTATACAGTGACTGTAAAACTACGCATTTTTATACACCACGTGGGGCCCCAGTCTAAAGGTGTCTACCGGGTATCCGCTGTTTTCTCCCTCACATCGCTGCACAAAGAAGTTGGGCTTACAGGATTTTTTTATCCACAATTTTAGACTGGATCCAAGCCTCCAACACAAATGTGAACATGCCCTTACAAAGATACAGTAGCGCTAATCTGCTTGGTCTGAAATTTATGAATAAGTGTACTACTTACCTATACCGTTGCAAAAAAGTTCCTTTAAACAGTGCATCCATCATATCTTCTATTTCACGATGTCTTTGCTGCAACTTTTCAAAATGAAAAATGACCAAAATGCTTATCTTTCACACTTCTTTGGTAGTTTACTAATGGATTATCTATGCAGTTTTTTCCATTTGCATCACATATTCACAGGACTTGCTATTTTCCCTACATGAGTTTCATCTCAAAGGAAACACACTCTTTTCGTGGAAATAAAAGATGAAGATAAAAACACTAAATTCATACACAGGAATTAGGAGCTGATTAGGAGATGGATTCCACTTCAAAATCTGCTCTGGATTCTACCTGAAATCTCAAAAGAGAAGTGCCCTGCTTGATATTGCCGAGGTCTCTGTGAACCACAGAATCACAGTTGAATCACAGGCACAGCTGAAACCGAGGCACAAGGCTCACTGTATATGGCGCTAATCGCTATGCAAATCTGCAGGGGAAAGCTGAAGCTTAGCTTTAGCTTTCCGCCACAAGTTTTTAGAGAGCAACCTAAAGTGGAAGACCATCTAAAATTCATCTCCAAATTCCTCTGTGTTAATGGCCCCTTAATGACATTTTGCTGATTACATCATCAGTGCTTTTAAAAGGAGTCTGTCACCAGGGTGAAGCATATTAAACCAGAAAATAGTTAGATAAGTCAGGCTCACCTGAATGTGACACCTTTTTTTCCCCATGAAAATCCATGCCTTAGTTGCCAAGATATTCAGTTATTTCACAATACGCAAATGAGCAGTCTGGAGCACTGACAGCTCCATTGCTCCAAACTGCTACGTCCACACTGCTCTAATAATTCTTTCATACCTTCTTTGAGTGACAGGGCCAGAAAGCTAAACTAAAATCTCACCTAGCCCTGTGTTCTTGTGTTCACGCCGGAATATTAGAGCAGAGTGGGGCGTAGCAGTTTGGAGTAACAGAGCAGCCCTCGGTGCTCCAGGCTGCTCATTTGCATATTCTGAAATAAATTAATAACTCGGCAATGGACACATGAATTTTCATGGCGAAAAAAAAACAAAAAACATTACATTCAGGTGAGCCTGACCTATGTAACTGTTTTGATGGTTTAATATGCTTTACCATAGTGACAGACTCCCTTAAGGCCAGGGCTCCACATTGTGAATATGCAGCGTTTTGGCTGTAGTGGAAACGCCGCAGCAAAAAAACTCTGCGTATTACAGTACCTACAAAGTGAATGTGATTCTGGCTAATCCCATTCACCCATTACAGAAAAAATGCTGCAGTTTCAAAATACGTCCTGTTTCTGTAAATCGCAGCATGTATATTATACCTACGGAAACACTGCCATTTTCCGTATAGGTATAATAGAAGCAGAAAGGAAAGTCAACAGGGGAAAACTCTGTGGACTTTCTGTGAAAAATGCTGTGGAAAAAAAAAATACAATGTGTTTCTACCGGAGTCTTTTCCACACTGTATTTCAGCTGCGGCTGCTTACGTGAGGCCTTGGCCTAAAGGCAGAAACACAGAAGGTATTCTGAATTACTATCTTTTCTAAGTTGGTGTCTGGGTAAGGAATATGCAAATAAGACCTTCTTGGTGGAAAAGAGGAACTCCCTAAAAATTAATGCATCATTTTCAACCCTAATAGAATAATCTGGGAATAAAAGCAAAGCCAGAGCCACTCCACCAAAAGGAAGCGGGACTCATCCCTGTACCATCTCTCCCTAGTGAAACATAGTACCCCTTCAGTTGGTGCCTAAAAGAGAATGTTTCCCAAAAAAAACTTGGAACTAGAGTGTGTTTTGCAGGTTAGTCTTTTTGACTTACATTATGTAAGAAATCTTACCTTTTTCCTCTTTTTGTCCAGCTGTTCAAGCCTTGGGTTTATCCTTTTGAGATCGGCTCGTTTTTTCTCTACCGCATACAATCTGTCAGAGTTGTCTATATTGATATCCAGGTTTAGGAGAACTCTAATAAGTGCAGTCAGCAATTTTACAGCTACAGCAAACAAGAAAAATAGTCGTTACATTAAATATAAAATATAATGTACTCAGCCTATCAACAGTGGCTAAACAGGGTTTCTGAGTTGGGTGGGTAAAAATTTTCAAAGGGCAGAAATGTGATAAAAAAAAAAAAATATTACCTATTTATTCCCTTGCCACTCTGGTACTCCCTGCATGGAGGGACAAAAACAAGATGCGAACATTCCCTAATGGAAACAGGTAAGGCTTTGGGGCTTGTGTTGCTTGTTTAGAGGTATTTTTTTATGAAGCTCAAATAAATGTAGGCCTTTTAAGGGACTTTGTTCTAATGCTGAATTCTATTCTTTTTGCAAAAACAAACTCTAATACTACAACAGCTGTGTAAGTAAAACTTTATTATTAGGTTAACTAAAGCTGTAAATTACAAAACTTACCAGATAAAGTACTGGTGTGTCGGAAAGCTCTAACACAGGAATCTGACAGTCCCAAAAGCAGGGAAATAACAGTATTAAGCAGATACCCATCATATATCACACTGTACTGACACTGCTGAACAAGCACAGCTGTGAACTCACAGAAGTTGGACCTAAATTTTTTCCAATATATTCCTGGCCTGATTAGAGGGTAATCTTCTGTGTCCTGTAAAACACAAAGTAGTGTTACACAAAGTGAAAAAATAAGGTGAATAAGGCACTGTTCACACTGGCAAATTTGCCATGCAGTTATGGCTCGGAGTCAGTAGAAATGTACTCCAACTCCAACATCAAAAGAAAAATATTAATATTTTATAATTAAATGTTTTTTTTTTTCAGCCTTTGATATTGACAGTTTAACAATATTAGATCAGTGGGGGTCCACCACTTGAATAGGAGCTGATGTGCTGTAACCAGACAAGAGTTGTCTGCGCTCCATCCACTGTCAGCAGCTGATCAGTGGGGATGTCAGACTCACCAATCTGATACTAAGGATCTATCGTAAAGATAAGTTATTAATATCAAAAGCCCCAAATAAAAACTTTAAAGGGAGTCTGCTACCAGGATGAGGTATATTAAACCAGCAACACCAGTAGGTCAAGTTCACCTAGATGTAACTCCTTTTTCTCCCCATGAAAATCCGTGTCTCCATTGCCGAGATATCAATTTATTTCACAATATGCAAATGAGCAGTCTGGTTCACCAACAGCAGCTTTGTTGCTCCAAACTGCTACTCTCTACACTGCTCTAATATGCCAGTGTGAACACGAGAATACATGGCCAGGTGAGATTTCAGTGTAGCTCACTGGCCCTGTCACTCCAAGGAAGGAGGGGGGGAAGGAGCAGAGTGAGGCGAAGCAGTTTGGAGTAACGGAGCCGCCCTCAGTGCTCCAGACTGCTCACTTGTATATTGTGAAAAAAATTAATATGGCAATAGAGGAAGGAATTTTCATGGGGAAATAAACATTACAATTAGGTGAGCCTGACCTATATAAACGGGTTGCTGGTTTAATAGACTTCATCCTGGTAACAGACTCCCTTTAATTTATTAAGTGTATAATTTATTGATTATTTACTTTCATATAAATTTAGGCAGGTTTAGAAATTGTAATCATATAAGTACATGTTATGTTCAAAATATTATACATTATTACTAAGTAACAAATTATACAAATTTTTATCCATGAGCCATTCACGAACCGGAGTCTTCAAAAAATAGAACAGTAAGGACTTATTCACACAACAGTTAAATATGGCCATGTGACGGACACCACACGGCCTTTTAAATACAATGAGAGTGAATGAGTGTATTCACATTTCCATTTTTTTGACAGATAGAAAAAAATGGTCAGTTAAAAAAAAACTGTTGTGCTCTATCTTTATCTGTTTTGACAAACACACAGACCCAATAGAAACGAATGGATCTGTTTTTAATGGATGTGGTTAGGTCAAAAATGAAAAAAAAAAACAATAAAATCCATCCTTTTTTTCTTTGTTTTTTAATGGATGCAAAACGGCTTACACTTGGCCACCAAGAACAGAAAAATGAAACAGATGCAAAACCACCATCAAAGGCAGACATTCACACGAGCGATAGCAGTCTAAAATCTAATGTGTATGGCCAGCTTAAGGCTAAAGCCCCATGTAGCATCCCGCAGCAAAAAAGCACTGCGGGAAAAAACGTGGAGGCATCGCATTGCAGTTTTTCCCGCAGAGCTTTTCACAGAAAGTTTGCAGAAGTTTCTTCTACGGACTTTCTGCTTCAATTATAGCTATAGGGAACCGGCCGGCGTTTCCGTAGGTATAATTAACATGCTGCAGCAGTGACTGTAAAACACTGCGTTTTTTTTTCCGCTTCTACACCACATGGGGCCCGGGCCTAAGGCTTCATAAATACAGGCATTGACAATCATTTTCCATCACTATTTTTCATCAATTTGTCTGTTTCTAATGTCCAAATTGCATCAGTTTGTCATCCATTTTAACTGTGAAAAAAACCCCAAAAAAAACAGTGAACTTCATTTCATATTTTCATATGTTTTCCTGACCCAATCCACTTAATGGACCCTTTGACATGGTACATAATAAAATTTTTCCTACATTGTCGGCATTATATATGTGTCTTACCAAATTGACTGGCCAGGTGATGGTTAGAATCCAAGGATAAGCCATGAACTTTTTAAACTGCAGGCCAGTTTCCTAAGAATATCAAACAATGTCAGCAACAACAGAACAGACACAATTCTGCCTATAAAGTAGTACACCTAGTAAGGGTCTTCTGTAAAATGTAGTAAAGGTTTGGATGCTAAAATGACTGTGCACCCATACTGTACATGTGCATATCTATACTAGTAAATACCAAAGGTGTGGGAAAGCACTTCTGATGCTCTCTTGTAGTCAGGTCACAATTTTTAGGTGCAATTTTCCAGATACAGAACCTAAGGGACCGTAAAGATGTTTCCTATTTAAAACAGTAAGGGAATTTATAAAGACATTTATACACCTGCCTTAACCTGAATGTCCTGGGCTAAAATGTGCCAAATTTACAGTGGGTACGGAAAGTATTCAGACCCCTTTAAATTTTTCACTATTTGTTTCATTGCAGCCATTTGATAATAGCAAAAAAGTTCATTTTATTTCTTATTAATGTACACTCAGCACCCCATCTTGACAGAAAAAAAACAGAAATGTAGATATTTTTGCAAACTTATTAAAAAAGAAAAACTGAAATATCACATGGTCATAAGTATTCAGATAAATAAAATGAACTCCTCAGAGTCCTTTCCCATAAGGAATGTGACTCGCCAGGGATGACCCGTCCCCTCTTAGCTTTGCTCTATGTATAGAGCCGTTGGCAACGATGATTCGCTTGAACACGGACATCACGTGCATTAAAGTCAGGGATAGGGAATTTAGGACAAGCCTCTTTGCAGAAGATGTTCTTCTCACCCTCACTAACCTCCACACCTCTCTTCCCAATCTTATGAGGGTCCTCAATCACTTCAGTCAGCTGTCGGGCTACTAGATTAGCCCCTACAAAACTGAGGCCCTCCACTTGAATGTTCCTAGAGCAACTGTTCAGCTTCTTCGTACTAACTTTGATTTCCGTTGGTAGGAACAATCCCTTAAGTACTTGGGAATTCACCTGTCCCCATCCTATGCAACATGTGAACTAAGGGTGGGTTCACACCTGTGCTTCAGTCCGTCCGCTGCCAATCCGAGTGAAAATCTCGGGGAACAGGATAGGCATCGGATACCGACAGGTTAGCGACGCATTGGTTAAAAACCCATTCATTTGAATGTGTTTTTAAAGCAATGCGCGGGTGTGCACTTACACCCTATGCGCTGCTAAGTCGATTTTTTTTGTCGGACATAAAGTCCTGCATGTCCGACTTTGTTTCCGACGAAAAAAAAAGGATTCGCAGCGCAGAGGGTGCAATCGGACACCCGCGCATTGCTTTAAAAACCCATTCAAATGAGTCGCTAACCTGTCGGTATCCGATGCCGATCCCATTCCCCGAGATTTTCACTCGGATTGGCAGCAGACGGACTCAAGCGCAGGTGTGTACCCACCCTAACCTAAACTTTTTCGGGATCTTAAAGAGCTCCTGGACAAATAGCACTACATATCTCCTTACTAGGCAGGATTGCTGCGGTAAAAATGACCCTCCTCCCTAAACTCCTGTACTTCTTCGAGACCCTCCCAGTGGCGGTGCCCAGCTCGGATCGAGCGAGCGAGCTATCTTCTACTTTATTTGGAATGGTAAACGCCATCGCATCCCCAGATCGGTCATGTTGGCGGGTGGAGGGGTTGAGGGTCTATCGGCCCCGAATCTCCTCAACTATTACTGGGCTCTTCACCCGCGATGTATACCATCTTGGACAGCATTGCATGCTTATACTACATGGATAGAGAATGAGCTTGCTCCAAAGCACCCTAATGCTCTGTGGACCCGGTCCCCCCTGTCCCATCTGCCCGCTGCACTTGAGCCAATCTGCTTTACTAGGGCCATCTGGGTCACCTGTGCTAGACTGTTCCCTCTCTCATCCCAGAATTGCTCGATGATCTCCTTCCTGTACAACCAACTCCTCCCGGAGGGACTGTCCTGTACCATGGTTCGCCCTTGGTCTAGAGTTGGTCTATTTCGCCGACCCGCATTGGTTGACCCGCGGATGTTGGAGTTTAGGCCCTTTGATTATCTCATGGCAGAACTGAATATCCCCCGCACCGAGTGGCTTCATTACCTCCAAATTGCGCACTTCACATCCACTATGTTTGGCTCTCTGTGTCTCCCCCCACATCATTTGAGAGGATATGCAAGGCAGGCACCTCCACAAGGGGATTAATCTCCACTATTTATCAACTCATATCCTGTCCAGAGGAGGCATCCCCTCTAGTGCATAGATATATGGTTTAATGGGAGGAAGCACTGGGCCGTCCCATTTCTCCAGCCCAGTGGCAAATTGTTTGGACACAAGCTGCAAAATCCTCGACTTTTGTGACATTCAGAGAGACGCAGTACAAGCTTCTTATGCATTGGTATCATACCCCAGCTTTGCTGCATTCCCTGAATCCCACAGGTATGCTAGAGGTGCCTCTCAGGGATTGGCACACTCTAACACATTTTCTGCACCTGTCCTCTGAAACTTCATTTTTGGAGGGGGATCAGGGGCATCAGCAATAGCCTATTCATCCAGGGTGTTCCCCTTGATCCTCTGACCTATTTGCTTAATTTGCCCCCTTGACAGATGGGTAAGGGGTCCGCCCGCCTGTTCTTATATCTTTGCACAGCAGCCAAAACTTTGATTGTCCTGCAGTGGAAATCCACCCTCCCCCCCCCCCCCCGCCCTCGGAAACTGATTTTCTAGCCAGGGTCAAGGATGTCCACAACCTAGAATATTTAAAGTCCACTCTGAATAACATTATCCCTGCCCTTTGAAGCTACCTGGGCCCCATGGGACACTTATTGTATATTGCAAAATCTCTGATATCTCTAACTGTTCTCCCCCTCCTATAGCTCCCTGTTTCTCCTCTATTTTCCTTGTATTTCCCCTATGTGTGTGTCCTTCGTCATGTTCTCTTATTGCCTACTTGATGATTGCGGATTCATTGGTTTCACTGTATGATGTCCAGTTTATCTCGTCTCCCTCTCTTTTTTATTGTTACTGTTAAAAATGTTTTTTTCAATAAAAATTACAGTTAAAAAAAAGCTCTTCATGCAAAAAGACAGATATGCATTCCATTAACAGAAACCCAGACTAAGGGCATAGAGATCAAACAGGTAACTTGTCACTTTAACATTTGGCGTTGTCATCTAAAATAACAACCTTTACAAACCAACTATGAACAATAAGTAGTTCAGAAAACAGCCATCTGATATTGCATGTATACCCAGCAACAGTTATGCAAGTCTATAGAAAAGTTGAGTAACCGCTAATAAAGCTATCACAACTGTTCCCACAGAGGATGTCAATTAGATTTCCAAAACTAGTAGCCATGGTTGGGTTTTAGTTTTTTCACCTCATCAAACTCTTCAGTCAGTTTCTGCATTATGTTTCTGTTCCCTGGTTTCTGGAACAGCTCTGCTGTTACCACCCCTGTGCAAATAAAAAGAAAAAAGGCTTTCAACTGAGTGCAAGACAAACTTGTATGTAACAATATACTGAACATATGTCTGAAATATGAGATGAAGAAGTTCCACAACATGGTAACTAACAATGTATTCAGTAAAACAAATCCAATTCCCGCATCATGACACTAACAAATGAGCTTTCACTCTCGCTTCTTTTAGTGTATAATAAATGTGTGTGGGTGAAACACATAAATGACACATGCTACAAACCCACTTGACAGAGTATGCATGTTTAACAACACAAAATGCCATGTCTGCCCACCCAAGCAGTTATGGGGTGAGGAAGACATATTAAACACCTAGGATAAATAACAAGAATTAGTCTAAAAACTGCTGAGCTAAAAGAGTACTGTATTTGTCGTTTCATTTCACTTTTCAGGTTAAAAGACTGTGTGTACATGAGGAGTAACAATATTTCTGGCCATTACATGACTTAGATTTTTAGCAGTCTTCCCCTTTACAGGACATATATAGCTCCTATTCAGCTCCAGCATTAGCCGAACACCTTATTTACACAAAAGTGACTTGCACTCAACCTTGAAAATCCCCTGACCGATCAAACCAACAGATTGTAAAACATAAAACAGGAAAGCTGTTTAATTAGACTGTAGCTAAATTAGAAATTATAAATGAATGATCAAATCATTTTTTTTCAATTTCTGCCTTTTCACATTTTGGAAGCTGTAACCTTATTTTTTTCATTGAAACACTTTTAATATTGCTGTTTGGGAGTACATGCCTGTGAGTATGTGAGCCAGAGGGCGCTGTTGAGCGACCCAGGCCCAGCCCTGAAAAGGCTCTCAGCCACGCCTTTGAGGGGGGCGTGTATCTCCAGAAGGCTGGAGAAACCTGCTTGGAGCAGGAAATGGTGGACCCACCTGGACAGATAGACGGTCTGTGCCAGAAGTGCTCGGGTCTACAGGGGACTGTTGCTGGAGCAGAGCAATAGTCAGGACCAGCGAGGACAGAGAGAGAGGCTCTGTCCAAGAGGGCTGGATCCAGAGAGGACTTACAGAGACTAAGTCAAGCTCTTATTGCCCCCAGAGGCTAGTTAGGGACTCAAGGAGTGAGTTAGGCCCTAACTGTGGCATAGGTTTTTTGTTGTTTTTGTTATGTTGCAGTTAAGCTGAATAAAGCCACGTTTATTTTACACTTGGACCGTCTGAAAGCTATCTTTCCAGCACCCAGTACCACGAACCACCGCTGTCCGGACCAGGACAAGCCGCCATTTTGAGTGTAATTCCCCTAAGCTGTCACAATGCCATTTACTGTTATTTATAAAATTGTGTAGAACTGTAACTGTATATACATACTGAGGCTGCACAAAGATTACTGAACAATCTTCGCTGTAGATTTAAGACAGCACTGCCTGCCATCTTTTGAAGGTTATTAGAATGGTTAAAGTAGGCTTTTTAACAATGATAAACAGATGTCAGTTTGGTTTTAATAATTTGTATTTTGTTAAAATTAAATAAGTTAAATTCTATTACCTTGACATCCTGAGCACTGAATATAGAAATTAATAAGATCAAGCAGAGCAGCATCCCTGTCCTCTTGATAAGCTTCAATCCAGTCATCTACAACAGACTACAAGGGAGCACCATGAGATACATTATACCCGCAAAATAAATAACACCTTACCAATTGGTACAGCAGGACAGAAACTGAACAGTCCATACGCTCTGTGCTTAACACCAAGCAAAGGAGCTTTTACTGCACCTAAACGAACCTGTCAACAAATTCAAGCTTTCCTTAACCACAGACAACATGAAATACCAACAAGCTGCCTCATTTTACAGAAAACATAGTATTCAAAGGAAATGGGCAGTGTCTACTAGGAAACTCTCCTCCAGATTCTCCAAATCCAGCAGTAGCAGTACTGCTGGCAATCACTGTTGTCCAGGACTACGAAGGCATCCAGGTCTGACACCAGCCTCTGGGTCAAGTGCCATCCTTAACCCCTTCCCGCCAGAGGCATTTTTCGATTTTCATTTTCAACTTCCAAACCCCAGAACTTTTTTTTTATTTTTCCGTTACCAGAGTTCTTGCAGGCTTCATTTTTACAGCATTCACAGTGCAGCCAAAATAACATGCCACATGTCAGAATTTTTTATTCTTTTTTATATATTTTTTTTTTTACTTTAATACTGTCATTTTTATACCCTAGGGGTTTTGAACCCCAGGGGGTCTGATCACTAATGCAATGCATTACAATGCTAATGCATTGCAAAATACAGGCATTTGTATGACAGGCTGCATAAAGCAGCGTGTCATCAGTGGTGTAACTAGGAATGGCTGGGCCCCGAGGCGAACATTTGACATGCCCCCCCCCCCCCCCCGAACCAAAAAAACCCCACCCCCCTCCCGGACCGGCCATAGTGGCCCCTACACACTATTATGCGCCATAGTGGCCCCTGCACACAGTATTATGCGCCATAGTGGCCCCTGCACACACTATTATGCCCCATAGTGGCCCCTGCACACACTATTATGCCCCATAGTGGCCCCTGCACACACTATTATGCCCCATAGTGGCCCCTGCACACACTATTATGCCCCATAGTGGCCCCTGCACACACTATTATGCCCCATAGTGGCCCCTGCACACACTATTATGCCCCATAGTGGCCCCTGCACACACTATTATGCCCCATAGTGGCCCCTGCACACACTATTATGCCCCATAGTGGCCCCTGCACACACTATTATGCCCCATAGTGGCCCCTGCACACACTATTATGCCCCATAGTGGCCCCTGCACACACTATTATGCCCCATAGTGGCCCCTGCACACACTATTATGCCCCATAGTGGCCCCTGCACACACTATTATGCCCCATAGTGGCCCCTGCACACACTATTATGCCCCATAGTGGCCCCTGCACACACTATTATGCCCCATAGTGGCCCCTGCACACACTATTATGCCCCATAGTGGCCCCTGCACACAGTATTATGCGCCATAGTGGCCCCTGCACACAGTATTATGCGCCATAGTGGCCCCTACACACAGTATTATGCGCCATAGTGGCCCCTGCACACAGTATTATGCGCCATAGTGGCCCCTACACACAGTATTATGCGCCATAGTGGCCCCTGCACACAGTATTATGCGCCATAGTGGCCCCTACACACTATTATGTGCCATAGTGGCCCCTGCACACACTATTATGCCCCATAGTGGCCCCTGCACACACTATTATGCGCCATAGTGGCGCCTGCGCCTTTTCAGACCCCAGAGTATAATGATCGGAGACCCAGGGAAGGATACAAATATAAAAATCAATGTTACTTACCTCTCCCTGGCTCCAGTGCACTCCCCTCCGCTACTTTCGGTTTCCTCAATGTTGGATCAAATGTCGCTTGAGCCAGGCAAGCGTCGCGACGCATAATGACGTCGGTTGACGTCTGGGACGTCACCAAACAGGCTGGAAGCCTGCTGGAGCGCAGGAGAGGTTAGTAACATTGTTTTTTTATGTTCCCTCGCCTCCCCTGGGCTTCCGATCATTATACTCTGGGGTCACAGCAGCGCACAGAAGGTGAGGAGCGCCATTAGGCTTTTGGAGGGCAGAATTATTTTCAGGCGCCATGACGTATTTGCAGAGCCCCTAAGATGCCAGTACAGTGGAAAGTACCAAAAAGTGGGATTGTCTAGGGATTGGACCAACCCATGGGGTAGCTGGGAGAAGTGTAGAATAATAAAAAAAAAAAAAAAAAAAAGCATAGTCACCTGTCCCCACTGCTCACTTGTCTGTCCATAAAGTCGTCTGCAAGTACCACATTGCTGGAAGTTCTGAGTCCTCAGGTTCACATGACCACTGAGACCAATCGGTGGCCTCAGTGATCAATGGTAAGAAACCGGTGATGTATGTAAGTGACGTTACCGGTCCCTCTCCAGCAACTGCCGCGGCCACTGAATGGTCTCAGTGGTCACGTGAATCTCAGAACTTCCAGTAATGTGGCACAAGACTTACCGGACACACTGATGGCAGACAACAGAGCACTAAGCTGAAAATAAACAGAAAAAACAGCACAAAGCTGCTCCTCGTGCAATACCGCTAAAATACTGTTGTATAAAATCAGAGAACCATATAGATGGCTGCTCACCTTTTGCGGTTGTGAACTAGTCACAACCACCATAGATGCCTAAAAGAGTATGTTAAAGCTGGGGATCAGCAGCTGGATTGTCATCACCAGGACGTCAGTAGGCAGAATCCACACACAGGACCAACGAAATCAGCGCTTACGAGCAAGGATTCAATGGATAATCTTCCTTTATTGAAGCCAAACAAAACACTACGCAGAGCGCTAAGGACAGGCGAGTATGGGCTTTTTAATAATTTTTTATTTTTTTTTATTTTTTACCTCCCCTGGCTTCCCCATGGGTTTCTCCAATTCTTGGACAATCTCTTGAAGGGCAGGAGAAGAAATGGGGGGACACATTTATTTTATTGCTGCAGCAAGTGTACTAAACCCATGTACACTGCTACAGTCAGTCACATCTTAATCTACTATAATAAATGTATGGGACTCCTCTCATGTTCACCCTTTGGTTTTGCAATTGTGATTGCCTGACAATAACCAAGCTGATTGGCTTTTATTATTATCAAACAAACACAGTTTTTGACAATGGACTCTAGTTCTTAGTTACTATTTTGTAACAGTAAAAATAATATTTCACATGTTGGATGTGCCCTGTATTCTTCAGTATTCTGCATATTAATCATGCCCTCTTTGGATTAGTGTCCACCCAAATTTTGGAACATCACTCAGTGAGGGAGATATATGACTTTTTCTTGGTAGCATTGCTCCACCTGCCACAAGTAACCCAGGAAAGTTTAAAAGGGAAGAAATCCAGGAAGGAGTAAACTGACACGTTTGCCTCCTTTCATGAAGTAAATTAAAGCTACATTATCATCTCTGTATTACCACCAATGCTGTGTTGCACAGTAGTAGTGCACTCTCTCTTTTTACTTTTACCCACATCATTATTAGCAGTTCAGTGTATCACTGGGTCTCAATTGGCTACATAGCGCACTGTAGTTGGCTGTTCCTTGGGAAGCTGATTGGACCAAACTGGAGGTGTGTAAGCTTTTGTCTGAAATAGTCAGACCACCCCTCACATCTTGTGCCAAGATTTATACAAAAGAGTACAAAAACACTTACCTGTATTGCTCTTTTTCCAATGCTGATAACCTCAAAAAGAGTCACAGCTTCAGTTACATCTCCATTTGATATACGACTGTCCCTACTGCGCCTTGAGGAATTTCTTCGAGAGAAATTTTCAGACTGTCTTCGGCCTCTCTTCACCTATTATGTAATAATGAAAGCAATATAACTGAAACATGGAACATCCAGCACTCAGTCAAGTACACAGATATCTAAGGCAAGCTATCATAAGACAATAAGCACTATAACAGCTAAAATTTATGGAGCCTGCTAAACATCCATATAAAGTACCAACCTATGAGCCAAAGAATATCATTCGCATCACTGCACCCTATTGCTCTGTTTAGCTTGAGCAATTTTGGACACTAGTTTAGCTATAGTAATGTATTACTGAAATAGCATATCTTAGTGAAGAAGTGGGTAACTAAAAATAACCCCTTCCCAGTGTCTATCCTATGAGTGTACCTTGAAAACCACAATACCTAGGTAATGGCTGACACCATGCATGAAATGGCAAGCTTTGTACTTTTGTTTCCAAAAATAAAAATAGGTTTGATAAAAGTTATTAACATTCTTTAACCCCTTCAGGAACAAGCCAATTTTCGTTTTTGCATTTCCAATTTTCCCTTCCCACATTCCAAGAGCCATCATTTTTTCATTTTTTAGTTCACAGAGTCACATTATGGCTTATTGTTTGCGAAACAAATTGTACTTTGTAATGGCACCATTCAATATCCTATACAATGTACTGGGAAGCTGGAAAAAAACTCAGAATGAGGTGGAATTGGAAAGAAAATGCAGTTGTGCCAATTTCTTATGTGTTAAATAAACGGGATAAATATTAGCACATTTTTGAGCACGGGAATACATAAAGTGTTCATGTTTATTATTTCTTAGTTATTTTTATATGTTATCTAGGGAGAGGGGGATGATATGAATTTTTGTATTTTTTTTTATACTTTTAAAAACTTTTTTTTCTTTTCTTTTACTTTCAGACCGCAAAGGAACCTCGAATCCTAGGGGTCTGATTGCTCATACAATACACTGCAATACTAATGTACTAATGTATAGTGCCTATGGCAGCGTGTAATAGTACTATGGTAATGGAAAGCCTGGAAATCTTCAACAGGCTCCCGTGCTGTCATGGCAACCAATCGACATTGCTGAGGGCAGCGAGCGGTAAAAGATTTAGATGCTCTTTGGAGCAATGAAGGCACTGACACTTAATTCCTTGGCGCAATGACAACACCTTCATTGCTCCAACAAGTTAATTTGCGTATTGAGAAAACCAACAATATCTCGACAACAGAAGCACCGATTCACAAGGGCATAACACTGTTTGATTCAGGTCACCCTAACCTTTCTTTCTGTGGGACTGGATTAATATACTGGGTTCTGGTCACAGAATCCTTATAAAACTAAGGCAGTGCAGCAAAGGCAATTTTGGATGGAGTCAGAGTCTCCAACTCCAGCTATAAAAATTTAGAAAAATAAAGGACTCTGAGTCAGAAGTTTGGCTTACCAACTCCACATCCCTGAAAGGTTATTTGTATCCCATTTCCCATAGATTGTGAATCTGCTAGAAAAGCGGTTACAACAATATACACAGACATAAACTGCACATACTGACACTAAGAAAATAAAAGAAAAAGGCAAAGAAACCATGCAATAAAACGAACATGCCCTATATCAAAATAAATGATTCCTATATCAGTATCTTATACAGTTAAAGGGATTATCCAGGGACTGTTTAAAAACTTTTATTTCACCCAAATCTCAGGTTTACAGGCTTGTTCCAGCTCAGAGTCCCCTGCCAATCCACTTCTCCTCTCCTATGTTCACTGGTATTACCTGTACTACAGGGACTTGCCTCACTACTACAAAGATCTACTCTACTAGCCCTCATAGTACAGTTAATACAGACAAGCACATGGTGGATCGACTTGGGTGCTGGTTTCAATCACATGATCTAGAACCAGCTCAGAAACCTGTGGTTTGGGTGAAATAAACCACCTGGAAGCTGGGGCCCAACGTTGCCTTTGCGCCATGGTTTGGCCACGGCAAAAACGTCTCAGATAAAAGCGCGGTTTTTACGGTCACTGCAAAGTGGATGGGATTCTAGCGAATCCCATCCGCTCATTGCAGAAAGATACGTGCAGCAGAAACGCTGCAACTTTGGAAATCACAGCATGTCAATTATACCTACGGAAACACAGGCGGTTTCACTATAGGTACAATGGAAGCAGGTTTCCTCTGTTGACTTTCTGTGAAAAGCAATGCGGGAAAAACCGTGATGCGTTGTGTTTTTTGCTGCGGCCCGCTACGTGGAGCCTTAGTTGAAGGTAAGGAGTTTTAAATCCTTGGATAATCTATTTAATCATAAGAAGTAAGAGTTTTCTCCTTATATACATTTGACATTACAGTATTAAATATGTGCTTAAGAACCTACCGGGGTCATCGAGTGGTTCAAGCTTCCATTGCTTATGCTAGCAATGGAATTACAGTTGGAATTCTCCCTGTAGAAAAAAAAAACAAAATATAAATATATTAATTATGAAACCTTAATCTAATTTTTCATGCCAGGAAATGGGCATACAAGGCATAATAAATTCCCCACACTGTCTGTTTTTTCATATAGTAACAGGGCTGAATAGTTACTGATCACTGAGACAACTGCAGAAGTAATCATGTAGGTGCAATATGGGGGAAGAAATAGACTGAGATCATCACTGGACTGATGCTTGTGATTAGAAGTCAGTGGCCTCTGCTATAGAGTAGGTGTGTACAGGCTAGTGACATCAGTCATCAGTATCTGTCCACTGCAGTAGAGAGAGCATAAAGAGAAGTGAATGGACACTCCATTTTTGTATCACTTATATATGTAAAAATAGTATTGTTATTTTTGTTTGGGGCACAGAAAAACTACATAGTCTAGAGATTTAATTAAAAAAGAGACTTAAATTCCCACAATTCATTTTTAATAAATATCATTAGAACTAACAGTTAGAACAGTTATGAACTGCTTATCTGGATGAACAAGACTGCCTTAGGATCCATTCATATCACATTTCTGCTGTCCATTCAACAGGTCTATTTAAAGGATCTATGTTTTTTAATAGTAAAAACTGACACAAATATCCATCTGTTTTTACATTTAAAAAAACATATCTGTTTGGTTGAACAGGGCCATGAATACTGGTGTGCACAAATGGGCAAAACTCATGAGATTCTTTTTCACAAATATTAGTTAGATTTGCCACAACCCCCTCTGTTTTTTTCAGGCTGAACTTGGTCACTCGGAAACGAAAGTGCTATTGTCATACGCTGGGGTCAGTGTATAATAAGTGGAAGCCCAGGGGAGGTGAGTAAAAATAACAAACTGCTATACTCACCTTGCCTCATCTCTCCTGGTGTCTGACAATCCCCTGGCACCTTTTTCTGGCCTCTTCCGGCCTGTGGGTGAGGTCACACGCCTCTGGGTCACCGAGGCCTGTGATTGGGCCTCAGCGGTTACATAGGGTACGGCGATGTCACAACGCATTCATTGTCAGTGATGAAAAGCCTGCATTGGCATTCCACTGCAGAGAGCAGAGGCAATAAATGAAGAAGAATCCAAGGCAGATGTCCACCTTAAGTTCCTCTTCATTTTCCGATGTCCGAATGGAGCTTTAAATAGGTTGTCTAGGATATACAATTATCTGCAAGGAGGCCGGGGAAGGTGAAAAATTAAAAAAAAAAAACAAAACATAATCACCAGTTCCCTGCTGCTGTCCAGTCCCGTGGGGGCCCAGTGCTTTTTCCAACGGAAGGCCTCGCCTCACGTGACCGCTGAGGCCAATCAGCAGCCTCAGGACTTCAAAGGTGACATATGTGAGCGATTTCCTGGTTCCACCAGAATAAGACCCCGGTAGTAGAAGCACCGGACCACGGTGGGAGACACCGAAGCACCGGACACAAGAGAGTATCAGTTTTTGTTTGTTTTTTTTCCACCTTCCCCGGCCTCCTTAAGAAAAACTGTATATCCTGGTCATCACTGGGCTGTAAGGAACGCCCCCTCTGACTGTACAGGCTATGTATGAGTACTGTCAGGGAGGGCGTTCCTTACAGCCCAATGATGACGCTGAGCTGTGAGGAACGCCCCCTCAGTACAGCGCTATGGAGGAATACTGTCAGGGAGGGGCACAGCTACACTGTCAGAAACGCCCTTCTGACGATGGGGCACAGAACTACCGGCACCCATAGCTCCAGCCCCGGGCCACATAACGGGAAAGCAGACAGCGCGCTGAATTCAGCGCACTGTCTGCTTTCTAGCGATATGTAAAACAGCATATACATGAGAACATGAAAGGTCCTCTTTAAAGTTACAGTTTTTAGGGTAACATCTTTGAATTTGTATACTACAGTGCTTGGTTACACTAAGTAGAATACAGCATTTCTATACAGCACTTTTCTCAAAATCCCATACTAAAAAGCAACATTGCCTGCTTTACATCTTACTTTTGACAGAGATCTGCGGATGAATTAGAAACAGCTATCATATCTGATGCATTGTGCCCTCAGGATAAAGCCAAAACTTCTTTGTTTTTTCTCTCCGTTTGCAGTCTTATCAATAGCCTGTGGAAGGATTTTGCAGAAAATGTTTAGGATATTTTTTCCTTACAAGTGAAATCATATTTATGACCAACAAGAGTATGTCAAGGTACATTCTCAGTGCAACTTATACATTGGCTGAAGTTCCACCTTCTTTCATCAAGACCATACAATACTGTGTACATACAGAAATTGGACTTCATAAAAAACTGCCTTCAGTGAGTTTCAACAGCAGTCCCTGGATTGTCATGCATCCTGGACACAGAAGATGATACGTAAGTTTAAAGTATAACTCCAGTTATAGACGACTTTAAATTAATTGTTCAGGTGAATATAAGAAACAATGTAATATGTATTATTAAAGAAATAAATTTTGTTTCCACTTTTCAGACAGAGTTACTTTCTACATATTAATCTATGAAGAGGGGAGTGCAGGATGAGGCTATGAGAAAAGATACTCAAGTAATTGCTGCTTTCCTCTCCGCATGTTTCGTGCGGAAACCACACGGACCCCATTATAGTCTATGGGGTCCGCGGGTTCCCCAGGTAAACCACTTTTTTATGCGTATAGGTTTCCGTTCGGGGGGGGGGCCCCAAGAGGACTCCCCGAACGGAAACCCGAACGCAGATGTGAACCGGGCCTAACTTGTATACTTTAATGTCTTCATCCTTTATTCCCTGCTACACAGACATTGGTCCAGCAGAAGACACCCAAATATAAAGTGTACTATGGTCTGTTTCCTAGGGGATGTTGCACGGTAGGCCCTGAGAATCATTTTATCTGGTGAGTCCAAGGAACCTCAGTCTGACACTGTTCACAGAGGACATGATGAACATCGCTCCATGCAGGGATTTAAACTATTTCAATTTATCTATATTAGGTTTGACCCAAAAATAAAAATTGTAAATTTAGTCATCTGCTGGGGGCGCTCTTTTCTCTTGTGTTATCATCCATACATACATACGGTTATGGTTATGAAAATGCTAGGTACCAGGAAGTAAGGTGAGAGTCAAGACGGACAGCTCCATTATGTACATGCATTCAGTAGTGAGACCACAGGGGCACGAACACTTCCTGGCACTCCCCATGTAAAGGCACGACCCTCAGAGCTCATACAGTAGGATACGTACAGCGTACAGGGTGGTTTACAGGCCAACAGTACACACAAGCTGAAACAAACATGGCGGCTTCTGAGCTCTTATAGCCGCTATACATACGCAAGAGTTAAGTCGCAACCTCGTCAGAAGTTGGAAACACGCCGACCTGACCGGAATACTGCCTCTTCTGCCTCAGACGTGCGTGTCTCTTACGGAGCTGTGTTTACTAACAAGCTCCTCCTCCAGACCGGGTACCTGTCCTGAGGAGATGACGGGCTAGACCGCGGCGGGCACACCTCCTTCTATCCCCGGAGCCTCCCTGTGAGAGGGGTTGTGATTGGTGCTGTGCCCGCCCTTCATTCTTCCTGCTTCCTCCTTCGTGCTGGACCAGCGGTAGCGCAACCGAACCTGGCACTGCTGTATGTGTGTGCAGGAAGGGGCACTACAACTACCGTACTACTGGCACAGCAGATGCAAACCCGAAGAGATATATACCCGCGTCTGCTATTACAATTTAATATTTACATTGCTCATCCTTTGAACATACAGAATCACAGAAATAGTGTCAGCCATATTGTCCCCACAGGGTCTCACAAATACTAGTGACACTGTACTGTAGACATGGACCAACATCAGTGTCAGCCTCCCTGATGGGTGGTTTTCTGGGAATACATGTAAGGGTGTAACAACAGAGCCCCACAGGGGTGTAACTAGCAAAGACTGGACCCCCCCCCCCCAGCAAACTTTTGACTTGGCCCCCACCCCTCCGCAGCATAGCGCCGCCACACAGTATATCGCCCCATTTAGACACACTATAATGTCCCAAAGTGGCCTCCAGAGAGTATAATATCCCACAGCAGCCCCTCCACATGGTGTAATGCCCTACAGTGGCCCCTACACACAGTTTTATGCCCCACAGTGGCCCCTGCACACAGTATTATGCCCCACAGTGGCCCCTGCACACAGTATTATGCCCCACAGTGGCCCCTGCACACAGTATTATGCCCCATATTCGATCACCCATGACCTATTATTATACTCCTGCCGCAGGCCCCTGGCCTTACTTACCGATCCCAGCTCCTGCTCACAGCCGCCTCCGCTTCCCCTTCTACGCTCCAGGGGGCGACATGATATGGGGTTGCAGAAGGGGAAGCAGAGGCGGCCGTGAGCAGGAGTGGGGATCAGTAAGTATATAGGGCCCGTTACCTGCTGGGGTTATCCCAGCAGGTAACAGCCTTTTAAAATAAAAACCATCAGGGCCCAGCCAGGCCCCCTAAGGTCCCAGGCCCTGTGGCAGCTGCTACCGTTGCTACCCCGGTAATTATGCCACTGGAGCCCCATAGAAAGATTAGAAATGCCTCCCAGTCCCCACACGGTAACACTCCCTTTATTGGCCCCACGCACGGTATAACCCCTCCTTTACTTACCCCCATACAATGGACTGCCCCTTTGCTGTAAGGGCTTCCTTTACAGGTCCCCATACAAAAAGGGCCCCCTTTAAAAACCCCCTCAAAATGGCTTTACGCTGTTACCTATTGGATTACTCCAGCAGGTATCAGTTGATATTCGCTTACCCATCTCTGTTCCTGCCCACTGCCACCTCCACAATGTCCGGACAGCTGCTATGGCAGTAATTCCACCCCTTGCAAAATTCACATGACTTGTGCAGCAATGGGTCTATGGGAAATTAACATGGATGGCATTCATGTACCACCAATGTTTCCATAAATCCATTGATTGCCTGCAGTAAGCCCAGACCACACAAATAGGAATAGGACCTGTGCTCAGTTTTTGCCTGAACTCCCAAACCAGTCATAATACTGGGTCAGAAAATAATGGAGCCTTATTCTGGGGTTGACCATAAATTTGAGAATTCAAGGAAGAGACGGGGCAAGTTTTAAAAATCATTGTCACCTGTCCCTGGTGCTCCGATGTCTGCTGCTGCTGTCTGATAGGAAGCCCTGTGCTGAATGTCACTGCTGAGACCAATCACTGTCCACAGGATAGGAATCAGTGACGTATGTGAGCAGCAAAGGACAATCCCCTAATAATAATTTCTGTAAGGTTGGATTCACACTGCAACCCCGCCTGATCAGTTTCCTGATTGATAAACACAAAAGATTTTCCACTGTATCATCCTTATTGAAGTCATTGTTAAAGTCAAAATGGAAAGTTGCCCTCCAGCAGAAAAATAATGCAGTTTGCAGGAGTATGCTATTGTAGTAACTAGCCATGAGGTAGATTCATCTATGGTACCAGAACATTTATACTGTAGGTACACAGTTATTACAACCCTGTACGCCAGTTTTGTGATGATGCACATTTTGGTTTTCTGAAGGGTGTAGGGCCTAGACAACCTGAAAGATTTTTTTCACCAAAACCTGGCATCAATTATATTTGACAGAGATTTCACCAACAGAGCAAGTGGCGTATGTGTATTAATAATACACCTGCAACCAAAGAGTAATGTCCACCATTATGGTTTTCTGTGAGGTTTTCCCTCTTCCTCACAGATCTTAAATCAGTGTGGAGATAATACAGCATAAATCACTGGAGATTTCTCTCTGCACTTTGTACACCCTTAAGAGACAGATAATAGATTCAATCATAATATAACACACATAATACTTACAAAGAGAATAGAGTAAAATCAATGGTTTATTATAGAATCTGGTAGAAATGGGTGGCAACCTTCAGTGATGAGCGAGGGGGATTCTCCACTTGTGGATATGGCATTTACTCTGTCAGTACATAGAGGTCTTCTTCAAAATCACCTCTGTAATGTGCAATAAGCAGAGGAATGGCCTTTTTCCCCAAAGGTCTCATGTGAGTTCAGGTCTGTAAAACTATGGGTGGAAGGAGGGATGTTCTCCATGTGTGATATGGCACCAGTGGCGTAACTAAACTCTTGTGGGCCCCGGTACAATCTTTTGTCCGGGACCCCCTACCTCATCCCTACAATGAATTCTTGATAGTGATGGTTACAGGTGCTAAGGAGTTTAATCAACCTTAGTGTGGTTAGGGTAATCTGTGGGTCTCCTTGGCTTATGGGCCAATTGGAAGCTGCAATCTCAATACTGATGCCAGTGCTTAGGGGCCCACTAAGGCTTCTGGGCCCCGGTGCGACTGCACCCTTTGCACCCCCTCAAGTTATGCCCCTGTATGACACCTACCCTATTGATCCACGAAGGTCTTCTGTGAGTTCAGCTCTGTAACATGCGATGAGCAGAAGGAGGGGCGTTCTCCATTTGTGATATGGCGTTCACTGGTGCACAGTGGTTTTCTGTGAATTTAGGCATGTAACACGAGATGTGCAGGGGACGGGCATTCTCCACATGTGATATGGTATCCACTCTATCGGTGCACAGTGCGGGCACTAACGTGGCATTATACTGTGTGGGGGGCACTAATAGGGCATTAAACTGTGGGGGGACATTAAGCAACAATATACTGTGTAGAGGGCACTAATGGAGCATTACACTGTGGGGGGGCACTAAGTATTGGTCTTGAGAGTCCCCCACAAAGTGTAAAGCTCCATAGTGCCTCCTACAGTATAATGTTCCCTAATGTCCTTCCCCCCAATATAATGCTCCT
Source organism: Leptodactylus fallax (assembly GCA_947044405.1). Lineage (NCBI taxonomy): Eukaryota > Metazoa > Chordata > Amphibia > Anura > Leptodactylidae > Leptodactylus > Leptodactylus fallax. The sequence continues at coordinate 12,115,031 of CAMRHE010000014.1, forward strand.
TATTGCCCCACACAAACACACACACAGGCCCTGTGATACGCTTACCTCCCAACCGCTGCTCTTTAGCATTAATACATTACAGTAGTGGCAGCAGGGATCGGTAATCATCAGGGGGGATTGTATTGTGTGTATAGTTTATTTATTGTGTGTATGGAAAGTGTAGTGTGTGTGCAGAGTGTAGATGGTGTGTATATAGTGTATGTATAGTTTATGTGATCTCCACTAAAACATCCAAATGTACATACCAGTGCTTGGCACACTGTCTCTACAACATCCATTGATATTATGATTTTTCCCCACAATTGCTAGTCACACCTTAAGTGCCAGTCACCCTATCCAATACTAGTGCCCACCACACTGATCCCTGACATTCCCAGTCACATCGGCCCCTTATGTTCAAGACACATTGCCTTTACAAGTACTGGACATACTATCTACACAAACGCTAGTCCCATTGTCCCTATACCTACAAATTACCTGAAAGTGTGAGCCAGAAGGTTGCACAGATGTGCCATCCACATTTTTTGAACCTGTAACATTTTTAGCAGTCTCAGGTGATTGATTGATAGGATAGGTAGGGGACCTAATGAGGTGGGGTAACATGAATTATGTTTTCTATATACTGGGTTTGACAAAACAGGAGGAGAAGAAGGAGTCAATAGCTGACACTCTCGAATGCTGGATAGCAGAGTGCTAATGTCTGAGCCAGAGAGAAATATTTGAGTATCATCAGCATAATAATGTTATTTAAAGCCATGGGACTATACACCCAGCTTGGGAGTTGTTCAAGGCTGGGGAATAGATGGAAAATAGTAGGGGCACTAGGAAAGACCCTTGGAGGATACTTACAGAGAGAGGGCACGGTGAGGAGGTGGTCTATGAACGGGAGGCACTAAATGTACAGCATGGTGACTTAGTGGTTAGCTGAGGTATAATGAAATGCAGTAGAGTGCCAAATATGTGATGCTAAGGAAGTTCACCTCTAGATGGAGGGGAAAAGAGTATGGTCATTTGGCTTTAATGGTTAGTAGGTCATTTGCAAGTTTGGTTAAGGTGGTTAAAGTGGAGTGATAGGATCAGAAGAGCAGATTGTAGATGAAAGATGGGAGGATGTTGTTAAAGGATTTTAAGTCAAACAGGAGTAGTGAAATGGCGCTATAGTGCAGTAGAGAGGATGGGTCAATGGATGGTTTCTTAAGGATGAGTGTGATGGTAGCATGATGAAGTACTGCTGGTTAGAGAAAGGTTGAAGAAGTGAAATGGGACTGGGATAAACACTGCTGTAATGTTGGGGATGAGGTGCGATTGGATCAGATCAAGTGCAGAGGTGGTGAGTTGAGATTTTGGAATTAGGATGCTAAGAACATTTCATTGGTGATGGTGGAAAATCATCAGGTCTTGGAGGTAGAGTACTAAACAATTGAGTCGAGTGGTTGTAGGGACTGTTGTTTAAACCTTTCTCTTATATTGTCAATTTTGTTTTTCAAATATGTGGCAAAGTCTTCAGCTGAGATGAGTGATGTCACAGGTGGCATGGAGGAATGAAGAAGGGAGTTAAAAGTATTGGATAACTACTTATAGTTGTGGGATAAGGAAGATATGAGCAGTGAAGTAATCCTTTTTCAGAAGAGGTAACTGCAGGTTTGAAGTTGAGAACTACTTGTTTATAACTGAAGAAGTCTTTCTTAGCATCCCTTTTCCTCCAGTGGCATTCTGCAACCCCTGAAGCTCGTCATAGTTTGTTTGTTTTTTTGTCAGAGGGGGTGTTTTAGTTTCTGGACTGGGTGGTATTTGAAGAGAAAAGACAAAATATAAGTAGATTGTCTACAGATATGGTGGTGGAAGAGTTAGTGAAGAGTTAGAGGCAGGTGAAGATCAGGTTAAGAGTGTGTACCCCTATGTGAGTGGCAGAGGAGGACCACTGTGATAAACCAAAAGAGGAGGTGAAATATAGGAGTTTGGAGGCAGGAGGATGGTTTGTGGGTTTGTGCCAATGAGAATGTTGAAGTCTCCCATGATGATAGTGAGATTGATTGAAAGGAATTGCATGAGCCAAGTAGTGAAGTGCTTGATAAAACTGGTGGTAGATCCTGGTGGTTGGCAGCCGCTTGGAGGGTGAGTAGATGGAGACAGAGTGTACTTCAAAAGAAGGGAGGATATGGGCAGGTGAACATGGGGCTGGGGTCAAGGAGCATGTATCTGTTAGGAGAAGGCTGATTCCTCCACAAAGTTTGTTACTGGGATGGGGGAAAACTGTAGGCCACCAAATATCAGATATGCTTCATTCAGGCCCAGAAAAGAGAGATTGTGAGAATAAATAGGTCATAAGTGTAGTCTAGTTTGTTCAAGACAGAATATGCATTCCATAATGCTCTGGAGAGGGGGGGTGGGGGAATAGAGGGGAAGAGGAAAGGTAGGAGGGTTTGAGATTTGGGGTTACATCAATGCTATTTTGCTGTAAGAAGGCATTTAAGTCTATCTGTTACTGCTGTGAACAGCTCCAGGGTATTGCCCTATATTAACACGACACTGAATATTTTCTGGTTACAGATGTGTTTTTAATGGCCGTGACACGACCGCATTAATTTCCCTGTCTATTAAATGGGGGCTATTCTCATAACTGATATTATAATGGTGCGTTGTAACAGCTCATAAAAATATAGGTCATGCTCTATTTTTGTCTGTTTTCACGGATCCCCCCCATTCATTGCAATGCATGAGGGAACTGTGAAAACAAGAGCCCTGAAAACAAGGTTTTTCATTCACCTTCATTGCCATAGGTTTCTAAAATCGAGCACCTAGCCATGCAGTCTTCCTTTACAAACATTTGCTAAAGAATGGCTCATTCTTAAACGCTACTGAATTTGAGTATGGATCTGTAATAGGATGCCACCATTGCAAGAAGTCAGGTAATGAAATTTCTTCCCTCCTAGATATTGCATTGTGAATAGTATATTGAAAATTGGAAGCATTAAGAAACCACATTAACTCAGCTGCCGATAAGTGAACTGGTTCGCAACAAGCCAGGATCATTACAAATTAAAAAAAAAAAAACTAGAGATTTTTTGGGTCTGCCACCCACGAACCATTATTATACTTCAAGGAAGGGGAAGGAATGTGCATATCAGCGAATTCTATTTTACCTAACCTTCCTGCTCCTCCACTTATTATATTCTGAGAATATTCTTCTGAAGATACAAAACTGGTGGGCAAACCTGTTGAATATTTGCTTAATGAATCTTGCGGAGTTCGCTCATCTCTAGAGTAGTTCCTTTACTACTTGCATCAAATTCTGTTTTCCATTCATGCATGAATAGCGTGTGCAATGTGAGCTATACCATATACCATTGAACCACACTGTATCCATTTTATTGTATGTTTTATTGTTACATTCAAGCACATAATTGAACAAGTTTAAAGCCATTAGATTCTGCAAGTCTGTTCCTTTTGTACATGAAGGTATATCTGGAGATATCAGGGATGAGATAGCATTCATTTAACAGACTTCAATAATTAATGAATATCAGTATGATAAAGAGAACGCCAGAACAGACATTACTTCACCAGTAAGTTCTTCAGGCAATAAGGAGACTGTTGTAATAATTGTTTGAGTAAGACCTAGCAACCTGTACAGAAAAAGTAGCAAGTCAGTTGATAAATACGTGAACACTCCATGAAAAGTAAAATCAAATATGCAATGTTCAATGTTTTGCAGGGTCAGACAAAAAGTAGAGGAATTTGGGTCGTGCCCAGAGGCAGCTTATGGCCTCTTAGTCATTTACACTCCTTAACGGCTATGTATATTTTGGAAACTATTTATTTAATTCTTATTGTATGGCAACAATTACGAGGTAAAAACATTTTTTATTAGTTTTTTTTTTTGTTTTTTTAAATCTCAACCGTCAGAGCAGCCTGATAACTTGTTCTGTAGCTCTTATCAAACAAGCTTAGCTTGTTTTCCCCAGGGAGTCATAAAGGGGGGTCTGTCACCAGAACCGGAATCAACCCATTACCACAGCTAGATAGGTTAGGGTCCAAATAGCTAAGCGGCAAAGCCCTTATTGCTCGAAAGAGCTCATTTGTAAATTGGCAAAATCGGTGATATCTCTGCAACAGTGGCATCGATTCACAAGGGTAAAACACCGTTTGATACAGGTGATCTTAGCCTAGCTATCTGCATGACTGGGTTGAAATGCTAGGTTCTAGTGAGAGGCTCCCATTAAACAGGACCTTTCACCACAGGCACCAATAGGCACTTCTCCACTGATTCCAACGCAGTTGGAGTTTTTTCTCTAGCCCCCACCATTCTTGAGCAATCAATGGAGTTATTCAAAATTACACCCCTTCACAACATCCACCTGACAGTAGAGCCCTAAATAGCACATGAGGTGCTAAAATTAACAGCGCTTATTGCTCGGGAAAGGTCAGGGCTAGACAAAAAAAATTCTAACTGTGCCAGAATCAGTGGAGCAGCATCTATTAGATGATGCAAAGAGTTGGCAGAGGTAGTGAAAGGTCCTCTTTAAAGGACATGACAGACAAGAACAGGATTTGTAGAAAATTCAGACATATTAGAGCCATTTGCAGGTGGCCTGAAGAGGCAATAAGTGGCAAGTGGACACATAGTCTTTCACTCTACAAGACATGTTAAGGTGTATCTCCAGTTATAAACAAATTTTCATACATGAAAAGTGCATTTGAATATAATAAACTTTATATCTTATTAAGAAGATATGTTTCCTCCACTAATTTAGCTGTTCTCCTCCTCTTTATCTTCAATCTAACTGCTTGTTTACATAAGATTTGTCTCTGTATTCAGCCTCCCACACAGAGCTCTATGGAGAATGGAGTAGTGAAGTAGGGGACTCCTTCCAACTGGTTAATTGATTATTGACTATTATCTACAACCTAGTAATGTTAAAAGAGCTCAGAGTAGCAGAGTGTAGCAGCAATTATTTGAGTATCTTTTCTAGCAGGGTCATCCTATCTCTTCCCCTCTTCATAAACTTATATGTAGAAAGTAACTTAGCCTGTGGAGAAGAAAATATATTTATTTTATAAGATATATTACAAAGTTTTATATATTAACCTGTATTATTTATTTATGAAAAAATGTTTATACTGGGGACCACCTAACCTAAGGCTGGCCCTGCCAAGGTAGACCGGCTTGAAGAGGCCTGCAAAAGAGGGAGAACTGAAAAAGGCATGCTCATCTGTAGGGCCTGCAGCAAGTATTCTGGAATATTTGCTCTGGTACATATTTTTTATTCCTTTCATTTGCCAGAAATATTCTGTACCTTAAATTCCTGCTGTAAAAGCTGTTAAACCTAATTTGTTGTTTGCGCCTGTGTCTATCATTTACTGCAAGTTACATCTCAGTTGGCAGGATGGACAGAGATTGGAATCCAATGGATAGTGGAGCACTTGCTGTTCTGCATGTAAACCCGGCCTCGGCAGCGACTCTGCCAGAAGGCATAACGCCAGATGTGGTGGCAACATCCATGGTACAGGTTGTGCTTGGAGGACCAGTTCAACTGTAGGAAGGTGATTGCTTGTGAACGGAACAGAGGCTGTGGTACACACTCCAAACTTGTAGGACATATCGGCTGAAGGGGTATCTCTTATAAGAGTGCCCTGTCTGGAGGATGGCCCCACAGAAGGATGATATAAACTAAGACAGCCTGTAATTGAGGGAAAAATGCCCTAGTGTGGAAGCCTTTGATGTGGTTGGGGAAAACCTGTTGATCCGGGCCAAGGTAGGTGAAGTGGAGATTTCTTTCCTAGTCGACACCAGATCCCAGGCTACCACCCTGGCCCATTCAGTGATTGGGATCCACACAGTGTCTAAACTTGAAGGGAGCTAACAACTTGCCAATCCAGAAGGTAGGAGTTATGTGTGCAGATATTGAATTGTAGGCGTAGACCCTATGTAGGAAGGGTGTAGTAAAAGAAGAGGAGTCTATGGATCCTGAAGTACCAATAGTATTGGGGATGATCCTACTGAGAGAATTGGATAGGTTGATGCTGCATGAATAGGTCCCCAAGTACTGGAAGTCAGTATTACATCAGAAGCTTCCACATGTGGCCTTGCAACAGGTACTGGAGGTGTGGAGCGGCCCAGGAAAGTGGGAGCAGTGAAGGTACCCTCCGCTACACCAGTGAAATTGCCCACTGCCTTTGCCATTGGGTTCCAGCGTGAGACTGCATGGAGCTATGGTAATTGGTGGTCGTCAGGTGTACAATGTGTATCATGAGAGCCAGCCATGTACGGGTGTATGTAATGAATCTCAAAAAATCACAAAGTGACGCTGTATCCAGGATTGATCATGGCTGAAGTGCACACTGCCCAGGATGTGCAGAGCCTTCAGGAGCACCATTGGTGTATGGAATCAGCAGAAATGGTTACTGCAACCCTGGCTATGTGTGGGTGGGAGAGGTGCTAGCCATGGGTGAGTGGGTTGGAGAAGGTCTCTGTAGAGCAGACCTGGATTTTCCCATGTAGGTGAAAGCAGTAGGTCTAGGTTCTGGGGGCACACACAGATACCATCTCTAACCATGATGCAGATTTTGGGGAGACGCATGCACTAGAACATGAAATACCAACAGGGGAGGCATCACCAATTTGGCATCATTACTGCCTGATCCGTCCCGCCCTGTATCAAGAGGTGTAACTTGACTGAAGCAGTAAAGATGTATAGATTAGCCAGAGTTCTTGGGTTTTTTCTGATAGTACTCATTTCCACACTGGATTAAGTCAGCGGCTACTGGCAGGAGCCAGACAGGATCTAGCAAGGACCACCTTCATTGTGCTTATGGGGCTCTATGACTTCCTGCAAATGCCATTTGGCCTGAGCAACATGCCAGCCATATTCCAAAGGTTGATGGAGTTATGCTTAGGAAAGCTGAACCACATGTGGTTGTTTATTTAACTGGATAATATTATAATCTTTTCTGCCATAGAGACACATGTGGAAAAGCCGGAAGGGGTGCTGTCCTGGAGGGAGTAACACAGGTTGAAGCTGATATGCCATATTCTCAGTTAAAGCATCAAGTGTGTGGGGCATGTTTTGTCCACAAAAGATGTGCAATACGAAAGTCTTAGTATTCAGCTGTTGTCTGGAATTCCATCCAATAGTACCATGTTTTATAAAATTTACCATAAGAGTCAGTTATGGAGGAAGTCAGATTTGCCTTACATATTACATCATTGACCTTCGAGATCCAGAGGGCAATGTTGAGGGGACAGACGGTTTCCACAAAAGGGGAATGCAGGCCTGAGCAGCCATTATGAGGAATCATGGCAATGAGCATTAATTAACCCTAATCAGAGTCTCACAGTGATGTAGGAGGACCAGCTCCGGCCTGAATGGGCGTGTCATACCTGTCACCTGACGAATGGTCCTCTGCACCTCCGCCCAAAGGGGACAGGCCCAATTGCAGGGCCAAAAAATGTGCAGCAAAGTGCCTTCTTCCTCCCCACATCTCCAACAAGTGTCTATCTCTGGTATAAGTGCATGTAAGTGAGATGGAACTTGGTACCAAGAGAGAAAGAGGGGAGCTGATAGACGCTCTATGTATAAGCTGAAATATTTGCTTTCTTTGCTCGACTGTCAAAGTAATTCCAAGGTCTGATTTCCACTTACTTATAAAGGGGGTGGTGGTTGGTCTGGTGGGGCTATGAGCAGGGTATGTGGTGGAAAGGATATGCTATATCCTATCCTATACATATCCATACGTTACCTGTATATGTGGACTCTAGTCGGGTCTTTTCTGTCCTATATAACAATGGCAGGGGTAGCGTTTGTAGGAAGTGTCGAAGTGTGAAGCATCTGTGAGGGAGTTAAATGGGGCAAATTTTCAACTACGGATGGATCAGGTTAAGCCCATAAGTGAGAGACTCAAGACACACCTGCCTGTAACCATGGGAGAAATGTATTGTCCAGCACCCCAGGATTAAAGCTGGTGTTGCTAAGGATAGGGTTGTTAAGCAGCAATGAGTCTGGTGGGAACGGGGTCTTGTGAATTAGCCTATTAGAGCAAATCAGCACAGTGTGGCCTATTGTCGGATGTGTGCGCAGTGAAGAGAGGGAGGAGACGGTCAACCACAGGATTGCTCATAGGGGGAATGAAGTGAAGCTCTGTTCAATATGAATCCTAGGTTTAACCGAGTTATGTCTTCACCAGTCTATGACTCTAGAAAGGTGAGAAGTGTGATAGTAGTGCTTCATATAAAGCAGCGACAGATTGCCCTGGTGCTTTCGGGCGAGAGATAATAGGGCGCTTGACCCTGGCACGCTTTCCTACTCAGATGAACTTTGTTTAAAGGGAGTCTATCATTCATAAAACACATTTTTTACTAACCTCATGTTGGAATAGCCTTTATAAAGGCTATTCTAGTCCTACCTTTTTTTTCTGTTTTCCAGGCAGCGTTTTTTGTGTAAAATTGCTTTTTGAAAATATGCAAATTAAAATCACGTAGCACAGGGGACGTTCCAGCAACGTCATACCCTTCAGTGTGTTCACTCCTTCCTCCTGGCCGTTGTATTTACGCCCCCTCCTATGATGAGCTCCCTTGTTCTGCACCTATCTTCAGTGAGATTGAAATCTCGCGCATGCGCTGTCAGCCCTGTCACTTTGAGTTCGGGCAGAGCTGACAGCACATGCTCCGTTGGCCATCTTGGTTCTCCTTCGAACTACAAGAGTGTTCTGCGCCTCTGCAGTACGTTCGTGTAGGATGAAAAGCAAGATGGCTGACGGAGCATGCGCTGTCGACTCTGCTCAAACTCGAGGATTAACAGCAGGCCACTACTAGTCTGTAGGGACTATCAGAATTGTGATCTGCTGAGGTGGCAGGAACAGAGGACCCCAATGGCGTCAAGCAGTAAAATGACCCTACTGTACCTAGACTCTGAGTTACAATTATGTCTTAACTATCATTAACCATTTTGCTAAGTTTGCAGTTTGCCTAGGCAAAGTCAGTGGCCAAAGCCCTGTGATAACATTTTGCACTCACCCTGCTCAGCTCCATTCAGACCAAGGAGCCTGCTTCAAGGAGAGGGTGATTGAGGAGCTGTGAAAGCTGTAACAAATAAAGAAGATGTGGACCACTTCATATCATCACCAGGGTAAACGGGACCTGTGAGCAGATGAATTGCACTCTATTGCAGCTGTTGCAAACCATAGAAGAGCAAAAAATGAGAGGGTGACCAAACTCCATAGCCAAGTTGGCGTGGGTGTGTGGTAACATGGTGCATGCAACTACTGGATATATCCTGTTCATGCTGATGTCCGGACAGAAAGGGAGGTGCTGGCTGGACATGATGATTTCCCTGTGCAAGCAGCCGAAGACCTGGATGTCACAGACCTGCATGGGAGATGTATGACTTGGTGGACCAATGAACCATCCCCATTGGCGACAGCACTGCCAGCTGCAAAGATATGTGAAGATTGCTGGTTTGTGTTCCCCGCACCATCAACATTAGAGGACGCTGGTGCAACAGGGGCTTTGTAAGGATTGTTCCCGGAAGGAGTGAAATCAGGGGAGCCAGCCAGTGAATCACTGCTTCTGAGGTTTTTGCAGCATACATATTTCAGAAGTGGAATTGCAAGGTACAGAGATTTCAGTTCGAAAGTCTGCAACCCTTAAACCTGGAGGAGGTTTAAGGTTTAAGCTCAATAGGGGGCACAGTATGCAACAGCAGTGGTGGAGAAAAAAGTGTGCAATGTCCTTGATATATCAAGTACTGCAGTTGGTGCCCGCTGCTGAAGAGAAGCTCAGGCAATAGAAAATTGGAATTCAAACAATGCATAATCATAAAATAAAAACAGTTTAGAAATAAAGTGATCTATTTCACTTTCATTTGGTTTCAATAAAAAAAAAATGGTGATACATTCTGTTTAAATTAGTCTCTATGCCCAGTGCTCAAATCAGTTGTGAAAGCAGTGATAAGAAATTTGTTCTCATATCCACTTTTCTTTTCTGCCTGCAGTGTTCCCTTTGTAAGAGTGAGTGATTCAGGTACTAAAGTTACTCTAGAAAATTCCCAATAATAGAATATCCTTATATACAAGCAAATCTTCTGTTCATGTTGCCACAAATTACATACATAGGTTATCAACTATATTACCATGTAAGAAGATGTCCTGGTAAGAGAGGTTCCTGTCTTGATCCCTCACATGTAGTCAGTGCAGATTTCACAGACTTAAAGTTGGTTTCAATATCTCTCTTCAGAACATCTAAATATAGACATCCATTAAAATAACTGAGAACTTTCTGAAAAAAAATGGAAATAATTTAGAAAAATTGCTCCAGTCTCTAGTTTATTTGAGTATTTTAAATTTAGCCATTTCTTAATTTGTCTGGAAACCATGGTTGGTCACTGATATGGCTAGTAGCAACTCAGCTTTTACAGACTCGTAAATAGCCAATATGCTATATAACTATAGCTATATAACTGCCTTTAAGGACTCTAGGAAATATAAATATTCTACATTTATATAACAGCCACAGACATAATGGATGTGAACCAACAATGGTGTCCCAGTAGGCATAATTTAAGAGATATGATCTTGGAGTCTGTTCCTGATATTCACACATTAAGTACAGTGGGTAAAGCAAATTAATAAATAAGGCAGACATTTCTTTTTTATGTATACAGAGGACAACTGTATAGTGAGCAACATGCAATGATACATAGACTATACTATGATGAAAGGCAAAACAGAAAATATTGTGGAGTACATTTATCAATACTTTCATAAGACAAATTATTTATAAAATTGCAAAATTGTGCAAATTTTATCAGTATGGAGTATGTGTCATGATAAATGTGCCACAAACTGTTGAAGCAGGTGTAAGACTATCTAAAATACATTTGTGTAAAATTTGGTGTGTAACATGTACACTACTTGCTTGGCACAATTTTCTTCCTAATATTCTAGCACATTGTAATTCCCCTACGTACCAAAATATTGAATGTGATAACTACAAGATTCATTCTTTGTTGTCCAGTTGGAAAGAGCACTTGTGCCAAGGTTGCCCTCTTTATTTCCTTATTATGGTTGAGGAACTATTATAGTCATTCATGACAGCTGATTTGGGAAATACTGGTATGCTCAAGACACAATAAAATAGAACAGAAGACTCTTTGACAAGCAAAAGGTATTAAAATATAAATTACAGGCAACAACTTACATATAGCACTGACAACTGATGAGCTACATATTTATGGCTTCCTAAGTGTTTGACGTCATCTTCAAGTTGTTGGCTCAAAACCAAAAGTTGATTAAGTTTGCTTATATGAGCATAGTAATCTGTAAAAAGCAAGCAGAAACTATCATACTGAGATTGCTTCATGCCAGAGTCTGTAGTAACATAACAGATGATATTCTTATGGTATTATGTTTACTTTCCATTACCTGAGCTCTAAGGGTGAATTCACACACAACATGATTTTATTCATCTGAATAGAGCTTACAGAAGTCCATGTGCTTGCTGCCACAAAAAAAGCCCTATTCACAAATTAATGGAACACATTTTTAGTTGTAGAGATTTTTGCAACAAAGTATGTTGTATGTACACCAACAAGGCAGACTCATGACTGATCACAGTATATTGAAAGGAAGTTTCTAATACTTGTTTCAGAAATGTATAAGTGCTAAGACTGAGGAAGGCTCAAACAGGACTGGGACGAGGCTAGGTGAGGTAGGTAGACGCCTAGGGTGCTACCCTCCAAAAGCAATTAGTGGATTCTATATATTATTGTGATATTTTTACATTGCTCTTTTGATTAATTTCTACAGAAAACTGCACCAAAAATCAAGTGAAAATTTATGGTTCAATGATCCCTGTAATAAAAATGTTTGTAGGGGGTGCTAAAAGACCTGTACAAATAAGATCACATGATCCTATCTATGAAGGTCCTAAAGCCTAGGGACCGAGCAGCAAGGCTGTACGAGTATAAGTATACCAGGTACCATGCTCATCAGTCTACATTCCTCAGATATCCATTGAAGACGGTCAGGATCTATACTTATACAACCTTGATTGTCTCAACTGCTTGCCTGGTATTATATGTCAATAAAATTACATCATGTCTAATTTCATAACAATTGGGAGTGCCGTAGATCTTTTTCTACTAATGTTGACTGCAAAAAAGTCCTCTGCTGGCACCCTACCTTTCTACAATAGATTCATGTCCATCAAAGTCACACACTCTCTCCTTCATGGGGCTCTGGTTTGAATTCTCCTCCGGTAATCAAGGATTCTCCTGAGCAGTTCAAAAGACACATATAGACAGCCAAGAAGAAACCTGTAAAATTCCCCTGACCAGTATATACATTTTGGGGCTTTAATTACAGTAGTGTAACATCTCTGCCTGTTTGGGTCTCTGCACCACCCTCCGCCCGCACGTGGTGGCGCAGGAGGCTTGCTCAGTTTGATTCCTTGTTTAAGATTCTTGTTGCTCAGTCAAACACTAGACTATGTCCTAGACTATGTAACTGATTTTCTGCCACACCCGTCTCCTTTAACTTGGTTTTCCTCTGCTCCACTAATAGTTAATTTTAGCCTTACCTGTGTGATTGACAGCCTATCCTCCTATCAAGTCTGGGGCGGGTTCTTTCTTCCTATTTATTATTTGCTCACATTCTCATTGGCACTGGTTATTGATCTGTGTGTACTGGCTATCACTCCTTGCTGTTTTGTTACCTGTATTCCTATTCCTGACCTCTGGCTTTCACTTTGATTATTCTCTTGGATTCTGATTCTGTACTGAATTGCTCGTCTGTTACTGACCCCTTCGCTAGCTGACCTCCCTTTGTTGTTGTTTGTCCTGTCTGCGTTCTGTGTTGCCACTTACATTAAGAAGGGACTGTCGACCAGTTGCTGCTGTCGCCTAGGACAGAACAGGCAAGTTAGCCAGGGACAGTGGGGGGGGGGGTTCAACTTTAGGGCTCACTGTCTCCTTGTGCCCCTCCCCTCAAGGTTCTGCAGCAGCACTGGGGAATTGCTTAACTGGCAATTCCCTTACAAGTAGGTATTGCTTTTTGGACTGTTCTGGTGTTTGTACCTATTTCAGGGTTCGGTCTAAGTCTACATTTTTTGCGGTATTTATTCTGGGGTCTAGTCTAATGTCCGTATTTATTGTAGGGTCTTGTCTGAAATCTGTTTTTATAATGGGATGTGGTTCATGGTCTTTGTTGATCATAGTATGTGAAAAAGGATATATGCACTAACTGTTGATGCTGCATTTACGTGTGCATGTTATGGGCCTAAGCCTGTCCTTGGCTGTACATATGTTTTAGTGAATGTCCCTCACTGTCCATATAGTAGGAAACCCACAGTCTCTGCTCTTGCCAGCCTAGAGACTGAGGAGGAGTTGCCTATTTTTGCCTTCAGATTCAACAGATAAATAGAAATAATATTGTCCTCTGTTAAATTTCTGCAAAAGCAATCATCAGAGATAATGACCATGTTTTGTAACCCAAATTAGAGCAAAAACATATCACTATCAATTATGATGTACTATCAATTTATCAGAACGTTTGCACCATGTGTCATTCAGACTGTCAGATGCAAAACTGAGCTTTTTTTTTCATTTGATTTCTAACTGTTTAAAAGAACAAAAGACTACTTTAACAAAATGACACTAACCAAAACTATGCTAAAAACAAAACAACTAACCAAGCAAAAGAGATTGAAAAGTACTTTAAAAGTAGCAAGAAACAACAGTCAAATCAGGGGTGTAGCTATAGAGGATTGCAGAGTTACGCAATATCAATTGAAGGTATGGCAGCACTCCCATAGCCAGTATACTATTGTTGGGTGAAGTTTCTGTGTGGGGCTACCCACCTCCCCTCTTCAGGAATACTCAGGAAACCAAAAAAGTAGAACAGCATTCCAGAGCGGTTATGCTTCATGAAATTTATTTGCTTAATACTGCTTGTCTATGTTCATAATAATGCAACATTTCAGGTTACTTATCCTTAATCAGGGTGTAATAATAAATTATGATACCTAGTAATTAATATCTACATTGATATTGACTTATATACAGAAGAGTTCATCCTAGCCCCTTCCTTACACAATCAAGCCTACCCACTGGCCCTCATTGATGATGCCATGATGCTGAATGCTGGAGCCCTTTCTCTTATGCTGACACTGGTAAGTTTCCCCCATGATACAATGCTACCTGTATACCATCCATACCTGCTTTATTATCCTCTCCCTGGGACTCATTTCACCGCTCCCTGAGCATCCTACCCTACCTTTCTTGGCTTCCTACCTGGAACTCTCTTGGCTCCCTACTCTATCTTTCTTAACTTCCTACCTGGAACTTTCTTGGCCTCCTACCTCCGTCTTATTCTTACCAGATCTGTGGGGCTTGCTTATTAATGTTGGACTTTTTACTTACTTACTCCCCTGCTCCTTGGTGTCCCCCCTTTTTCCCCCACTGGAACCCTCTATATTAGTTGTCTTCCCCATACTCATCTGTGCCTTTTATGTTCCAGAGAAAGCATCCTCTGGGAAACCATCTCACAACACGGGTCTCTGATCTCGTGCCCACAGACGCCAGCCATACTAAACATATTTTATCTTGTGTCCACAAGACACCAGCCATATAAAACAGATGGAACGCCATATCACTTCCCCGACTGGATGGTGGTTATTCTTAATTAGGACACTCTACATTGCTGACATCGTAATTTGCTAACAGTAATCCGTTAATGGTATTGTTATAATTATTTGCTTATCACTGGAGGTCACACTACTGATGTCTAACCATTGACACAGTAAGTGGTCCCCTCAGTGGACATTCCCTGTTATGTTGCTCCATTTTGGGTTGGAAATATGATATAGCGATATGTATTTGATGTACAACATGTGGTACAACTTCAGACTCTAATGCTATCTGGGCTTTTTCCTGTCAATAGAGGATATACAGGTATATTGGGACACATGTGTATACATTGGTTATGACTATAGAATATATCCTGTGTATTTTGTGTAAACTTATGAACTCTTCTGTATATAAGTCAATGATGTAGGTATTAATTACCTATAATTATCATAATTTGTTATTACAGCCTGACAAAGGGTAAATAACCCAAAGTGTTGCATGATTATAAACATAGACAAGCAGTGTTAAGCAAATATATTTCATGAAGCATAACCGCTCTGGAGTGATGTTCTACTTTTTTGGTTTCCTGCAGTCCTCACTTTAACCCTGGTGCCTAAGGTAGCCCAAAGGCCCCTCTGCCAGAGAAGAAAATATATATAACTGACCAATATAGGTAGGGGCAGGGAGAAGAGATGGCACTTACTTTTAGCTATCCTTTTAATAAAGCATATGTAAAAACATACAGCTGCTCTGAGCGCTTGCATTGAGCTGCTCTATAGTCCCTCCCCAGTGATCTGAGTAGAATGCAACCAGGAGAAGCATACTGCTGACACTCAAAGTTGAGGGGAGGGGATGTGAAGCAGATCAATGCACAATGAAAGGAACATTTCATCATTAGGGCTCATCTCTGTTGTATTTGCGATAATCAAATCATAGGGTTAATTGCGGGGATCAAAGTCCATTTTTACAGCTGTGGTTTTATTAAAACCATGGCTAAAAATATGTGTCACCTCTTGTCTTATGTCCTTATCTAGCACTGACAGCAATTTTGAATGGTCGAATCTTCTAAATGAAACATAGTAGATGGAGTGGCCCTATTATATATTTTGGGACCCACAGGCTTCAAGTTATGTCTGAGTGAAATCATATGTGTTACATATTTTTTTTATTTATACTTTAGTCAAAATAAAAGTGTAAACAGACATTTTACAATGGAAACACAAAAGCCCCAAAGGAAATGCCTGTAATGTGGATCATGTAGACATTCTGGCTTCTATACGCTTACCATCCATTGCAGGTCTCTCTAAAATGTCAACAGGTCTCTCGTGTATAATATATATCTCAACTCTTGGGAAGAGTACAGATAACCCTGAAGTGTCAAGATAGTCCTGCAAGGAAAAAATAATAATTCTATGGAATTAAAATGATAATGAATATTATACTGAAGTGATTAATACAGACAATACTATATATTTATAGAGCTGTATAGCATGCATGAAATAACTACACAGAGTTTACACTTTTGTAAAAGTGTAAATAACTCATGACTGCTTCTTTTTGTGTGCACTTTGTTCCTATGGATGTGTGGTACGGAGTTTTAACAGTAAAATGTGCCCGCTGATTGGCTGTATGTTCTCATAGATCATATGTGACACCAACAGCAGTGTCTTGGGCATCCACATGAAATAAAAGTTGGACCAGCACTTTTTTGTCATTTTCTGTGATCACTGTGATGGACTCTTCAAATGGAGACTCCAGTGCAGATGTGAACCCAGCCTAACATAAGGGACCACTGAATATGGAATAATTGTGATATTCACCTCTAGGCATGGTGCCGGCTCAGGTAAGTGGCTTAAACACTCCTTCATTCTCTCAATAAGTTCTGAACCTACATTGAAAAAAAATGTTTTAGTCTAATTATACTATACATTTTTTTTTGCTTCTGTATTTAGGTCATCATAATAAGTAAATGTCACATTTTATGCAACATCAAATTTCATCACACAGATGTCTTACAGTAAGTAAACAAGCTCAGAAAACTTAGACAATTAAATTGCATTTACTTATTACAGATCTCACCTAATGTGTGAAATACGTCAGATTCTCCAAGGATTATATCGTCCGCAACTTGATCCTGCAACTAATAATAATAATAATACATTTTATTTATATAGCGCCTACATATTCCGCAGCACTGTACAATTTGTAGGGTTCAAGTACAAACAAAAGAGATACATTACAAAGAAATAGTCAATTCACACAATGGGACTGAAGGCCCTTCTCTCAAGAGCTTACAATCTATGAGGTAGAGGGGGGTGACACAAAAGGTAGCAGGGGCAGCATCGGAGCTAGCATTGCTTATACAATGGTCAGACAATTTTGTAATAGAGGTTACTATCATTACACATATATAAAGCTGTATGAGCCATCACCAGTTGTGTCCTTTAACGTGCAGACAGTGCCTGGACATATAAAGTTACAGTCTGATATGGCATTATACCTGTGGGGTAATACGGGAGCCTGAACAGAGGAGGATTCGTTTTAGGGATTCTAATGACGGAAGGGTTTACATTAGGAATTGTGATAGGCCTGTCTGAAAAGATATGTCTTTAGTTTGCACTTGAAGCTGTAGAAATTGGGAGTTAATCTGATAGTCCGGGATAGAGCATTCCAGAGAAGTGGTGCAACTTGAGAGAAGTCTTGTATACGAGTGTGGGAGGTTCTGATAATAGCGGATTTTAGTCTTAGGTCATTGAGTGAACGGAGAGTGCAGGTTGGACGATAGACAGAGTTGAAGGAGGAAATGTAGGGATGTGCAGCATTATGGAGAGCCTTGTGGATGAGGGTGATAAGTTTATATTGTATCCTGTATTGAATAGGCAGCCAATGTAGTAACTGACACAGACCGGAGGCATCACTGTAGCGTCTAGCGTCTAGACTGATGGATGAGTTTGGCTGCTGTATTCAGAATAGATTGTGGAGGGGAGAGTTTAGTAAGGCGGGGAGTGAATCAGGGCAACAATAAGTGTCTTTAGTATGGTAAGGAAAGGGCATATTCTGGAGATGTTTTCAAGATGGAGATGACATGAATGTGCGAGTGATTGGATGTGGGGGTTGAAGGAAAGGTCTGAGCCAAACATAACCCCGAGGCAGCGGGCATACTGCCTAGGAGTTATGTTAAGGCCGGAGACTGCAATGGAGATATCAGGGACAGATCTATTAGATGGTGGAAACAGCAGTAGTTCAGTCTTTGAGAGATTCAGTTTCAGGTAGAGTGAAGACATGATATTTGAGACAGCAGAGAGATAGTCAATGGTGTTCTGTATTAGTGCAGGGATGATGTCACAGGAAGATGTGTATAATTGGGTGTCATCAGCATAAAGATGGTGCTGGAAGCCAAATCTGGTGATGGTTTGTCCAATGGGCGCTGTGTAGAGAGAAAAGAGCAGGGGGCCTAGTACCGAGTCCTGAGGAACACCAACGGCAAGGGGAGTAGGGGAAGAAACAGAGCCCGCAAATAATACACTGAAAGTGCGGTCCGAGAGATAAGAGGAGAACCAGGAGAGGCCGACTGAGCGGAGCATAGTGAGGAGGAGTTGGTGGTCAACAGTGTCAAATGCTGCTGAGAGATCCAGAAGAATAAGAAGCGAGAAGTCACCTTTGGATTTAGCCGTCAGGAGATCGATAGAGACTTTTGTAAGGGCTGTTTCAGTAGAGTGCAGAGTGCAGAAGCCAGAGGGTAAGGGGTCAAGAAGAGAGTTAGCAGAAAGATAGCGGATTAAACGAGAATACACCAAGCGTTCCAAGATTTTGGAGATGAAGGGGAGGTTAGAGACAGGTCGATAGTTTGATAATTTCATTTAGAGTAATTGCAAGTAGCACGTAAATGAACATACCCGAATCTACCTAAACATCACAAACATAGGGGCAGTAGTTCTGTCTACTCTAGCTTCACTCACTGTTTATAGGACACTTTTTATCAAATGTAGTTTTTATATATCATCTGCAAGAAGAAGTGTAACAATGGGGGTGCACAGATTGCTGTAGCAGCTGAGCACTGGATTCAAATGGGGCGCACATGAAGTTAAATGGGGTACAACTGCACCATATGAGGAATCCAATACTATAAATGAAATGAAGCAAATGGGGGCCCTGTTATAGATCTTGCACTGGGGCACATGTGCATCAAGTTATGACTCTGGCTTCAAAAAATTGTTTTATGCTATGCACTTTATTTAGACATTAATTTGAGACCTTAAGGCTAAAGCATCACGTAGCAGGCTGCTGCGAAAAGCGCTGCAGGAAAAGCTGCAGTGGAAACACATTGTGGTTTTTCCCGCAGCACTTACCACAGAAAGTCCACAGAGTTTTCCCCTGCAGACTTTCTGCTTCAATTATATCTATAGGGAAACCGTCAGTGTTTCCATAGGTATATTTGATGACGGTTTTGGAAATCGCAGCATTTCCGCTCCGGGTATTTTTCTGCAATGTGTGGATCAACCCCGGCCTAAAGGGGTTTTATAGGATTACAATACAGATGGTCTATCGTTAGGATACACCATCAATATCAGATCTATATCAGTAGTGGTGGTGCTGACTATGCAGCTTTGTCTCCTTCACATAAGTCTACAAAGTAAAGGTGTAAGAAATGTGGGCAGATGTAATGACCTGACTTTCTGCACATTTAGTGTATATGCTTAGGACAGGAAATTTAATCTTCTGTGAGTTACTTTACTTTAAGGAATCATATTCTATCCTAGCAATGATTTTAGGAAATGTCTTACTAGATTCAGATAGCTGCTCTAGCTTTGTATGTTAGTATCCTGGCCAGGGATTGTAGTCATCATGGTACCACATACTTGTCACCAAGCACATCCCCCAATACATCTCCTGAAAAGGACAATATACCATAAATACCTATATCATTTAGATTTTATCAATGGATATGAGGAGTAGGGAAAAAAAAAGCACAATCTTGCAGGAAGGTAGTACAAATCTCAACATTTTTTTCTTTTTAATAAAAAAACTAAGTCTACTGAAAATCATATGAAAATAGACTTAAAAAGCACAAAATAAATTACACTTTTAACCATCTTAACATTCATTGTAATGAGTTTTCAGTTCCTTGTACTCACATGCTGGACCTCTCCTCTGATCAATATATCAAGCTGTGAACACAGTGAAAACATTTCCAGCGCCACCTGCTTACAACTCATCTGAATCGGCTGCAAAGGTTTCTTCACATTGACAATGACTGAAAATATAATATAAAATAAAATAAATAACAATACATATAAATACAAACCAATTGCATTTACACCTAGAACATACAGTCATATGAAAAAGTTTGGGCACCCCTATTAATCTTAATCATTTTTAGAGAGTTGTTTTGAGGAGCCCATGATGCCACTCTTCAGAGGAGATTCAAATAGGAGAACAACTTGCAATTGGCCACCTTAAATACCTTTTCTCATGATTGGATACACCTGGCTATGAAGTTCAAAGCTCAGTGAGGTTACAAAACCAATTTTGTGCTTCAGTAAGTCAGTAAAAAGTAGTTAGGAGTATTCAAATCAATAAAATGATAAGGGTACCCAAATTTTTGCACCGGTCAAATTTTGGTTTAATGCATATTGCACATTTTCTGTTAGTACAATAAACCTCATTTCAATCCTGAAATATTACTGTGTCCATCAGTTATTAGATATATCAAATTGAAATGGCTGTTGCAAACACCCAAATATTTAGAACTAAAAATGATTAAGATTAATAGGGGTGCCCAAACTTTTTCATATGACTGTACATCTTCCACTGAGAAAAGCAGATGCTTGCTTTTATGGGCCACATCTCTAGCTTCAGTAGGGAATGTGTGACTGTCATCTTGGGTGAAATTTGTGGCTGGTGCACTTTCAGGTATTACTTTCAGATATCACTGGTAGAACTGTTGAGGGAATTTGAGGCTCTGGTGAGAAAACTTGACAATTTGGGAGGTATTTGCATACAGTTTATGGCATATCAGTAGCAAATGTAATGATTTCAGAATTTTAAGGTATGTGTACATTCCAGGTCTTTATGGGAAAATATTGTTGAAGACATGTGACTACAAGCTTAGGTAATTGCCGAATTAAAATATAGAGCTGTGTACAGAATTAAACACAAAATCACACTGGAGGCAGATATACTAACAGTATCTAAGAGTTAGATGTACAGTTAGACTAGACTGTCTTAAAATGAGCCAGATTTGTATGAGCCTGATGCTGTATGACAAATCTGTCTAGTCTAACTTTACACCCCTTGTTAGTTGGCTCACTTTGGTGCACTGTGTCTCAAGATAGACCATGCACACTTTGCACAAACCCATACTGTGGACCAACTGTGCTTCCAAACTGGTTTGGCTTAGGGCTACCTCTAAGGGCAATGTCTAAGAAGACTCCCACTTCTTTTTACTCTTCTTTAACCCGCATACAGGGAACTAGAGTACAGTACTCTGAGGGGGAGTCTACTAGGTCACTACTAGGTCCCGGTTTGAAAACAGCTGATCATGCAGTTCAGGACTATGGAGTGGTGTTCTACACAAACAGGCAAAATACATAGTGTGAACACATGCTAAAGAGCAGATAGATTACGTGCATAGATTAAAAACTGACAGGGATTCAGTCCTGGTAAGAGAGGTACAGAATCAGGAAACATACAGATCACAGAAGCCTTGTATAAAACAGGAATCTAGGTCAGGACATCAGGAAACATAGCAGAGGTGTTGCAGAACCCTTAAGGCCACAGGTAGGAGAGGTATTACAGAAGCCCGAAGTTCACAGGTAGAAGAGCTAGAGGCATAACGTAAGTATATATGCCCAAACATGACAGGCAGAGACTAGGCCATAGTACACACATGGCACATGTCTCTACTCTATTTCTGGTCATTATATGTCTTATGTTCTGCAGTTTTTAACAATTTACCCCCTTTGCATGCTGTATGAGTAGTTTTCATTCCTCTCGGAACTGGTGGAAAGATAATAACTATATATACTGTGCACAGTAAGTACATGAGAATCTGCTATATAACTGTTTCTCTCTCACTCAGAAACATATTTAGGAACATCAAGGATATATATAAAGAAATACTGACCTGTAGCAATAAGAGTAAGGTAACTTTGGTTGTCATATAAAGCTGCTATTCAGCTCAAGACTGTCTGTTTTCTCTTATTTCCTGCACTGCCTGCTCACTTCTCCTACTCCCCTCTCAATTGACTTCTATAGACATGAGTCACCTGAGTCATGTATTCAAGACGAATACAGGAGAATTTTCAGATTAGAAGTCAGTTTAGAAGAGGAAGGAAAGCAGGAAAACAGTCTGACAAGAGTAGAAATAGACATTTTACTCTGATATATTACAAAGTTTTATAAAATTGCATGTGTTATGTATTTGTGCAGTGTCTGTTGAAACAACAGTGACCATTTAATTGTAATATTTTTTTCCCAGTCCACAAGTTTATTTCGCATCAATTGTGAGAGAGAGAATGAGAAAGAGTTAGGGAGCAAAATCTCCTCTTTTATTCATGTGCAGTGTATGGGAGACGTCATAGCAGCTAGTCTCCACTCACTAGCTCAGGAACAACTGAAAATTGGAGATAGAGACTGCAGAGGAGGAAACTGCTAAACATGCAGGATACAAGTTATATATAATGCATATATAATGTTATTCCCTTATGTACACAGACATGGTAGCTTATCCTTAACAGTTATCTGAAAGGTTAGGTATGTTATTAAGTATCCTGACTTTTCTGCTGAAAACCTACCCTCACCCCTCCTCTGTGATGTTGATTGACATCTCTAGTGGTGTGCAGCCAGCATATGATGCTTCACACCAATAGAACAATACAGGAGAGGGTGGGTTTCAGCAGAAGAGTCAGGGCACTTCAATAATTCAGGAACTCTTTGTGCATGTGGCACAAAGCATTAAAGAAAGTCTGTCATCGAAACCAGCATATAAATCCAGCCCTGTAGGAAGACAGGTTATGGTGAACTGAATCAAACAACGTTTTCCCTCGTGTATTTGTGCATTCGTTGCCAAGATATCAAGTATTGTGTCAATATGCCAATCAGCTATTTGGAGCAATGAGGGAGTTGTCATTGCTCCAAACAGGTAAGTGACAATGCTCTTGTTGCTCCAAAGTGCATATTAACAAAATTGTGATATCTCAGATAATAGATTTAGGTGATCCTCACAAGTTTGGGTTGATATGCTGAGTTCTGGTGACAGACTCCCTTTAAAACTTTATTTTCTCTTTCACCAATGCACAATGATCATCAATACACAAAATTTTAAGCTACATAAAACAAGACTTATATTGCTCTGTTAGCACAAACTACAGCAGATACCTGAATTAATTGACCAAGGTATTGTGTATTTGTCCACAGAGTATTTTAACACAAAAAATAAACTCATTGATCATCCATTTTACTGAACTGACATTATTATACAGTATATCTATATGACATACCTTACCCTCGTCTTGTTTATAATCCTCTTCGAAATACATCATTGTTATAAATGCCATTACATTTCAAAGAAACAAAGAAGACACAATGGCATGGCAAATAAAAATGCAGAAAATACTAAAACTAGCAGATTGTCTACCTTTGCTACTTGAGTGGTAGAGGCAGGGCTGGCGCAGAGGCTGAGACTGACTCACAGCAGCCATCCTTAAATAAGACACAAAACACAGTGGCAGGAGGAAAATTCTTCCAAGGGCATGAAAGCGATGGGCTTAAAGCAGCACATCACCAGGAATGCTGTGTGTATTTTGAGGATGTATCAATAGGCGGATGATGCTGCCGAGCTGGATGCTGGTCGACCAATGGCTGCTCATCTGCTGAAGACATGCTCTGTTCTGAAAAAAAAAAAAAAAAAATTGACTTGGAACAAAGGACTATAGATGAAGAGGCAAAAGACGCACTTTAGCATATAATGCTTAGAATCTTACAACCATGAGATCTACTGATTTTTTTTTTTTTGCTTATAGAGCTTTTTTGCTGTTTTCTTTGTCTTACAGTATGAAGAATAAAATAGATAAACATTAGTATTTTTTTTACAAAGCAGGATGTGGTTCTTCTTTATATGCATCACCTTAATTGTTTAATCCCCTACTCTCAACACTAAACAACCCCAGCAGACTTTGAAGTGGTCTGAAAGCTTTTTTGATCTTGTATATCTTAACACAGTCTCACAACATGTACTGGCCAGGGCAGTAGTTCTGGTTCTTATCCATAAACCACATTGCTATATCTAAAAAATGTTATAATCATTGTATATGCAGATAATATGACTAATGCTAAAATTGGTACTGATTTATGAGAAATGTTGCAGCAGTATTGAGGGCATTGTTTTTCAGTTATTTTTAACAGTGAAAAGAAAATTCAATAATTCAAGGAAATACATGTATGAAAACCTTGGAATAACAGTGTTTGTAGGGAGGATGCCTTATATGCTTAGAAGCAGTCATCTAGTCAGGGGACGGTCATATCAGTGATTGACAGCTATCTTTATATGCAGTCATACATGAAGAGCTGTCAATCACAAATGGAAAAATGACAGGTTATATTGAATAATTTTCGGACAAAACTATATGTTAATCTGCTCAGCTCATCCTGCTCTGTAACATAATGCCTGTAGACTGGACAGACATTCATGGTGATGGGCTTACTTTAAAGGAAGTCTGTCAGCAGGAAAATCGGTGTCAAACTAATGACAGTAACTTGTAGGGTGGCGTCTACACTTTCCAACAATGCCTTTCCTATTCTGCATTGCAGCTCCATTTTTGTGAAAATCTGTGTTTTTTTATTGTTATGCAAATTATCTGAAAAGGGCTTTAAGGACATTACTATTCCTGCTGGGGCTTCACTCTCAAAAAAGTGTGACAAAGTGGAAGATGTCAGTCAAGCAATGGTATTGTCATTAGTTTGATACTGATTTTCCTACTAACAGACTCTCTTTAAAACAAGGCACCAAGAGTTCTGTAGCTAGTTTTAGGTCTACAGTGGGTACGGAAAGTATTCAGACCCCTTTAAATTTTTCACTCTTTGTTTCATTGCAGCCATTGCTAAAAGTAAAAAAGTTCATTTTATTTCTCATTAATGTACACTCAGCACCCCATCTTGACAGAAAAAAAAAACAAATGTAGATATTTTTGAAAATTTATTAAAAAAGAAAAACTGAAATATCACATGGTCATAAGTATTCAGACCCTTTTCTGTGACACTCATATTTAACTCACATGCTGTCCATTTCCCTCTGATCATGAGGTCAAAGGAACTGCCCAAGGAGCTCAGAGACAGAATTGTGGCAAGGCACAGATCTGGCCAAGGTTACATAAGAATTTCTGCAGCACTCAAGGTTCCTAAAAGCACAGTGGCCTCCATAATCCTCGAATGAAAGAAGTTTGGGACGATCAGAACTCTTTCTAGACCTGGCCGTCCAGCCAAACTGAGCAATCGTGGGAGAAGATCCTTGGTGAGAGAGGTAAAGAAGAACCCAAAGATCACTGTGGCTATCACTGCAGCCCTCCACCAGTTGGGGTTTTATGGCAGAGTGGCCCGAAGGAAGCTTCTCCTCAGTGCAAGACATATGAAAGCCCGCATAGAGTTTGCCAAAAAACACATAATTATAATAATAATAATAGTCCTTTAATAGTCCCACAATGGGGAAATTCAGTGTGTTACAGCAGCAAAGATAAAGAGATACAAATACAAATACAACATGTACAGGAATGTTCCAAGGTGAGAGGCATTACATTGATAGTAAACAGACAGATAAGAAGTAGCAGAGGGGAGGGTGGGGGGATTTAACAGGCAGAAAGATATTTCAGTTCTCTGTGTGTAGTGATCTCCGCTTAGGTCAGTGTTGGTTGTACAGCCTAACCGCGGTGGGGAGGAAAGACTTCTGATAGCGCTCCTTCTCACACTTAGGGTGGAGCAGTCAGTCACTGACAGTACTGCCCAGCGCGATCACGGTCTCATGCATGGGATGGGACTTCTTCTTCCGCATGGAGCTCACCACGGACAGTATCCTTCTGTCACCCACCCCCAGGACAGAGCTGGCCCTTCTAATCAGCTTGTCAAGTTTATTTCTGTCCCTGGTTGATATACTGCTCCCCCAGCAAGCCACTCCGAAGAAGATGGATGATGCCACTACCGAGTTGAAGAAAGTCCTAAGAAGTGCCCCCCCCCCCCCGGATTCCAAAGGCTCTCAGCCTCCTAAGCAGGTAGAGCCTGCTGTGACCCTTCCTGTACAGGACATCCATGTGATCTGCCCAGACCAGCTTATTATTAAGGAGCAAACCCAGGTACTTATAGGTGTTTATCCGTCCCCAGGATGTCCACTGGTTTAGGAGAGCATCTGCATTTACACCACCACCATCTCCTTGGTCTTCCCCGTGTTAATCTTCAGGTGGTTCCGCTGGCACCAGTCCACAAAATCCCGGTTCAGTTCTCTGTACTCCCTGTCATCATCGTCTGTGATGAGGCCTACTATTGCAGAGTCGTCAGAATACTTCTGTAGGTAGCAGCTAGATGAGTTGCACCTAAAATCTGCAGTGTACAGTGTGAAGAGGAAAGGGGCGAGAACTGTACCCTGAGGTGCCCCCCGTATTACAGATCACAGTATCTGACATACAGTCTCGGGCTCTCACGTATTGAGGTCGATTTGTGACGTAGTCTAGGATCCGGTTGGAGAGGTTTCCCAGACTATGAGAAATAAGATTCTCTGGTCTGATGAGACGAAGATTGAACTTTTTAGCGTTAATTCTAAGCGGTATGTGTGGAGAAAACCAGGCACTGCTCATCACCTGCCCAATACAATCCCAACAGTGAAACATGGTGGAGGCAGCATCATGCTATGGGGGTGTTTTTCAGCTGCAGGGACAGGACGACTGGTTGCAATTGAAGGAAAGAGGAATGCGGCCAAGTACAGAGATATCCTGGAAGAAAACCTCTTCCAGAGTGCTCTGGACCCCAGACTGGGCCAAAGGTTCACCTTCCAACAAGAAAATGACCCTAAGCACACAGCTAAAATAACAAAGGAGTGGCTTCGGAACAACTCTGTGACCATTCTTGACTGGCCCAGCCAAAGCCCTGACCTCAACCCAATTGAGCATCTTTGGAGAGACCTGAAAATGGCTGTCCACCAACGTTCACCATCCAAGCGGACGGAACTGGCGATGATCTGCAAGGAAGAATGGCAGAGGATCCCTAAATCCAGATGTGAAAAACTTGTTGCATCTTTCCCAATAAAACTCATGGCTGTACTAGCTCAAAAGGGTTCTTCTACTCAATACTGAGCAAAGGGACTGAATACTTATGACCATGTGATATTTCAGTTTTTCTTTTTTAATAAATTTGCAAAAATATCTACATTTCTGTTTTTTTTCTGTCAAGATGGGGTGCTGAGTGTACATTAATGAGAAATAAAATGAACTTTTTTGCTTTTAGCAAATGGCTGCAATGAAACAAAGAGTGAAAAATTTAAACGGATCTGAACACTTTCCGTACCCACTGTATGTTAAAGCTGACATATGTAGTCCAGGTGGCAGCATTACAGGAAATACTGAGGTGCAATTTACCCTATGACTTGGCAATGCTGAAACTGAAACTGTGCATGTGCAATTCTGTGTAAGTTACTGGTCCTCAAAAATGCACAGCAGCTGCTGCCTACTTGGAAGGAGTTGCTACAGTATATTATGATGGAAGTGGCATATATGAAGGGTATAGTACAGTATTTAAAGTTCTGTATTTTGTTCTGTATTTTTTTTTTTTTTTACAACAGATTGATGGTAGAAAAAGACATCTAATTCATCTAGTAAGCCTACCGGTGCATCTCAATAAATTAGAATATCTTTGAAACGTTCATTCATTTCAGTGATTCAGTAATACAATTCATAATCAGCGTCTTCCATGATTGTGTGTCCTACTGAACCAGACTGAGGGACCATTTAAAGGCTTAGGAAACCTTGGCAGGTGACACACTGAATTTACAATACTGAACTTTTTCACAATATTCAAATTTTCTTAGATTTGGGATTTCATTACCTGTAATCCATAATCAACATTTACAGAAATAAAACACTTGCAATAGAACACTCTGTGTGTAAAGAATCTGGAAAATATAGGAGGTCACTTTTTTAATTTAATTAGTGAAAGAAATAAACGTTTCAAAGATATTCTAATTTATTGAGATGCTCCTGTACATATTATTTCCTTCTTATTTTTATCTTTTATTCCTCCTTATATTTTTGAACAGATTAACCCTTCATGGACACAGCCAATAATCACCTTAAAGAGGACCTTCTATCACCTCCAGTTCCAACTGCTACAGTGAATGCAGCACAGTTGGAATTTTTTCTATAGCTTCCACAGTTCCCGAGCAATGAGTGCAGTTAGTTTTGGTGCCCGATATACTGCTAAAAATACACACATCAGTGCAAATTAGCAACGTGACGGCCGTTTAGTTTATGGCCTACACACAGCTACACATTAAATTCACTGTATTAATGGGGGCTATTCACATGACTATTTTTTTGAGAGTCCATTATAACAGAACATCAAAAGAAAGGTCATGTCCTATTTTTGTCTGGTTTCACAGATCCCTCAATACACTGAGATGCATGAGGGATCTGTGGAAATGGTTGTAAAGTGGATGTGACAAATGTATGTTTGTCACGTCTGTTTTCAACCACAGACATGTGATTATAAGCTTAGGCTCTGTACTTTCAATTGGGCACTGTCAGGCAATGGGGTATCAATCAGAGGCAGCCAGTGTCAGAACTCAGATTCATACCTCTTGCCTGCCCCTCCTGACACTACCGACCTAACATTATAGAGACTAAACAGGTTATCAGACATCACAACTAAGGGTGGGTTCACACTTGTGGTTGAGGCCGTCCGCTGCCAATCCGAGTGAAAATCTCGGGAAACAGGATAGGCATCGGATACCGACAGGTTAGCGACGCATTGGTTAAAAACCCATTCATTTGAATGGGTTTTTAAAGCAATGCGCGGGTGTGCGCTTACACCCTCTGCGCTACAAATCCAGTTTTTTCGTCGGAAACAAAGTCAGACATGCAGGACTTTGTGTCCGACAAAAAAAACGGCTTCGCGGCGCAGAGGGTGTAAGCGCACACCCGCGCATTGTTTTAAAAACCCATTCAAATGAATGGGTTTTTAACCAATGCGTCGCTAACCTGTCGGTATGCAATGCCTATCCTGTTTCCCAAGATTTTCACTCGGATTGGCAGCAGACGGACTCAAGCGCAAGTGTGAACCCACCCTAACAGCATCGATTGCTTGGGAATGGTGGAGGCTACAGAAAAAATTCCACTTGTGCCAGAATCAGTGGAGCAGAGCCTAATAAACGAAGGTGGTGAAAGATCCTTTTTAAAAACCACCTAAGAT
Source organism: Leptodactylus fallax (assembly GCA_947044405.1). Lineage (NCBI taxonomy): Eukaryota > Metazoa > Chordata > Amphibia > Anura > Leptodactylidae > Leptodactylus > Leptodactylus fallax. The sequence goes on from CAMRHE010000014.1 coordinate 12,144,097, forward strand.
AGGACATGTTATATATTGTTGCAAGCTGACTGTGTGCTGAATTCAGTACACTTTCGGTTTTGCAAATTATTTGCCACAGTTCCACACAGGGCCATTTTAACACATTGGTGGGCCCCCCTATCACCACCACCTAGAAACACCTGAGCTGCACAAATGATAATGCTCCCTCAATGGCCCCCACATAGTATAACGATTCTCACATAGTATAATGGCTCCCTAGTGGCCCCATACAATATGCCCCTTATAATGTCCCCCTCACAGATTCATGTCCACCCCCCCCCCCCCTGGTTTCCCCCACCATGTCACCTCCCCCAAGTTGCCCCCACCATGTCATACCCCCACACTGACATGTCCCACTCAGGTTGCCCCCACAGTTTCATGTCCCCCTCCCCCCAGGTTGCCCCCACAGTTTCATGTCCCCCACTGTATATCAAATTAAAAAAACAAACCTCAATACTCTCCTTTCCCCGTTCACTCCTCTCTCTGGTCCCGGAGTCTTCTAGGAACAACAGGCGTGATCTTAGTGACGTCACTACATTGCGCCTCCTGCTCCCTGAACACCAGAGGCAAAGACAGCGGTTGGATGATGAAGAAGGGAGCGGACGGCTCCCTACTTCATCACTGGCTTCAACTCATCAGTGTCCAGAAGACGCCGATGAGTTGGGGTAGCTCGGATCCACTGCCCTGGACAGCGGGACAGCAAATGTAGGACTGTCCCGCTGTCCAAAGGGGGCCCCCAAAACCATAGGCCCCAGTGCAAGTGCACCGTTGGCCCTATGGTTAAAGCGGCCCTGGTTCCACAGAGTTAGTTTCGGCTACCAATATCGCTGTGCTGTCAGAAGGACTAGTTTTACAGCTCAGCTTTACTCCTAGGCAGTGAGGAAAGCTCCTTCACCATACAAGACTAAGGAAGTGCATTAGCAATGATGCTAAGCTGTAAAGGTAGTCCCACTGAAAGTACAGTGATATCAGTCGCTGAAACTAATGGCACCAAATTTGCCACGGGAAAGGATACCTGCAAACTTGAAAGTGATCTGAATTCAGCTCACCATCGAATTTGCAATGGTATATAACATGCCCTATCTTAGAGGACATGAAAAGTCCTCTTCAAGTACACAGCCTCATTTTTCAAATCTGACATGTATCACTGTATGTGGTAATAATTTTGGAGCGCTTTAACTTACCCATTTTTCTTGGCACATTGTACTATGTTAGTGGTCAATACTTTTTGCAAAATTCAAAATTTGAGATGCTTTGCTTTTCAGACAGAGTCATGCCACCCAAATTAGTTAATATTTACTATACCCTCAAACCATTCAAAACAGAATTTAGGAAGTTTGTTAAACGTAGGTGAAATTTAGAAATTTAAATTTTTTTACATTAATTTAGCCATTTGTTACTAAATTTCTCTGGAGAAAGGAAATACCCCACATGTGGATGTAATCTGCTGTTTGTGCACACGACAAGCAGCAAAGGAAGAAGAGCCACTAGGCTTTTAGAGGTCAAATTTTGACAGATATATGACATTTCAGTGTCCAATGTGTCAGGCCTAGCTTGTGGCACTGTGAAAAGTCAGCTCTCTAGTTAATATGTTTTGTTTCCTGATTTTAGAAACACCCTACACACAGTGCTAATCTTTTTGCCTCAAAATACAAAAGGGCTCAAAATTGGGAAAAAAAAAAAAACACACCAAAAACACAGAACTTCCAAGATACGACCCCATTTTACAAACTTCACCCCTGCAAGGAATCTACTAACTATAGTGATCATTATGACCCCAGGAGGTTTCACAAAAGGCATGTGCAAAGTAAAAATTAAAATTTTTAAAGAAATGCGCCATTTCAGTGCCCAATATGTTGTGACCACTTTGTCTCACTAGAGACACACACCCCTAAAACTTTTAAGCTAGTTATCACATGTACAACAAAGTTGTATATTTGGGCATAAACTGCTCTTTGGGCACACAGAAGGATGAAAAAGGGAAGGGACACTATTTGACTTTTGGTGCATAGATTTTGACTGTTTGGTATTTGGATGCCAACCTACTTTTTGCAGGGCCCTTGTAGGGCAAGTAAAGTGACATTCCCTGACATGTGACCACATTTTGGAAACAATACCCCTCAAGGAATTTATCAAGAGGCATAATCAGCATTTTTACTCTGTGTTTCAATCATATATTTTCCCTAAATAAATGCATATATACAGTGCCTTGCGAAAGTATTCGGCCCCCTTGAACTTTTCAACCTTTTGCCACATTTCAGGCTTCAAACATAAGGATATAAAATTTTAATTTTTGGGTGAAGAATCAACAAGTGGGACACAATTGTGAGATGGAACGAAATTTATTGCATATTTTAAACTTTTGTAAAAAATAAAAAAAACTGAAAAGTGGAGTGTGCCAAATTATTCGGCCCCCTTAAGTTAATACTTTGTAGCGCCACCTTTTGCTGCGATTACAGCTGCAAGTTGCTTGGGGTATGTCTCTATCAGTATTGCACATCGAGAGACTGAAATTCTTGCCCATTCTTCCTTGGAAAACAGCTCGAGCTCAGTGAGGTTGGATGGAGAGCATTTGTGAACAGCAGTTTTCAGTTCTTTCCACAGATTCTCGATTGGATTCAGGTCTGGACTTTGACTTGGCCATTCTAACACCTGGATACATTTATTTGTGAAGCATTCCATTGTAGATTTTGCTTTATGTTTGGGATCATTGTCTTGGAAGATAAATCTCCGTCCCAGTCTCAAGTCTTTTGCAGACTCCAACAGGTTTTCTTCCAGAATGGTCCTGTATTTGGCTCCATCCATCTTCACATCAATTTTAACCATCTTCCCTGTTCCTGCTGAAGAAAAGCAGGCCCAAACCATGATGCTGCCACCACCATGTTTGACAGTGGGGATGGTGTGTTCAGGGTGATGAGTTGTGTTGCTTTTACGCCAAACATATCGTTTTGCGTTTTGGCCAAAAAGTTCGATTTTGGTTTCATCTGACCAGAGCACCTTCTTCCACATGTTTGGTGTGTCTCCCAGGTGGCTTGTGGCAAACTTTAAAGGAGACTTTTTATGGATATCTTTGAGAAATGGCTTTCTTCTTGCCACTTTTCCATAAAGGCCAGATTTGTGCAGTGTACGACTGATTGTTGTCCTATGGACAGACTCTCCCACCTCAGCTGTAGATCTCTGCAGTTCATCCAGAGTGATCATGGGCCTCTTGGCTGCATCTCTGATCAGTCTTCTCCTTGTTTGAGATGAAAGTTTAGAGGGATGGCCGGGTCTTGGTAGATTTGCAGTGGTCTGATACTCCTTCCATTTCAATATGATCGCTTGCACAGTGCTCCTTGGGATGTTTAAAGTTAGGGAAATCTTTTTGTATCCAAATCCAGCTTTAAACTTCTCCACAAAAGTATCACGGACCTGCCTGGTGTGTTCCTTGGTCTTCATGATGCTCTCTGCGCTTTAAACAGAACCCTGAGACTATCACAGAGCAGGTGCATTTATACGGAGACTTGATTACACACAGGTAGATTATACAGTCATATGAAAAAGTTTGGGCACCCCTATTAATCTTAATCATTTTTAGTTCTAAATATTTGGGTGTTTGCAACAGCCATTTCAATTTGATATATCTAATAACTGATGGACACAGTAATATTTCAGGATTGAAATGAGGTTTATTGTACTAACAGAAAATGTGCAATATGCATTAAACCAAAATTTGACCGGTGCAAAAGTATGGGCACCTCAACAGAAAAGTGACATTAATATTTAGTAGATCCTCCTTTTGCAAAAATAACAGCCTCTAGTCGCTTCCTGTAGCTTTTAATCAGTTCCTGGATCCTGGATGAAGGTATTTTTGACCATTCCTCTTTACAAAACAATTCCAGTTCAGTTAAGTTTGATGGTCGCCGAGCATGGACAGCCCGCTTCAAATTATCCCACAGATGTTCAATGATATTCAGGTCTGGGGACTGGGATGGCCATTCCAGAACATTGTAATTGTTCCTCTGCATGAATGCCTGAGTAGATTTGGATCATTGTCTTGCTGAAATATCCATCCCCAGCGTAACTTCAAATTCGTCACTGATTCTTGTACATTATTCTCAAGAATCTGCTGATACTGAGTTGAATCCATGCGACCCTCAACTTTAACAATATTCCCGGTGCCGGCATTGGCCACACAGCCCCAAAGCATGATGGAACCTCCACCAAATTTTACAGTGGGTAGCAAGTGTTTTTCTTGGAATGCTGTGTTTTTTTGACGCCATGCATAACGCCTTTTTGTATGACCAAACAACTCAGTCTTTGTTTCATCAGTCCACAGGACCTTCTTCCAAAATGAAGCTGGCTTGTCCAAATGTGCTTTTGCATACCTCAGGCGACTCTGTTTGTGGCGTGCTTTCAGAAACGGCTTCTTTCGCATCACTCTCCCATACAGCTTCTCCTTGTGCAAAGTGTGCTGTATTGTTGACCGATGCACAGTGACACCATCTGCAGCAAGATGATGCTGCAGCTCTTTGGAGGTGGTCTGTGGATTGTCCTTGACTGTTCTCACCATTCTTCTTCTCTGCCTTTCTGATATTTTTCTTGGCCTGCCACTTCTGGGCTTAACAAGAACTGTCCCTGTGGTCTTCCATTTCCTTACTATGTTCCTCACAGTGGAAACTGACAGGTTAAATCTCTGAGACAACTTTTTGTATCCTTCCCCTGAACAACTATGTTGAACAATCTTTGTTTTCAGATCATTTGAGAGTTGTTTTGAGGAGCCCATGATGCCACTCTTCAGAGGAGATTCTAATAGGAGAACAACTTGCAATTGGCCACCTTAAATACCTTTTCTCATGATTGGATACACCTGGCTATGAAGTTCAAAGCTCAGTGAGGTTACAAAACCAATTTTGTGCTTCAGTAAGTCAGTAAAAAGTAGTTCGGAGTATTCAAATCAATAAAATGATAAGGGTACCCAAATTTTTGCACCGGTTAAATTTTGGTTTAATGCATATTGCACATTTTCTGTTAGTACAATAAACCTCATTTCAATCCTGAAATATTACTGTGTCCATCAGTTATTAGATATATCAAATTGAAATGGCTGTTGCAAACACCCAAATATTTAGAACTAAAAATGATTAAGATTAATAGGGGTGCCCAAACTTTTTCATATGACTGTATTTATCATCATCGGTCATTTAGGACAACATTGGATTATTCAGAGATCCTCACTGAACTTCTGGAGTGAGTTTGCTACACTTTTTTACAAAAGTTTAAAATAACCAATAAATTTCGTTCCACTTCACAGTTGTGTCCCACTTGTTGTTGATTCTTCACCAAAAAATTTAAATTTTATATCCTTATGTTTGAAGCCTGAAATGTGGCAAAAGGTTGAAAAGTTCAAGAGGGTCGAATACTTTCGCAAGGCACTGTATGTGCCCAATATGTTGTGCCTAGCTTGTATCAACACAGACGCTCAAAAACAACCTAAATGGAAGACCTTGGGGATAGCTGAGTATACCTTTTTTATTTTTTAAATTTTACAGCATCCATGCCTGGATTTTCCATTTATCTGGGAAAAACCTCTTCTATCCGTTCTATGTTATAAATCATTTTATAGATGAAGCCTCCATAACTGAATACAATGTGTATTATATTTCATGCACAAACATGTTAACCCGTTAGGTTGTACTCCTAAGCACCAAAATGAGTTTGGGAAGCTGCCTAGCAACTATCTGCTTTTGCAGCATGTAACATATCAAATAGACCAGCATTGTCACCTTCCATACTGTAAAACTGTTGGTAGCATTAGCATGCCAGCAGCATTAGCCTAGATTCACACAAACATGTTCGATCCGTGAAACTCAGTCCAGGGGGGTACCGGATTTCATGTCCTGGACAGTGTGCAGGGAGAGGGACTGCTAGCATAATAGTAACCTATGCTTCTAGGCGTCCCTGCCTCCCAGTGAAATACTGTCCCGTACTAGACGTTCCTCTCCCTGCACACTGTAGCTTTACGAGACCTTCTAATTTGTGGGTACATAAGACATAAGTCAGTTTTTATGACTTTTTATTTTTGAGAGGTGAGATGACCAGAAAACATTTCTTCTGGCATCTGAATTTTACAGTTTATGGCATTTATCATGTAGAATAAATAAGATACTAATTTTATTTTAAAGGTTCCTACAGATGTGGTAATACCAATTGTGTGTTTATTTTTTTTTTCATTAAGGGGGTAAAAAAAAATACCGTTCAAAAGTTTAGGGTCACTTAGAAATTTCCTTACTTTTGAAATAAAAGCAGTTTTTTTCAATGAAGATAACATTAAATGAATCAGAAATACACTCTACAAATTGTTAATGTGGTAAAAGACTATTCTAGCTGCAAACGTCTGGTTTTTAATGCAATATCTACATAGGTGTATAGAGGCCCATTTCCAGCAACCATCACTCCAGTGTTCTAATGGTACATTGTGTTTGCTAACTGTGTAAGAAGGCTAATGGATGTTAGGGGATTATATCATGAACAAAAGTCCATGGTACCCCCTCCCCTGAGGTAATCTGAAGTGAAAGGGACAGGAGAATAATAAAATCCTTGTTCTCTCACTGCACTCTGTCAGCTGCACGTGATCCCCTGCATATTGGTTACACAGTGTAGCTACAAGTATATGCAGATCTGTTTAAACGGCGATATCTCAAAAATCTATGCAGGCTACAGACATGGCCTTGATATTATTTTAAGAGTTAGAGCAGTTTAAAGTGACTGCTACCTCTGCAGTCTCCCTTAATGTATTCCGCCCAGAGTAAACTGTAATGTACTTTGCTCAAGCCCTGAGCAGGATTCATCCAGAACTGTGGGGGGTTAAGCTGGCTTTACACCTTAGACAACTGGCTGAAAAACTTGTTTAGCTGACAGGTATTCCTCAACCCCTATACACATGAACACCAGAACACAGCGTATATATTCTCAATTGGGAGAGCCACTACTAAGCACTCATGGAAGCAGTTTATTTTGCAGAATAAATGATAAGGCATGTTGAATTTCAAACATGCCGAAAGTTTTTTTTTCACTGACATCTGCTCTCAGGGAAGAGTCAGGACATCCCCATAGACGGTTGGCCGTTCCCACTTACATGTGCCGTGTATAGCTGTCTTTATAGGGAAGAGGCCTCTGTTTTTACCCAGATTTTTTTTTTTATCCATTTGTGATTAAAAGATTAATATTAAAAACAAAATAAGAAAAAAAAAAAAAAACATTTATCAAAAGAAATTTATTTCAAACCTGTTTCATCCACAATATACGGCAGTTCATCAAGGAAACTCCTATTCTATAGAAAGTAAACCCTTACAGTTTTGAGAATGCAAGTGCCAAGATCTCTCACCCCATCCCCACACAAATATAATTCCTCTAGTAGAAAAAAAATGCATTCTGGCTTTTCATGGAGTGTCTGTCTGTTGGCTGACAGCTCCATAAGACCGGAGATTATTAGAGGATGGCTTGTTAGTAAATGGGTGCCACTGTCCCTGAATGCTTGGGTTGTCTGTGTGGTAGGGTTTACGAATCCGGATGATATCCAGACCAGACTGGCTGGCCATTTTCTGTATGAGCTGTGCTATTTCTTCCGCAGTCTTGCTGTTGATGGCTTCTTCTCTGACACTTCCATTCACTGGAGAGAAAAAAAAAAAAAAAAAAAAAGATAGTAATACAGTATGAGACATTTCTTTTTTGTACAACAACAAAAACTTTTTTTTTAACAAATCAAGTTGTGCACAAAAATTTGCAACTTTTTCCTGTTTTGCAACACTCACACCACTTTTACTATAATTTACACCAGTTTACTGGTGCAAATGATTCCTGAATATCAAACTGGTGTAGATTTCAGTGCAGGCACCTGATATACAGTATGAGGAGGCATAAGTTGCATCATAAATTAGGTGCACCCTCCACCAGTGCAGGGGATATGAAGAGTGACCATGAATGAACTAGTCTTCATAAATCTATCCAATGTGGAAGCAATGTTCTTTTGGTACCAACATAAGACTATATGTGATGAAGGTTTACTAAGTTACCAATGAACAATTTCATTCAAGTGTCAGCCTAAACCTCATCGGCATTATGTACAGGGCGCATAAAAAAAAAACCTACAATCATGATGAACGGACTATGCAGAGCCTGGCAGAGATTAAGAAATCAGCAACAGAAGACAGGTAAAACTATTCATACCCAAGGCTGACCTGAAATATAGTATCATAAATATGCCTATTTGGCTTGGCTAAAGCTACATTCACATTTGCATTAGAATCTGTTGCAATGTCTGCCTGAAATCGCTGGCCGAAAAGTCCTGCACACGTCTTTCTCATCTGTAGCTTCCACTTCAAAAACAAATGGATACCTGACAGACCCCATTATAATCAATGGGGTCCATCAAGCTCCATATGTAACTGTTATTTTAGTGGTCCGTCTGTCTGTTCCAGTACAGAGCAGACACTAATGTGAACTTAGCGTCATGCAACATGTTGGTTTAGCAAAACAGAAATAATTCTCAAGACCAGCAAAATGTTAACATTTTGGATATACAAACAATGCATGCAGAAATTCTGACCATACTCCAGAATTTTAGACTATGTTAATCTATATGTGGTAAATACAGGTTCATAACTCAAAATTGCCCCCCATGAAACAATTGTCCCCGATTTGCTCATTTCTACAAGGGACCAGAGGTTGACTGCAATATCAGCCTGTACAAAATCCTCCACCAACGCTTGCCAAATCAATAACAATCAAGACTATTTTTATTAAACATCCAGAAAAATGATTTATGTCGGGGAGCAGCCCCTTTCTCAGAGGAGCATGGATATAAAATGAACAGGTAATTCTGCTACAAAGCTATACTGGTGACAAGTGTCGTTAAAGTATTAATCTATAATAATATTATGTAATTTATATATTCAACCTTATATATCACACAACAATTATCTATTTATTGAGTATTTTGATATGTCTGGACATTATCTTTTTATTGTTTACTGTGAAGTCATTGGATGATTCTCCTCCCCACTTGGTAAAACCCACCTATAGAGTCCATTTAGAGTTGGTTGTACTGTACGTTGTTCATTTTATATCCATGCTCATCTGAAGTAGGGGCTGCTCCCCAACACGCATCAAGTTGATGGATGTTTAATCAAATAAAGTCTATTATCGATTTGACAAGCACTGGTACGGGATTTTGTTATGGCAGATATCGCAGCCTACCTCTGGTCCCTTGTTGATACACGTCCACTCTGAGCCAGTGGCAGTTACCGCAACACGTCCTGCACTTGTTGTGACTTCTATCTATCAGTACTACCCTATATATCGCTCAGCACTGTTCTTTTCAGTTATTGTAGATCCTCATTTCTAAGCAGCTGTTTTAGGAAACAATATATGGGTGCAGTATACAGCTACTTACAATATTCTCCCACTAGTTTGGGTACTCTGCATGGCTTGGGACTGATATACACAACAATGCCAGGATTCTGCTTGGCAAAGTCAACTACGTTCTCTTCAATGTATTCTCTGAAAATAAATTAAATGGACAATTTGGTGATTATTCTCAGATGCAGTTTCAAAAAGCCTCATATGTAGACAATACACATATATAATGCATAATATCCATCTTCAAAACAATTTTTTTTTTTATTTTTACATACTTTGCCAATGCATTTAAAATGAAATATAAAGCAACTTTACAGTAGGTCTTGATTAAAAAATTTCCAATAATTTTGTCTATACAGTTCCTATGCTCACAAACCCTTGATAATAGGCAAATAACCCGGTACTTTCTTCCAACAGTCCCCTACTTCTTGGTAACCTACTGAACGTATGATAAAGTTGGGAACATAGTATAACTGCAGGATAGGATTATACTGTTCAAGCTTTGTTGGCTATTAACATGTAGATGCACATGTCTGGGAGTATAGGGAATGTAAACCCAAAATGATAAAAAAATAAAATAAAATTCTAATTAAAACCTATTGCAAACTTACTTTATTTAAAAATGCATTAGAACAATAAAATGTTGGTTGTAAAGAGACATATCCCTTCATTAGCATATCAAAATACTTGGAGTATTCCAGCCAGAAGGATTTATCACCTATCCACTGGATCGTCGCTTGTAGCAATTTCTGCAACATATCTTCCAGCTTGTGAACTTACCCTTATAGAATGAATGAACAACCATGTAATCCATAATGCACTGTGTCAGGCAGAGCCAGAGTCGATCTTAAAGGGGTTGTCCATGATTTGGACAAATCATAGAGGAAGCCGGGGAAGGTAAAAGAAAAGATAAAAACAAAAAAACAACACACTCTTGTGTCCACCGGCCGCTGTCCCTTCCAGCCACAGCTGAGGCCACTGATTGCCCTCTGCAATCAGGTTTGGCGCAGGACTTCAGGCAGTAAAGACACGCGTGTAACCAGAACGATTAGCACGGCGTTTCATGTTTCACCATGTGGAGGGCCTTGTTGAAAAGGAGTTGTGGCTTAATATGCTAAACTGTGAGCCTGAAACTGCACCAAAATTAAACTAAGCCGACTAATAAGTGGTGTAAAGTTAGACAAAGCAGCCTAAGGCTAAGGCCCTACATTGCTGAAAGGCAGCTTTTTCTGGTGCAGATTTTGCTGCATTTTTTTTGCACCAAAGACAAGAATGGCAATAACAGGAATGGGAAATATATAGGAAGCGCTTATACAGTGGGGAAAAAAAGTATTTAGTCAGCCACCAATTGTGCAAGTTCTCCCACTTAAAAAGATGAGGTCGGCCTGTAATTGTCATCATAGGTAGACCTCAACTATGAGAGACAAAATGAGAAAACAAATCCAGAAAATCACATTGTCTGATTTTTAAAGAATTTATTTGCAAATTATGGTGGAAAATAAGTATTTGGTCACCTACAAACAAGCAAGATTTCTGGCTCTCACAGACCTGTAACTTCTTTAAGAGGCTCCTCTGTCCTCCACTCATTACCTGTAGTAATGGCACCAGCTTGAAATTGTTATCAGTATAAAAGACACCTGTGCACAACATCAAACAGTCACACTCCAAACTCCACTATGGTGAAGACCAAAGAGCTGTGGGAGGACACCAGAAACAAAATTGTAGACCTGCACCAGGCTGGTAATACTGAATCTGCAATAGGCAAGCAGCTTGGTGTGAAGAAATCAACTGTGGGAGCAATAATTAGAAAATGGAAGACATACAAGACCACTGATAATCTCCCTCGATCAGGGGCTCCACGCAAGATCTCACCCCATGGGGTCAAAATGATCACAAGAACGGTGAGCAAAAATCCCAGAACCACACGGGGGGACCTAGTGAATGACCTGCAGAAAGCTGGGACTAACATAGCAAAGGCTACCGTCAGTAACACACTACACCGCTAGGGACTCAGATCCTGCAGTGCCAGACGTGTCCCCCTGCTTAAGCGAGTACATATCCGGGCTCGTCTGAAGTTTGCTAGAGAGCATTTGGATGTTCCAGAAGAGTATTGGGAGAATGTCATATGGTCAGATGAAACCAAAGTAGAACTGTTTGGTAGAAACACAACTCGTCGTGTTTGGAGGAGAGTGAATGCTGAGTTGCATCCAAAGAACACCATACTGTGAAGCATGGGGGTGGCAACATCATGCTTTGGGGCTGTTTCTCTGCAAAGGGACCAGGACGACTGATACGTGTACATGAAAGCATGAATGGGGCCATGTATTGTGAGATTTTGAGTGCAAACCTCCTTCCATCAGCAAGGACATTGAAGATGAAACGTGGCTGGGTCTTTCAGCATGACAATGATCCCCAGCACACCGCCAGGGCAACGAAGGAGTGGCTTCGTAAGAAGCATTTCAAGGTCCTGGAGTGGACTAGCCAGTCTCCAGATCTCAACCCCATAGAAAACCTTTGGAGGGAGTTGAAAGTGCAACCCCAAAACATCACTGCTCTAGAGATCTGCATGGAGGAATGGACCAACATACCAGCAACAGTGTGTGCCAACCTCGTGAAGACTTACAGAAAACGTTTGACCTCTGTCACTGCCAACAAAGGATATATAACAAAGTATTGAGATGAACTTTTGTTATTGACCAAATGCTTATTTTCCACCATAATTTGCAAATAAATTCTTTAAAAACCAGACAATGTGATTTTCTGGATTTCTTTTCTCATTTTGTCTCTCATAGTTGAGGTCTACCTATGATGACAATTACAGGCCTCTCTCATCTCTTTAAATGGAAGAACTTGCACAATTGGTGGCTGACTAAATACTTTTTTTTACCCACTGTATTTATATCTTCTGCTCAATCCACTCCTGGTTTTGGCTCAAAGAAACACAGCAAAATCTGCAACAAAAAAAAAGCTGCATTTCCGCAATGTGGGACTTTAGCCTAAAAGTAAGTATGCAAGATTTTTTAAACAGCATCAGATGCTTTGGAAAATTTTGTGCAGTTTGACTGTCTAGTCTAGGGCTGGGTTCACTCCTGCATTGGAGTCTCTGTTTGGAGGCTTTGTCGCAGTGGCCACTAAAATTCGGCAGACAAAAAAGTGTTGCCAGTCTGACTTTTTCGTCTGGCGATTTCAGTGTAAAAGAATGGACACCTCACAGATCTGATTATATTCAATGGGATCTGTCAGGCACCATTCACGTCCACTGCTTTAGCGGTCCATGTGTCTGTTGTTCTGGTACTCCAATGGACCAGAACAAAGGACACACAGGCGTCACTTTGCAATGTCTGAAAGTTAATTCATCTGCCCCATTGTGTACATGACAAGAGATGACAGAGGAATTTGGAGCTGATTTTGAGGCCTCAAAATCAGCTCCAAATTCCACCTCCCATACATTTCAATGAGAGACACACGCATATTTTTTCACCCAGCAGAAAAAAGAAGCACCCTGCACATTCTTCAGGTGGATTCTGCCTGAAACTCCCATTGGAATGAACAGGAGGCAGATTTTGGAGCTGTTTTTAAAGTAGATTTTCAGAATCATCATCAAAATCTGCTTCAAATTCCTAAAACAGAAATTTTGTGTCAAATTTATCCCAGTGAACCACCTCAAGTGTATGTTCGTATTTTAGAATTTGTAGAAGCTGAAAGATTCAGCTTTAGGAATTTAAAGCTGAATTTTTCTGCTTGACCAAATACTGCCATAGAATCTACCAGGTAATATTTTTCTGCCTCCCATTCATTCCAATGAGAGTTATCAGGTGGAATCTGCCTGAAGATCAAGCATGACGCTTATTTTTTCCACTTCCAATTCTGCCTCCCATTGAAATGAAGTGTAAGCAGATTTTCTCTAACCATCTTAGTGGTGACAGTGGTGTGAGACTTTCCTTATTGTGGTTGGGTTATCTTCTTGTACATGTAGTGTCCCTGCCTGATATCCTGTCTGCAGTAAGGAAATCATGACTGGGTTTTTGACACTGACCATGGAATCTTCCTGTATTTATGGTCGTATCCACTGGCAACCAATCCAGACAAGACACTGTCACCACAAAGACGGATAGAGAAAATCTTCAAAATGCCAAAATTTAATTACTTATTTCAAAAATGTTTAACTTCTAATTTTCTATCAGTCTAAAGATGGTTCTGTTCATGGGGAAATCCCTTTATTTAAAGCCATAAACTAGGGACCTTCCATTTTCCTCAGAAGCATAGCATGGAGATGACATGTACCTGACTCCCCGGGAGGGCTGCGCATCCTTACTGAAGCTTAGGGTCAGTCTCTTCAGCTGGCACACATATCTCCCCACTCCATTATGCAGCACACTCTGTAGGAAGCGGCTAGGAGTACCCCTGGCTGTCATCCTCAACACCCTCTAACCTCCAGCCTGCCAGGGGTGACCCACAGCATGCTACACAAGGAAGCAACGAGCGAGAGATGTGACATCACTGTCACATGACCAGTTTGTAGGGGAAGGGGAGGAGCTTACAGGACGTTCAGCTCAGTTGACACGCCCACAACTTGCTAAGTTTAGCTTCTCTGAGATCACGTGACCTGGCGCTAAACAGCATGCTGTTCACACGGACTCTTAGAGCGCTTGTCAGATGTCAATCCCCCTGTGTCACCACCTTGAAGGGGGTCCATGCTGGGATACGTGGCCCGCAGTCACACAGGCGCCTTCTGCTTCCTCTCACTGGAGACCTTATCCGTGCTCTCAGACCGAGGTGCCTATGGAGAGGCACACCGCACTGCAGTGGCAAGAGACCCGGGGGATGGCATGGAAGCGAGAACGGAGGCTGGACATCCACGGACGAGGACACGGACGATGATGAGGATGACGTTTCAGATCTCTTAGCCTCTTATGTCACGCCCCTTCAAGGGACTCAAAACATCTTGATAGTTCAGCCAGATATAAAGTGGGGAGCTAAGAAGCAGCACAGCACCACTGGTAATGGACTCTACTGTCTAGTGACAGGTGCTGCAGGGCGGGAAACCTGCACCATGGTATATCACATACACGGCACAATTTACACATGGAGATTTCACACCAGTTGTGTAGAATTGTATTGTAGCTGCTGGATAGACAATAATAGTTAGGAATATTTGAACCACTTTTAGATCATGCTGTTTTATATAAAGGGCAGTGGCGTAACTAGGAATGGCTGGGCCCCAAGGCGAACATTTGACATGCCCCCCCCCCCGAACCGCCACCCCCAACCCCCTCTGCGCAAACTGCCGCCCCAACCCCCTGCATAAACCGCATTCCTGCACACACTATTGTGCTCCATAGTGGCCCCTGCACACAGTATTGTGCTCCATAGTGGCCCCTGCACACAATATTATGCCCCATAGTGGCCCCTGCACACAGTATTATTTTCCATAGTGGCCCCTGCACACAGTATTGTTTTCCATAGGGACCCCTGCACACAGTATTATGCCCCACAGTGGCCCCTGCACACAGTATTATGCACCATAGTGGCCCCTACAAACAATATTATGCCCCATAGTGGCCCCTGCACACAGTATTATGCCCCATAGTGGCCCCTACAAACAATATTATGCCCCATAGTGGCCCCTTTACACAGTATTATGCCCCATAGTGGCCCCTGCACACAGTATTATTTTCCATAGTGGCCCCTGCACACAGTATTATTTTCCATAGTGGCCCCTGCACACAGTATTATTTTCCATAGGGGCCCCTGCACACAGTATTATTTTCCATAGGGACCCCTGCACACAGTATTATGCCCCACAGTGGCCCCTGCACACAGTATTATGCCCCATAGTGGCCCCTACAAACAATATTATGCCCCATAGTGGCCCCTTTACACAGTATTATGCCCCATAGTGGTCCCTTTACACAGTATTATGCCCCATAGTGGCCCCTGCACACAGTATTATGCCCCATAGCAGCCCCTGCACACGGTATTATGTCCCATAGCGGCCCCTGCGAACTGTATTATGCCCCATAGTGACCCCTGCACACAGTATTATGTCCCATAGTGGCCCCTGCACGCAGAATTATGCCCCATAGTGGCCCATGCACACAGTATTATTTTCCATAGTGGCCCCTGCCCACAGTAGTATGCCCCATAGTGGCCCTTACACACAGTAGTATGCCCCACAGTGGCCCCTGCACACAGTATTATGCCCCATAGTGGACATAATACTGACCCCAGAATATAATGATTGGAGACTCCGGGGATGATACAAACATAAAAAACAATGCTACTTACCTCTTCCTGGCTCCAGTGCGCTACTTCGGCCATCTGTTGGAGCAGATCTCGTGTGAGTGAGGCCGACGTCGCGACACATAATGACGTTTGCTGACGTCTGGGACGTCACCAAACAGGCTCGAAGCCTGCGGAGCATAGGAGAGGTGAGTTACAGTGTTTTTTATGTTCCCTCACCTTCCCTGGGCCCCCGATCATTATACTCCGGGGTCTCAAAAGACCCCGGAGTATAATAATAGCAGTGTTTGTGGGGTTCGTGGTAGCGGCTGCCACAAGGCTCGGGTACCAGGCCCCATAATGTACCGGGCCCTGTGGCAGCCGCTACCACTGCTACCCCGATATTTACGCTCCTGATAAAGGGGTACTCTAGCTTCTGCAGGTAAAGCTTATTTGTATAATAAAAAGCTACAGTGCTGGCCAAAAGTATTGGCACCCCTGCAATTCTGTCAGATAATACTCAATTTCTTCCAGAAAATGATTGCAATCAGAAATGCTTTGGTAATAATATCTTCATTTATTTTGCTTGCAATGAAAAAAACACAAAAGAGAATGAAAAAAAAAGTCAAATCATTGATCATTTTACACAAAACTCCAAAAATGGGCCGGACAAAAGTATTGGCACCCTCAGCCTAATACTTGGTAACACAACCTTTAGACAAAATAACTGCGAACAACCGCTTCCGGTAACCATCAATGAGTTTCTTACAATGCTCTGCTGGAATTTTAGACTATTCTTCTTTGGCAAATTTCTCCAGGTCCCTGAGATTTGAAGGGTTCCTTCTCCAAACTGCCATTTTGAGATCTCTCCACAGGTGTTCTATGGGATTCGGGTCTGAACTCATTGCTGGCCACTTTAGAAGTCTCCAGTGCTTTCTCTCAAACCATTTTCTAGTGCTTTTTGAAGTGTGTTTTGGGTCATTGTCCTGCTGGAAGACCCATGACCTCTGAGGGAGACCCAGCTTTCTCACACTGGGCCCTACATTATGCTGCAAAATTTGTTGGTAGTCTTCAGACTTCATAATGCCATGCACACGGTCAAGCAGTCCAGTGCCAGACGCAGCAAAGCAACCCCAAAACATCAGGGAACCTCCGCCATGTTTGACTGTAGGGACCGTGTTCTTTTCTTTGAAGGCCTCTTTTTTTTTCCTGTAAACTCTATGTTGATGCCTTTTCCCAAAAAGCTCTACTTTTGTCTCATCTGACCAGAGAACATTCTTCCAAAAAGTTTTTGGCTTTCTCAGGTAAGTTTTGGCAAACTCCAGCCTGGCTTTTTTATGTCTCTGGATCAGAAGTGGGGTCTTCCTGGGTATCCTACCATAGAGTCCCTTTTCATTCAGACGCCGACGGATAGTACGGGTTGACACTGTTGTACCCTCGGACTGCAGGGCAGCTAGAACTTGTTTGGATGTTAGTCGAGGTTCTTTAGCCACCATCCGCACAATCTTTCGTTGAAATCTCTCGTCAATTTTTCTTTTCCGTCCACATCTAGGGAGGTTAGCCACAGTGCCATGGGCTTTAAACTTCTTGATGACACTGCGCACGGTAGACACAGGAACATTCAGGTCTTTGGAGATGGACTTGTAGCCTTGAGATTGCTCATGCTTCCTCACAATTTTGCTTCTCAAGTCCTCAGACAGTTCTTTGGTCTTCTTTCTTTTCTCCATGTTCAATGTGGTACACACAAGGACACAGGACAGAGGTTGAGTCAACTTTAATCCATTTCAACTGGCTGCAAGTGTGATTTAGTTATTGCCACCACCTGTTATGTGCCACAGGTAAGTAACAGGTGCTGTTAATTACACAAATTAGAGAAGCATCACATGATTTTTCAAAGGGTGCCAATATTTTTGTCCACCCCCTTTTTTATGTTTGGTGTGGAATTATATCCAATTTGGCTTTTTGACAATTCTTTTTGTGGTTTTCCATTGAAGACAAATTAAATGAAGATATTATTACCAAAGCATTTGTGATTGCAATCATTTTCTGGAAGAAATTGAGTATTATCTGACAGAATTGCAGGGGTGCCAATGCTTTTGGCCAGCACTGTATGTGACTCATTAAAGGGGTTTTCAGAGGCCTCTTCACTACCAGGCAGTACGCTAATAGAATATATGTGCAGTACTGCATGAAGCTGTAGTACCAAGTACAGCCATTGTGAACTGGACAGCGCTATAACTTGTAAACAATGAAGAGGACCATCCATCAGCAGGGAAGCCAGGCTGCCACAGATTTCATATTTAGGGTCTGCCGTAAGGATAGGCCATCCGTGGTAAAGTTCCAGAAATCCTCTTTATCTTTGTGTTCTATTTCCTCCATTATTTACTGTTGGAGGATAGATATCTGTGTGGCATGTAACCGCTCTGTAAGTAGGCATACACCTGTGTGGGCTTCAGGTCACACCCTTTACAATGGAGGTTCCTAAGAAACGGCAGCAAGCAGAGAGGTTAAAAACTGAAGTAAGGGGTTTTGTGGCCCCAAATCAATTTTTCCTACTGATGACTTTGGTATGTGATATGTTTGGGTCTGACACCTGGACACGCACAAGTCCATAGACCCTATTGTAGGCCAAACCCCGACTGACACTCTAACTTCTTAAGTGGCTGAGATGGCCTTGGTCAGACAAGCGCAGTAAAGATCCTCTAATTCAGGAAAAATAAAACAAAACAGTGATTGAATTCCTATGAAAATAAATATGAAACAAGCTGTAATATATATATATATATATATATATATATATTTACAATAACTCTAATATATAGTCATTTTATTTTATAACTGGAGTCAGTTACTTTTTTTCCAACTTCACCTAAAACTGGCCCCAACTCTTCCACAGCACCATACGGTTTGTATAGTACAGCCATATTACAGTTATGTAACTCCAGCTGAAGGGTCACAGCACCATTGCATAAGGGTTAGCAGAAATATTGGGGGTCTGTAAAATGACAAGGGTTTGTGACCTGCATTGTTTTGTTTGGGATGCTGTATTCTGGATTGAGTTTTCCATCAGTGAAATCTGTACTTCAGAGGAAAATTAGGTCCAACATATATCATATAGCGTTTTTTAGTGCCCTTCATACAAAAATAACCATACTTTTATATTTACACACCACAATGCGCATGTATGGTATAATGAGCTTTCACTTCATAAATTGCCAAAGTTCTATTGTGTAACATTTTGGTCAAGTAATATACCTGCATCAGACATGGATTACAGCCATAAGTATGCATTTCACTAGCACCAAAGGGAACGCTAAGTGAAGAGCGAACGAGCTTGCATTAAAGACACTGTCGTTACACAATAGATGTTTGGATTGTAATTCTTGAAGTTAAACGGGTTGTCCAAGGACTAGTCATTTACTTACCTGGTCCCAGAGATCGTGATGATGGACCTGAGGGGTCTGGTGATGGCCCATGGATCAGGTGATCTGAGGCAGTGTTCCCTCCATTCCCGTTCTCACATTACTTGTACTATGGAGGATGGCTGACTATAATGAAGTAAGGTAAGTAAATAACTACTCCCTGGACAGCCCCTTTAAAAGGCATTACAGCATACTGTCATTGGAGTGTTGAGTTTCTTTCCACTGCTAATTACGGAGTGGAACCCTAGTCGGGCAACACAACAATACCAGAGTACCATGCATCTTTATCTTGAACAATATGAATTACTCCATTGAACTACAGTAACATCTGCAAGAGACCTAACTTTTTTTTTTCTCCTTTTATCCTATAAATCAGCAGTACTTGTGATAATATGAAAGTTTGTAATATATCCTACAAATTCCGTAGGTAAATCTTCCAGTAATCAAACATTCATAGCCAAATGTGGGGCAAATATGATGAATAAAGAAGAAAAAAAAATTATTCGATATACACTGAAACCCAATAGATAAAAACTTCAGTGTGTTTACATGGATAATGAAACACACGTGACGTCACTACCTGTGACGTCCCGGGGTCTCTTCCTGAAGCTGCTGGTTGGCCTCAGTGGTCACATGACCACTGAAGCCAATCAGCGGTTTCTGTGGAAGGGATCTGGGACGTCATATCCGGAGAGCAGTTTCCCTTTGTAAAGACAGCTCAGCAGAAGGACCGGACTGCGCTGGCAGGACTCCTGGGACAGTGGAGTATTTTCCTCCTCCCCTGGCCTGCTGAAAGTATGTAGATAGTGGTATTTTCCTCATCTCCTAGCAGCTTGTAGTCTGCAGGCCCCACCATTAAGAGCTCGCCTTCCCAACAAATTTTAAGTACCGGGGGAGATTACTGAACTTTCATGGGAAAACTGATCAGTTGCCTATAATAACTAGAGATGAGCGAATCGATTCTGCAGAAGTGGAATTTGATCCGAATTTCAGGAAATCTTCGATTCGCCACGATTCCGGATTTCCTGATGTTTCGCGGTAACGAATATTTAGTAAGGACCTTTGTGACATCAGTCACATGATGTTCTCTAGTGATGTGATTGGGTAGGTGTGTCTTTGCTTGTTAGCAGATCCTTCCACATGAATAAAACTTGTTTGTGCTGGAGAGAGAGAGAGACATGACCGTGGCATCCAAGGGCTTCCTCCATTTTGCCGCCCACCCCGGCTCTCTGCAGGCCGGAATTAGCTGTTTCTTCTCCCCGAAGTAAATCGGATTGAAACAATTTTTTTTGGAACTTCAAATCAAACTGCCGAATTGAACTTTTGAGAAATTCACTCATCTCTAATAATAACCAAAGTTTGCAAATCATCCCAATTTTCAGATTTTTTTTATTTTATTATTTGCAATTTTTCTATAACTCTTCCCATTTGTGGCTACACAACATTAGTATGACAGCAAAGTTTTACTTCAGTGAATCATTGATCAGAATTTTTGGTAAACTTTTTTCCATAACATGCTTCAACATTGTTATATCAATATATTGCTCACAGGCTAAATATGGGTGGAGGCTTCTCTGTGTTATATTGTCACCATTATATTTATTTTTTTTCTTCCAGCTGACTTGCTGGTTGCTGAGGCCGTTGCTCTTGTACAGAGCATTCCTAACTGGATGGTTGTGGATAAGGTAATCATGTCTACAAAAACTCCCGATAGCAAATTTATTTTCGGCAAAGGGAATTTTCAGGTTCTTACAGGTACTGTCTAAAACTTCTTTGCTGTATTGTATTATATTTAACTCTGCGGAAAGCAGGAGAACTTTCCCAATATTTTAGCATGTGTATATAAATATAAAGTGCAACTAATCTTTATAATAACTTTTGATTTTCTGCCAGCTTTTGTGTCATTTGTAATATATTTTGTTAACACATTTTGGCTCCTTTCTATGAATTCTTGCACTTCTTTATTCTTTCTTTTGCTTTTCTTTTGAGCTGTACCTTGCTTCTCATTGTATACAGTGTACGGGCTTATGTATAATACAAGTCCTGCCTGTATTATTTTCAGAGATCTCATCAGTTGTAATTAAAGTTGGGACGTGTGTGTGTGCGTATGCATATATATACAGTGGGGAAAAAAAATATTTAGTCAGCCACCAATTGTGCAAGTTCTCCCACTTAAAAAGATGAGAGAGGCCTGAGAGATAAAATGAGAAAACATATCTAGAAAATCATATTGTTTGATTTTTTTAAGAATTTATTTGCAAATTATGGTGGAAAATAAGTATTTCGTCACGTAAAAACAAGCAAGATTTCTGTCTCTCACAGACCTGTAACTTCTTCTTTAAGAGGCTCCTCTGTCCTCCACTCATTACCTGTAGTAATGGCACCTGTTTGAAATTGTTATCAGTATAAAAGAAACCTGTCCACAACCTCAAACAGTCACACTCCAAACTCCACTATGGTGAAGACCAAAGAGCTGTGGAAGGACACCAGAAACAAAATTGTAGACCTGCACCATGCTGGGAAGACTGAATCTGCAATAGGCAAGCAGCTTGGTGTGAAGAAATCAACTGTGGGAGCAATAATTAGAAAATGGAAGACATCCAAGACCACTGATAATCTCCCTCGATCAGGGGCTCCATGCAAGATCTCACCCCATGGGATCAAAATGATCACAAGAACGGTGAGCAAAAATCCCAGAATCACACGGGGAGGACCTAGTGAATGACCTGCAGAAAGCTGGGACTAATGTAACAAAGGCTACCATCAGTAACACACTACTCCGCCAGGGACTCAGATCCTGCAGTGCCAGACATGTCCCCTGCTTAAGCCAGTACATATCCGGGCCCGTCTGAAGTTTGCTAGAGAGCATTTGGATGTTCCAGAAGAGTATTGGGAGAATGTCATATGGTCAGATGAAACCAATGTAGAACTGTTTGGTAGAAACACAACTCGTCGTGTTTGGAGGAGAGTGAATGCTGAGTTGCATCCAAAGAAAACCATACCTACTGTGAAGCATGGGGGTGGCAACATCATGACGACTGATCCGTGTACATGAAAGAATGAATGGGGCCATATATCGTGAGATTTTGAGTGCAAACCTCCTTCCATCAGCAAGGGCACTGAAGATGAAACGTGGCTGGGTCTTTCGGCATGACAATGATCCCAAGCACACTGCCAGGGCAACGAAGGAGTGGCTTTGTAAGAAGCATTTCAAGGTCCTGGAGTGGCCTAGTCAGTCTCCAGATCTCAACCCCATAGAAAAACTTTGGAGGGAGTTGAAAGTCCGTGTTGCCTAGCGACAGCCCCAAAACATCACTGCTCTAGAGGAGATCTGCATGGAGGAATGGGCCAACATACCAGCAACAGTGTGTGCCAACCTTGTGAAGACTTACAGAAAACGTTTGACCTCTGTCATTGCCAACAAAGGATATATAACAAAGTATTGAGATGAACTTTTGTTATTGAGCAAATACTTATTTTCCACCATAATTTGCAAATAAATTCTTAAAAAATTAGACAATGTGATTTTCTGGATTTGTTTTCTCATTTTGTCTCTCATAGTTGAGGTCTACCTATGATGTCAATTACAGGCTGGCCTCATCTTTTTAAGTGGGAGAACTTGCACAATTGGTGGCTGACAATACTTTTTTTCCCCACTGTGTGTGTGTGTGTGTGTGTGTATGTATATATATATATATATATATATATATATATATATATGTCTCAGTCCAGTCCGTCAGCAACCATACAAAGCATAATAGGAATTTTCTTTATTCAAACAATAGCATCACACACCACGTATCGCACTTGATAACGACCCCTTCATGGGTCGATACGTGGTGTGTGATTCTATTGTTTGAATAAAGAAAATTCCTATTATGCTTTATATGGTTGCTGACGGACCGGACTGCTTTTCTTCTTCGTAAGTAAGCCCGAATGAGTGATGGGGTTCCACCGTGCAACTAAGGGAGTGATTTTATCCCTATTATCTTGAATGCTGTCACAGAACTTTTTTCATTTTTTATAAATATATTTCTCGTCTACTTCACTGGGGGACACAGCACCATGGGTATAGACCTGGTCACTAGGAGACAAGACACTAGGAAAAAGCAAAAGCTGTTGGCTCTGCCTCCAGGCTATACCCTGCCACAGCCACTGTGCATGAATCAGTTTGAAACCTAGTGTCATAGGAGGCAGACACGACCTGACTCAGGTCTTCTGTCTTGCATTGTTTTTATTTTTACCTTTCTTTCAGGTGCAGGGGGTAGTCAGCGTGTACGCCACACTAGTCATACCCTCCTGCGGGCGCAGCGCTCTGCAAAGGAGCAGCCTCGCCGGTCACCCAGTCCCCACTCATCATTCGCCGCACCCCGAAAGCGGCCGGAGTACCGGTGACCCCACTCCCATGTGCGAGGTCCTACCGAGGGGGTGACCCTGCGGCGCCTGAAGTCGCCAGACTGGTGAGTATGAGAAGAATAGAAGGCTGGTGAGTAAGTTACCTCAGCCCTTCTCCATCTCCCCTTCAGGCCCTCTCCATCTCCCCTTCAGACCCTCTCAGCCCCTTAGTGCCATTTCCCAGGGGGACAATAGTATGGGTCCTGTTTAGGGGGGGCATCACAGGGTTCCCCTGAACTGGGCCTTAAATCTTAGTAAATAAGCCCCTTTTTTCTGGGGCGTTTTTGGGCTTTCTGGTCGCTCCTACCGAGCGGCCCCCGTCGGGGGGCACCCGGTTCCCCCCCCGCTCGTGTGGGGACCCCCTTTCCTGGCCCCCCCGGTACCTTTTCCCAGGCCTCCGCGGAACCTCCGAAGTTCGCGGTCGCGCCGCGCCGCCGACGGTGCCTTGCGGTCGGCCACGTTGTACGCGAGTCCGAGGCCTGGCCGGGAACTAGGCCGCAACGGGCCCGTCCCTTTCCCGGGCTTTTCTGGTACCCAGACTCCGCCTAGGGCCTTCCATTGGCCAGGGGGCTGTCCTGGCAAGCCATCCAGCCTGCCCAGTAGCTACTGAGCCTGTTTTTACCAGGGGAAGAGCTTTGCTCTCCTCATATTCTCAATTTATTTATTTATTGGCTTATTTATTTATTTTTTGGCTTGCTGGGACAGCAGGGATTCTTCCCAGTTCCCTGGGAGACATTGCACCTGCGGAACCCTTGCTGCAGCAGTTTGTGAGCGGCCATCTTTTGCAGTCTGGTAGGCTAACCCCCTGGGTTACCCTAATTTTCTGGAGCTCCCCCTCCGGCCCCTCTGGTTGCGTCACGTTTTTATACGTGCACCCGCTGTATCAAAAACAGTTGCCATGCGGACAGCCCGAGCCCATGTGCTCTCTCTGCCTTCCGCCTCAGCCAGTCAGTAACCTCCTGGCCCCTCTCCGGTTTTTCCATCCCCCGGATTGGGCGGCCTCCCTAACCTTGGCCATGGTGTCCTTCCAGACTTAACTAGTCAGTGCTGGAAACTTGGAATGGCTGCTTTCCCAGATCGCCGCTCAGTCGGCTGCTTCTAGGGATCTCCCTGGACACCCTCATAGTTCCCGTCGCAGCTCCAGGAGCCTCAAAAGGACCAGGAAGTCTTCCTACGGTTCACGGTCCGCCACCCCTTCCTCTGGGTACTCCCGAGATAGGAACTCAGCTCACGGCTCCACTCCGACAGGCGGATACCTCCCTCCCTCTGCTCGGTCTATTTAACTGGGGACGCCTCTGACTCCGACTCGGAGCTTCAGCTAGGCTGATCTATATCTGCTGCTACGCGGGAGTCATCTATGCGATAGAGACCCTACAGATCTCTGAGGACCCAGACTCATCCTCTCAAGTGGACATCTCTTTCTGCCACTGGATGTTTGATATCATCTTGAGGGCACAGTGACTTCTCCCTGGACCATCCTCTGTCTTCAACTAGGAAATCGGACATCCCTTCCCTTGACCTGTGTGTCTCCAAGTGGAAGGTGAGCTCGGGCAGTTCTGCCAGGCTATGCTGTGACACACGTCTCTAGCTCTCCCTGGCTGGCAATGATGAACATCCGAGGTAAAGGAAGCAGGTTGCTCCAGGGTGCAATCGGTTAGCGCACGGTACTTAGATGTCAGTAACTAGTGAGCGCAAGCTGGCCTGTCTTGACATTTTGTCAGCGAGCCGCCCCATGTGTCCCTTCCTATCACTAAGAGCCTCCCACTGTGGATCCCATGATAGCTAGGCTCTCCAAGGCTTCTAGTCTGCCTTCAGCGGTTTTTGCCTATCTCAGTGATCCCTCGGAGTGAGATCGGATCGCATCTGTTGTATTGTTTGCAATGCAGAACTGATACATTGCATTGCCCTAAATGCTGGCTATTGCATTGCTGCAAGAAGGTGGCTTCCCTCACCAGGGTGGCCTTCGTAGTGGCTGGTTTCTCCCTGCGGCTCTCCTTCGCTGCCTCTTGGGTCATCAAGGCCTTCTTTTCCTGGGCCAAACAGCTTCAGTCAAACCTCCCTGATGCAGTTTCCCTCCAGCCGCTCGTCTCTGAGATCCTGAACGCTTCCCAATAACTGGAGATGCCTCCCAAATCTGCTAAGGCGGCCGCCAATGCAGTGATTATCTGCCATACCGTTGGGATCCGTTGTGGAATACTGGGTCCGCCTCCAAGAAGGGAACGCAGCCCTTCTCCCTTTCCAGGTCGTCCTGGGCCAAATTTTTTTTGTTAAGGGCGTCGAGAAGCTTATCCCTGAGGCCACGGGGGAATAGATTCTTCCTCCCTCAGAGGCGTCCTGTGTGTCAGCCGTTCTCCTGCTCCAGAAAGCTTCTTTCAAGTCCAGGCCTCCCTAGCGGTTCTGCACTAGGTCGTCCAGGTCTTCCTCTTCCTAGTCTCCTCGGCATGAAGTTTTTTCCCCTCTCTGGGCATCTCAAATGGCGGGACGTCTGGAGCCTGGGCCTGAGAGGCGGTGTCGTCCGGCTACTCCAGTTTTCGCTGGAGTCTCTTTGCCTTCGCTATGTCGGACAATCCAGGCTGTCTCCAATCTCCAGCGGCAGGGAGTCAGCGTCCCTGTTCCCCTTGCAGAGTGTATCTGGGGTTACTATTCTTACCTGTTCTCCATTCGCCTAGAAGGACGGCTTCCTCTGTCCCATCATGGACCTGAAAGGGCTCCACAGGTTCTTCCATGCCTGCAGGCTCCGTTGTAGTCTATGCAGTCTGTGGTGGCATCCCTGGAGATGGGCGAATTCTTCGTCCATCTACATCATCTCGCTGTGCCGTCAGCGGTTTCTTCGTTTTTGCTGTGGATCCTTGACCTTTCCAGTTGTCTCTCTCCCCTTCAGGCTGGCCTCTGCCACCGGGGGTTTTTTTCCCTCAGTGATGGCGTCTCTCATGGCCATCCTCTGCGCCAGAGGTGCTGCCGTGTTTTCAGACTTTGACGACCTCCTGGTGAAGCCCCTCCAGGTCAGACAATCTGACCAGCTTGTGGTTCATCTTGGATGTTCTTCGCCGGTTCTGCTGGCTCATCTATGAGGATGTCTCGTGTCCTCTAGGCACATGGAATCTGGGACATGATCCTCTGCTCGCTCCAGGGTGTGATTCTCCCTCCGGAGGCCAAGATCCTGAGTGTCCCACCTTTGGAGGTACTCTCCTTGCTGTCTTTGAATCGGCATGTGGGTCCTGCGCACGATTGCCTCAACCATCTAGGCTGTACCTTTCATTCACTCTGTCGTTCTCTCCTCTTGAAGATTACGGCCTGCTGGGACAAATCTCCGGACAGCCTCATCTGCTTGGTTCTCTTTCCACCTTGGTTCACTGAGAGATTCTTTAGTGTATATTCCTCCCCAGGAATTTCTCAAGGGAGGTCCTTCTTCCCCTCTGTTGGTAAGTGATTCCCACTGCCGCCAATTTCCCTGGCTGGGGAGTGGTCCTCGATGCTTTGATTGTTCAGGGCCTGTGGTCCAGGGCCGATTCCTCCCTCTGGTTCAACCTGCTGGATCCCAGGGCTATCTTATTTGCCCTTACTCCTTGGACCTCTCTTCTCCAAGGACATCTGTCACAGTCCAGACTGACCTCTCCTCCATGGTCGCCTACTTGAACCCTCAGCGTGGCACCAGGAGCCGTGCGGCCTTACTAGAAGCCTCACAATTTCTTCCTTGGGTGGAGCGCCTTGTTCCAGCTCTTTCGGTGGTCAACCTTTTTCTGGGTGGCAGACTACTTGAGTCGAGAAAATATTGCTCCGGGCGAGGGTCGCTTTATCTGCAGATCTTCCATCCACTGTGCTCCCGCTGTGGTGTGACAAACGTCGACATTTTTAGCTTCCGCCGGAACCACAAGGTCCCCGGCTAAATTGCCAGGTCTCTGGATCCTCGAGCCATCACCGCTGGTGCTCTTGTAAGTTCGGTTTTTCACTTCCTCTTCTCCCTTGGGTCCTCCAGAATCTCAAGACCAAGGGGGTTCAAGCTATCCTGGTGGCACCAGATTGGCCCTGCCAGGTCTGGTATGTGGATCTCATTTTCCTATTGGCGGATGCTCCTGGCCTCTTCCTCTGCTGGTCGACCTGCTGTCTCAAGGACTGCTGTTCCTCCCCACCTTGACTCAGCTGCGTTCACGGCGTGGCTGTTCAATCCGAGGTTTGAGGCATCGTGGTTTTTTCGGAGTTTGTTATTCTAACATACTCAAGGCCCGGAAATTCCAGATAGCTTAGATCTGCCATCAAACGTGGAAGACTTACGTCCACCGTTGGAAGAGTAACGATTCTCATCGGATCTTCTCCAGTCTGGTCTGGATCAAGGTCTTAGTCTTCTTTCTTTTTAAAAGACTTTCCTACAGGAGTGCCACTCTGTGCTCCTTTGGAACCCTTGGATCCGTGGGATCTTAACCTCATCTTTAAGGTGCTTCAGGTTCTCCCCTTCGAGCCTATGATATCCCTTTTTTTGCCTTCTGTCCTGGTAGAATGAGTTTCTGGTGGCCATTACCTCCATCCGCAGGGGTCCCTAATTGGCTGCCCCTTTTTTTCGGCAGCCTCCCTTTCTGGTCCTCCACAAGGATAAGGTTTTCCTCTGTCTGCCACAGTCTTTTTTTCTTAGGGTGTTTTTCCTGCTTCCAATTCAAGGACTTGGTCTTGCCCTCCTTCTGCTCGGTCCCCAGGCGTCCATGTGAGTGCTTGCTCTTCCCTGCCCGGTTGTTGCCCGGGCAATTTGCGTGTATACTGTCCCTCACGGATCCTTTCTCTTGTTCGGACGCTTTGCTCATTCTCCCTGAGTGCCCTTGCCAGGGCCTGCCTGCTTCCAGAGCTCCCATCTTCCGATGGCTTTGGTCTGAGATTAGGGAGACCTATCGATTTAAGAGTACGGCTCTGCCTCCCGTGTGACGGCTCTCTCCTCTAGAGCTGTTGGAGTTCCCGGGGCCTCCGGCATCAGGCTTATGCTTCCCAGGTCTGTAAGTATCCCACTGGGCCTCCATCCTTTTTCTCTAAGTTTCTCCAGATTCATTCTGTGGCCTCTGCTGATGCCAATTTGGGTTGTAAGTTTCTGGAAGCGGTTGAGTATTACAGGTTTGCATGGCCGTGTTATTCCCACCCTCTGGGACTGCTTTAGGACATCCCATGGTGCTGTGTCCCCCAGTGAAGTAGACGAGAAAGTGGGATTTTTGTGTACTCACCGTAAAATCCTTTTCTCGTTGTATTCACTGGGGGACACAGATCCCTCCCTTGTTTTTTTCAGTGTTCCTGCCCGAACTGTGTTGGTTCCTTTTTGGGTTCAGGCATTGTTGGTGGTTGTTGGTTCCATGTTCCTTTGTGTCTCTCTCTCCTACTGCTACGGTACAAACTGATTCATGCACAGTGGCTGTGGCAGGGTATAGCCTGGAGGCGGAGCCAACAGCTTTTGCTTTTTCCTAGTGTCTTGTCTCCTAGTGACCAGGTCTATACCCATGGTGCTGTGTCCCCCAGTGAATACAACGAGAAAAGGATTTTACGGTGAGTACACAAAAATCCCACTATTATAATGCAGCCGGAGCTGCTTCCAATACAAGCTGTGTTTTCAACTGATTTCTTTGGTTATAATACAGGTACAAATGTAAGCTGTGAGATTTTGCAGAATTCTGTGGGTCAAATGTACAGGTAGGGAAAGCTGTTGCAGTTACGTGGAGGCAGTGAGGAAAATCAGCCCCTCCCCTCTATATTCAGTGTGCGGAAAAAAAATTGGCCCCTTCTCCCTCCCCTCATAGTGAAGATGTCTTACTTTAGAAGATAACTAAGGATGGAATTTCCCTAGTGAAAGGGAGTTAACAGAAAATTAGCGAGAAGGGAGAAAGTGGCAGGAACTTTAGAGCGCTTTTTAAGGTAGAAGACTTCAACATTTGCAAATAATTTGCATTACATTTTGGTCTAGAGTCACATTCTCTGTTAAATGAGACTAAGTTGTCTAAAAAGTTAAAGACCATTTAAGCTTTAAAAAGATTTGCATGCTGAACTACTAACATCACATTATTCCTCCCTAAGGCTAAGGGCACATAGGACAGGTCCATTTTGTGATGTCCGCAGTGGACTCGCCAATGGCAGAAAACTTGCAAACTCAGCAGTTTTCTTTGAGCAGATCTCAACTGTAATTCTCAGGTGGCTGGCCCAGCTTTGAAAACCACTGCTGAACGCACAGCAATAATGGATATGCTGTGTGTTCAAATCCTGGAATAGTTGTGTTTACACACTTTTTTTTTGCGCTGAAGAGCTGTTTTCAGTTTTTATTTCTTCCTGCACTATAACAACTATTAGAAGCTGAGCGGGGGTCACCTGTAAAAAACTTCTGTATTGGAGTGTATAACACTGAATGATTCACGTCATTCACGTGATTCTATTGGGACAAAAATGACATATTAATACTTGTAATTTTAATTTTATTTTTTTAATGCCTTCCCGCTGTACTATTATGTCGCACTGAGCATATAGTTAACGCTCATTGCTGTAATAGTACAGTGCTGTAATGCTGCGGACAGAGGAGCTGTGCCTACGGCATTACTTCCGGCTCTGGGCTGTGTCACACATTTGATGGTGGATTAACCCCCTGGATGCCATGATCAATAGCGATCACCCCCCCCCCCCCCCTTGCTTTTTGGACCCCCGCGATAAGATTGCTGGTTCCGAAGCGTTACCTTGGCAACCTGGAGGCCGGGCCACAGCCTCCTGACTGCTATGCATAGTTCCAATAGGAACTACTATGCGATGTTCTGCAATACTATGTATTGCAGTACATTGAACAGTGGATATGAGATCCCAGCTTCAAGTTCCCTTGTGGGACATGTAAAAAGTGAAAAAACACACAAAAATAAGTTTAAAAAAAGTTGATAAAAACCCACCTTTATATTTATAAAATATATAATGTAAATAAACATGTTAGGTATGCCCATGTTCGTTTAAGTTCCCACTATCCAAAAATAGCGTTCATTATCCTGTACGGTGAGCGGCGTAAAAAAATAAATAAATAAAAATATTGCAATGTGCAAATTAACATATTTTGGTCACTTTGCTTTCCCAAAAAAAATAACAAAAAGTGATCAGAAAGTCATACATACCAAACATTGGTACCAATAGAAAGTACAACTTGACAAATCTCAGTCAACAATACAGTAAAAAGGTTATAGGCTTCAGAATACGGTGACCCCCAGGAAAATTTTTCAAAAAGTGACATTGTATTTGTAAATGCAGTAATAAAAATAGCGTAATAAAAAACAATATAAGTATGGTATCGCCGTAATTGTAATGACCCGCTGGACAAAGCTGCCATTTCATTTTTAATGCAGAGTGAACGTCGTAAAACAAAATGCAAAAAATTATGATGGAATTGTGTGTTATTTCACATGGACCCCCCAAAATGGTAGAAAATGAAAGTACAACTTGTCACGCAAAGAAGAAGCCCTCACATAGCTATGTCAACAGAAAAATAAAAAAGTTATGAATTTTGGAAGACGGGGAGGAAAAATATGAAAAAAATCGCCGCGCATTAACATACAAACTACCCTGCATCCTTAAGGGTTTAAATAAATAAACCACCAATACCCGTTTTGCCTTTTATATAGTATAAAAACACAAAGCATAGTATAAAACACTACACATTTGGTATTGCCACGTCCACAAAATACTGTACAATAGAACTAAACTATTAGTTAACACGCATGGTAAACAATGGTGAAAAAAAAAAAAACACAAAAGTGCTAGAAGTAACAATTTTTTTCTATCTCGCTTCAAAATATGGAATAAAAAGTTATCAAAAAGTCATATATAGCACAAAATGGTACCAATAGCACAGCTTGTCCTGCAAAAAATAAATTGTAAACCATCTCTGTCAATAGCAAAATATAACTGTTACGTCTCTCAGAAGATGATTTTTGTCCCCAAATGCACTTTTATTCTTCAAAATTAGTAACACAAACAAAAAGCATTTAAATTAAGTATTGTTGAAATCTTACAACTCATAGAAAAAAGGTAACATGTTATTTATGTTGTATGGTGAAGGCAAAAAATTAAAAAATGTTAAAAAGCAATGCCAGAATTGATGATTTTTTTTTTTTTTTTTATCCCCCCCCCCCCCGAAAGAGTTATTAAAATGTTGTCAATAATTTATAGACATCCCACAATTGCGTAATTACAAAATGTATGTCATGTCGCAAAAAACTAGCCCTCTTGTGACTACCTCACTAGAGAAAAAAAAAAAAATCACCAAATCTTTAGAATAAACTGGCTGTACCAGGAATGGCATATATAAACTTTGCTAGCGTATATCAGGATACACCCCAGATTTATAGATAACGAGGGAAAAGACACCAGAAGTGACCCCCAGAGTGACTCCCCAATCTTAATAGCTACTGGGAAAATAATAGGGAATTACGTGTATCCAATGTACTCCGCACAGCTCACATATTCACTTTCACCATTTGCTTTGCATTTATATCTGGGAATCTAATGCTCCCTATTACCCTTGATACTTTGAAGGGTGCAGTTTTCAAAATGGGGTCACTCCCTAGGGAATTCCACTTTACTGGCACCTCAAGGGCTCTGCAACCATGACATGGCATCCAAAAACCAAACAATCTAAATCTACTCCAAAAGCCACATAACAAAAAACAAATAACGTTCCTTCACATCTGCGCCTTGCTGTGTGCCCATACTGCAGTGTATGCCCACATCTGTGACTTTGTTGTACCCAGAAAAACTTACTTTGTCATATGTGGGTATAAACTGCTGATTGGGCACACAGCCAGTCACAGAAGGGAAGGAGTGTTATTTGGTTTTTGAAGCACAGATTTAGATTGTTTGGTTTTTGGAAACCATGTCATGTGGCCCCTACAAAATGGGGTCACTTCTTGGTGAATTCTAATTTACTGGCACCTTTGGGGCTCTGCAAAAACAATATAGCGTCCAAAATACAGTCCCTCTAAATCTATACTCTGAAAGCTAAAAAGTGCAGAGCTCCTTTCCTTGTGAGTCCTGCAGTTTTACCTCCACATATACAGCTATTTTGTACCCGGGATAACCCAATTAAAAGTTTTAGGAGTGCGTGTCTCTGTTGACACAATGTGGGCACTGAAATGGCAGATTTCTTTAAAAAAAAAATTTTGTTTTCCACTTTGTACATTAATTTTTGGGAAGCACTCTTGGGCTCAAAATGATAATATCCCTTGAGAAATTTCCTGAGGAGTGTAGTTTCCAAAATGGGTTCATATTTTGGGGGTGAATTATTTATTTTATCACAGGGCTTCTGCAAATGCCCGCCAATGCAGTGTAAATGTCCAAATTACAGTGGGTACGGAAAGTATTCAGACCCATTTAAATTTTTCACTCTTTGTTTCATTGCAGCCATTTGCTAAAAGCAAAAAGGTTCATTTTATTTCTCATTAATGTACACTCAGCACCCCATCTTGACAGAAAAAAACAGAAATGTAGATATTTTTGCAAATTTAAAAAAAAAGAAAAACTGAAATATCACATGGTCATAAGTAAAACAGCATATACATGAGGACATGAAAGGTCCTCTTTAACCCCTTCAGGTCTGAGCCCAAAAGTGCGTTAAAGACCAGGCCTCATTTTTCAAAACTGACATATGTCACTTTATATGGCAATAACTTTAAGACGCTTTAACTTGCACAAGTGATTTTGAGACAGTTTTTTCGTGAGACATTGTACTTCATGTTAGTGGTAAACATTGATCAATATTTTTGTATTTATTTATAAAAAAAATAGGAAATTTGATGGAAATTTGGAAAAAAAAAAAATCGCAATTTTCAAAATGTGAAATGCTCTGCTTTTCAAACAGATAGTCATACCACCCAAATAAGTTAATAAATATTATCTTTTTTTTATATGTCCCACTAGGACACCTGAATCACTGATTCAATACTATAGACTGCAATACACGTGTAATATACGAGCCTATGTAGACATAGGCTGATTTCCAGAGGTCCCGGCAGGATCAACCAGGTAGTGGTGGCTTCAGGCAGCCTGGGGTCACTGGCCAGACCCTGGGGTGCCGGGGGCGGCAACATGGCGGAACCCCTTTGATGCCGCGGTCATGTTTGACCGCGGCATCCAAGGGGTTACCGATCGGAGGTTAAGGAGCAGGGTGTTAGCTGTCAGTTACAGCTGACACCCTCTCCCGATGCCGTCCGCGGGACTCAGTGCCGCTAGCAAACACTTAAAATGCCGCGGTCACTATTGAACGCGGCATCTTAAGGGTTAAACAGCGGGGATCGGTGTTATCACTGGTCCCCGCTGTTTCAGTGGGAGCCTGGCTGTCAAATACAGCCGGGCTCCCGCGGTGATCACACGGGCTCTGCTTCTGAGCCACCTCGATCACCGTCACGTACCTGTACGTGGGGATGCGGTAACTAACCACATTCTCCCACGTACATGTACGTGAGAATGCGTGAAGGGGTTAAAGGACGATGAAAAGATGATGCCAATATAAAGCAGAGATATGGTTGATAATATTTATCCATGTTTTTGGGTGGTATGACGGTCTGTCTGAAAAGCAGAGCATTTCACATTTTGAAAATTGTTAATTTTTCCAAATTTCCATCAAATTTCTGCACTGGTTGTTAGTACACAGGTGAAATGAATATTAACACGTGCCACACATGACTTGAATTAAACGCCGCTTGCAGTTCTTCAGCGCAAAAAAAAAAAAAAAAAAACACACGTAAACCCAGTCTGATACCTTGCGCTACAGGATTTTATTTTTGCAGTCTGTGGATAGGATTTCACAAATCCTATCTACTGTGCAGATGATGTACATCACAACAGGTTAGGCACCACTGCTTTCACAGCAACTTACCTGCTGTGAGTACGCCATGTGTGTCCCCGGCCTTATAGACATGCATTCATTTAAACATGGTGTAAAAATTTATATGCAGGTAGTGAGTATCGGAGCTCCTGCTGAGCTGACAGTCCAGGGAGCTTCTGCTGACATCATGCCAATCCTACCTCATTGAAGATTGTAACTATTCACACCCACAGCCATATAGCTGTATTCTTTAAAGGTCATATGAAGGCATGTCTGTAAAACTGTAAGTGAGCAATGACATGATGCTGGCAGTTCAGTATACAAATTCCAAGTGATAGGTTACTTTTAAGAGCCCTGGAAAAAAAAATGTACTACATGACATCTATGTAGATGAATAGGTCACTGTTTGGAGACTCTGTCGCTGTGTGCGTTCCAAAATCGTGAAAAAGTCCTGACAGATACCCGATGGATACTATTATACTTAATATTCATAGTGTTAGGCTCCATATGTGACCGCTGTTGTAGCAGTCTGCCTATCTGTTGTTCTGGTCCTCTGATGAAACAAAACAACGGATAGGCCAACACTAGTGTGAACCTAGTGTAATACATAATCGTGCTGAGTCCTCCAGAGCAGACGCTGCCCTTTGTAGCAGTTCTGACTAATAGAGGAAGGTTCTGACCACATTTCCCCCTTATCTGAGGTCAATATGACCCAGTAGGGCATATTTATTGGGTTTGTGTAGATGGGACAACTCTTTTAATGTGTGAGCTAAATGATGACATGATAGGTTGGCCACTCAGTGGGACAGATTTATTAAGCTACTTGCGCCTTTTTGTGGTCGTTTTCTGGCCTGTGCTTCATTTGTGAAGCATTTGCGCCCTTTTTTTTTTTCCAGATGTTATGCTGCCCTCGCCACTTTTGCTTTCTGTTGAGAAAATGGAGATCCTTTTCACGCTGTATTTATGACTTGAGACTTTCTAAAAAGGGGCAAAAAAGGCACAACTGCACTCCAGTACATGGGCAGTGTAGAAGAGCAAAAAGGGTAAAGTGCACATGGCTAATAAAAGTGCATCTAAACCAACTAACAGGTGCACAACATTTAACAAGGAAATGCGCCTGCATCATAAGTAGACACCACAGTAAAACAGGGCTAAAAAAAGGCACACCTGCGAAAAATATGGCCAGAAAAGGGGCAGATGATAAATAACCCCCCAGTGAGTTTTGGCATTGTGTGGAACAATCAGACATGTTACACTCAAATGTATATATCCAGGTTTTTCCTCTCACTTCTGCTAAAGTTCCACATGGACAAAGGAAATCGGAGGTTGCTATCTAGTTGGAGGCTTAAATGGTCATTTGCACCTAATGCTTTCATGTCATATTCACATTACTATATATCCGGTGTGCTATATGTGTATTACATTTACTGTGTTTTACAGAAACCATTAAAGGACTTCCGCAGCTCACAGCAGTTTTCTTGAATGTTGAAAGACTTTCTTCATTGAGTGAGGTAATATTGAACTGTTTGATCACTACTGAGCTTACAGGGCACATTTATTAAGCTACTTACGCCTTTTTTTTTTTTTGGCATAAATTGCATCTTTTTGTGGTCTTTTTCTGCTCTGCACTTTATTTATGAAGTATTTGAGCCTTTTTTTTCCAGATGTTATGCTACCTTCACCACTTTAGCTTTTTGTCGGGAAACGGGGGCGTGGCCTAAATGGAGATCCCTTTTCCCGTTCTATTTATGACTTTTTAAAAAGTGACAAAAAAGGGACAAATGCACTCCAGTACATGAGCAATGTGTAAAAAAATAAATACATAAAAAAAGCCGTAAAATAAAATCGGCAAGACTCCTAGTTGTCATGTATTTATCACCTAACTTGTGAATAGGTGATAAATGTCATTTTGGGGCAACCCTTTTGTAAATGTATTTATTTCTTTAATGCCAATATTGATGATATTGACAATATTTGCTTTTATTGTATTTGCTAAAACAGAAAGAGCTGGAAGCAGCCTGGGGAGTAAAAGTTTTTGACAGATACAGTATGGTCCTAAGTATTTTCCGCTATAATGCACGCACAAAAGAAGCCAAATTACAGATTGCACTAGCTGAACTTCCACTACTAAGGTATTCCTTTCAGTATCTTTGCTCTTTTTTCCTATTCTGCAGATGCCATATAACTTCTAATGGCTAGTTCATATCTGCACCAGAGACTTTGATTTGTGGCTGAGGCATGTGACTGTGATAAAGAAAAATAATCATTATAGTCTCTACCAGTGGCGTAACTAGGAATGGCTGGGCCCCAAGGTGAACATTTGACATGCCCCCCCCCTTCCACACAAACTGCATTTCCCATAACCCCCAACCCCCACACACACAAACCGCATTCCCGATAACCCCAAAGTGGCCCCTCCAAACAGTATAGTGTCCCATAGCAGCCCTTAAACCCCCCCACACACAAACCGAATTCCCCTTAACACCCAACCCTCCACACAAACCATATTCCCCATAACCCCATAGCAGCCCCTCCACACACTATTATGCCCCACCATGGCCCCTGCACTCACACTATTATGCCCCATAGTGGCCCCTGTACACACAGAATTATGCCCCACCATGGCCCCTGCACACACTATTATGCGCCATAGTGGCCCCTTCTCACAGTATTATGCCTCATTGTGGACCACCCATGAACAATTATTATACTCTGGGGTCTTTTCAGACCCCAGAGTATAATGATCGGGGACCCAGGGGAGGATACAAACATAAAAACACTGTTACTTACCTTTCCCTGGCTCTGGTGCACTCCTTGCTACTTTTAGCCCTCTTCAATGTGGGACTAGATGTCACGTGAGCATAACGACCCCGGCCTGGCCCACGTGACGTCTGGGACGTCACCGAAGACTGCCGGATCGAAGGAGAGGTAAGTAACATTGTTTTTAATGTCCCCTCGCCTTCCCTGGGTCTCCAATCATCATACTCTGGGGTCTTTTCAGACCCCAGAGTATAATGATAGCAGTGTTTGTGGGGTTCTCGGGCCCGAGGCCTCACTTACCGATTCCCTCTCCTGCTCACAGCCGCCTCCGCTTCAGCAGCAGGGGAAGCGCAGGCGGCCGTGAGCAGGAGCGCGGATTGGTAAGTAAATAGGGCCCGTTTCCTGCTGGGGATACTCCAGCAGGTAACGGCCTATTGAAAAAAATATATATATCAGGGGCCCGCTGGGCCCCCTAATGTCCCGGGCCCTGTGGCAGCCACTACCACTGCTACCCCGGTATTTACGCCACTGGTCTCTACTAATAATTAATTGCTTTTATATTGTAATCCCATGGTATACGTGTATACTGCTAATGTCTTTATTGCTGACATTTTCACATGTGGCCTTGTGATGTTCACCTATGATCTAGTTAAATTGATCCTAGCGAGTCCAGAAAATATTGTTTTATGTAAATGAGTCAAAGCCTTGAGGAGAGACGGCTCTAATGTTTAGAGTTTACCTTAAGATACCCAGAAGTCAAATGTATAGTTATGTTAATTATCCTATGAGAGTAACGTTGATTGTTAGGGGATATTCTCTGTGTCTACGTCTCATATTTCTGTTTATTATCTTGTTTATTATCTCTACCTCTAATACTCTTTTTGCTGTAACCTCACTTCTAAATAAACTTCCACCTGAGAGAGAGTTTATCTCTTCGTTTTGTGTCAAAGTTTCCACAACAGTCAAAAATTAGTGGAGGAAATAGTCCTGCACGGTGTATTTTTCCTCTGCCGGTTTTCGCTTAAAGCTTACGCTTTAAACTTTTGGACAACTTTTGATCTTCTGGTAGTATTTGTGTCATTTAATACATTTTGTAATATAATTTTAAAAAAAACAAAAAAAAAAAAACTTTATTATCAAATTTTGGATAATTTTTGTGATATTCTGCAGTTTCTCACTCTTTCCCTTGCT
The DNA here is from genome assembly GCA_947044405.1 of Leptodactylus fallax. Lineage (NCBI taxonomy): Eukaryota > Metazoa > Chordata > Amphibia > Anura > Leptodactylidae > Leptodactylus > Leptodactylus fallax. Next base: position 12,182,299 of record CAMRHE010000014.1, read on the forward strand.
TCCGTATTGAGAGTTGTTTCTGCCTGTCACTGAATGTTACTGTGTATGGGGCTGTGTAACATGTAGAGAAGATGGTTGGGGAGGATCACTTCAAACAGTTATATCTCAGACATTACAATCAGTCGGGATTGTGATTTTTATATCATATATATTATACAGCTACAAATAAACACCCTAATCCCAATTGGGTTTTCAACCAGTGATATCTCTGGAAATAATTTAGATAGTACTGCATGAAAAGAAGAGAATCTCTTCTTTCATATGACACAAAAAGCAAGTTTGTACATTTTATAATGCTTGAGATATAACTGTTTGACGTGACCCCCCCCCCCCCCCTTTTACTCTGCATTATTCACTGCCCCATACTCCCGTACACAGTAACTTTCAGTGAGAGGCAGAAAGTGCTTTCAATACAGAAACAAAGGGAAGAGTGAAAAAATGCAGGATTTCACAGAAATGATCATCAAAAATTTGTTAATAATGTATATAACAAAATTTATTAATGACACAAATACTGCCAGAAATGAAAAATTGTCTGAAAGTCAATGGGATCCACTGGGCTCCATGTGTAACTGCTGTTTTAGTAGTCCACCTCCCCGTTGTTCAGGTCCTCCAGTGGACCCAAACAACAGAGAAGCAACACTACTGTGAACCTAGCATTAGTGGTAATCATTACAATATGCTTGTAAATGGTATTTCCTTGGGATATGTTCACCTGAGTTTTTTACACAAATTTTGACACATCTTCTGAGTTTAAGTCCATATGAAATTGCCGTTCTAAATTTCAAACCACAGATCTGCTGCAGGAATCAAAGGGTCAGCCAGATTATAATCCTTTGTGTGAAAATAGCCTTGCAATAAAATAATTTGTCTGTAATTACAAATACTTTTGTTGTCCTCCTTTCTCAGATCAACTCCTTCTTGCCACAGCCATTTTTCATTTTCGTTTACTCCTTACCTTCCAAAAACCATAACTTTTTTTTTTTGTCCATTAACAGAGATGTATGAAGGCTTATTTTTTGTGGACAAATTGTACTTCTTAAGGGTACCATATAATATTCTTTAGCATGTACTGGGAAGCTGAAAAAAAATTCAGAATAGGGTGTAATTTTTATGGGGTTTGTTTTTTATGGTGTGCACAAAATAAAATCGTTTTTTGCAGGGCAAGTTGTAATTTTTAGTTATACTATTTTAGGGATTTAGGGAAAAAAATCAATATAGATCAATATACTGTTTTAGTCTGATCACCAGTATTAATATACTGTAATACTAATGTACAACAGCATATTGAGATCTTGAAGAACATTGGAGCACAGCCACACCACCAGTGATCAGATCCCTCGGTCACAATGACCCTGGGGAAAAATTATTGCTTCACTTTTCTCTGTATACTCTGGTGGATGAGCTAAGGACTTTTGATGTTCAAAACATTTTTATTGCAAACTAATTTAATTTTTGTATTTTTGTTGATCATCATTATTATGCTCCTGAATGTTCTGTTTTTTCCATTCATGAAAAATCTTCTCAACTGGGGAATATTTTCTACAGGTCTAAACTTAAAAATGAAATGGCTCACTTGGACCAGCAGGGTGGTGGTTCTCGATATATCATGGGATCAGGTAATGTGCATGCTCACCCTAAAAGATATGTTATTTCATTAACTGGTCATATAGGCGTTTTAAAACTCGTATATACTACTATATCATATGTAATACTATATAATAAATACATCGTAATTTGTATTTTACCTCCAACAAATAGTAATTTATTTCAAGTATGTTAACAGACTGTAACACTAATGTAGCACAGAGGGTGATGCTATTTTCTTTTAATACAACTAGCTAGCATGCTAAAGTTAGAATCCCTACTGAGCGACTTGTAGTTTTAGTAGGCACTATCATGCCTAGAATTCTAGTATTGAGGTGTCTGCAACCTTTTCATCTATACTTCTCCTTCCTAGTAGATCAAGTTTTGGCTTTGGCTGAAAAAGCAGCAACTGCAGTGGTGTTTTTACAAAAAACAAGTGTGTGAAACCACCCTTAAAGAGGACTTTTCATGTCCTCCTGCACATGCGGTTTTATATACTGCTAGAAAGCCAACAATGCTCTAAATTCAGCGCGTTCTTGGCTTTCACTTTTATGTGCCCCAGGGCTGGAGATATAGGTGCCGTTAGTTTCGGCACCAATCTCTGCCCACTGTCAGAAGGGCATTCCTGACAGTCCAGCTGGGCCATGAGGAACGCTCCCCCTGACATTACTCATCCATAGCCCTGTACTGTCAGAGGGGGCGTTCCTTACCACCCAGCGATGACGCTGCGCTGTGAGGAAACCCCCGCCCCCAGTACAAGACTATGGACGAGTACTGTCAGGGGGGACGTTTCTCACAGCCCAGCTAGACTGTTAGGAACGCTCTTCTGACAGTAGGGAGAGATTGGTGCCAAAATTAACGGCACCAATCTCTCCAGACCTGGGGAATATAAAGGGAAAGCCGACAGTACGCTGAATTCAGCTCACTGTCAGCTTTCTAGCGGTATATAAAATCGCAAGGGCAGGAGGACATGAAAGGTCCTCTTTAAGGCTGAGGCCCCACGTTGCGGAAATACAGCTTTTTTTTTGTTGCAGATTTTGCTGCCGTTTTTTGAGCCAAAGCAAGGAGTGGCTTCATCAAAAAATATAAGTATAAGAGCTTACTATATATTTCTCATTCCTTTTGTAGCCATTCTTGGCTTTGGCTGAAAAAAACTGAAGCAAAATCTGCAACAAAAAAAGCTGTGTTTCCGCAACGTGGGGCCTCAGCCTAAGGGTGGTTTCACACACTTGTTTTTTGTAAAAACACCACTGCAGTGGCTGTTTTTTGAGCCAGAGCCTGAACTGGATCTACCAGGAAGGAGATGTATATTTATATGTGTTTCAAATCCACGTTTGTCTTTCGATTTGGGAAAAAGAAAATGAAAGGGGATATGTGGAAATAACTTTTTTTTTTTTTTTGTAGTGCACTCACTGCATAATATGTGCACACTTATATATATTCCTATCACCTACTGCACCAGTTTTTTAGACTTTCAGAGTGTTGCAGGGAGCTAGAAGTCTCTGTGCTCTGCCTCCACTGGTTATACATGTTTTAGTCATTGCTTATAAGTTTAAACCCCCCAACCCCCTGGTATTTAAATTAGTAAGTGTGCTCATATTATGTAGTGAGTACCACATAATCCAGTTAAAGGAGTATGTCACTAGGGTGAAGCATATTAAACCAGCAACAGATAGGTCAAGTTCACTTTATCTCACAATATGACAATGAGCAGTCTGGAGCACTGAAGGCGGCTCCATTGCTCCAAATTACTAAGTTCCACCCTGCTCTAATATACCCTATTTTCCTCCTCCCTTCTTTGAGTGACAGAGGCAGGCAGGATTTCAGCTTAGCTCCCTGGACCTGTCACTCAAAGAAGGGAAGGAGGGCAGTGATGTTCCTGGGCAGTGTGAGGCGTAGCAGTTTGGAGCAACGGATCTGTTCTCGGTGCTTCAGATTGCTCATTTGCACATTCTGAAATAAATTAATATCTCTTCAATGGAGGCATGAATTTTCATGGAGATAAACAATTAGGTGAGGCTGACCTATTTCACTATTTTTCTGTTTTAATATGCCTCACCCTGGTGAAAGATTCACTTCAATGTACACAGTTTATATTTTTCTGCTATAAATGCAAGACATGATTCTGAAAGGCTTAATACATTTCAATTTATTAATATATCCATATATACTGCTATTTTTCTTATTTCTGTTACTAAGGTGAAACATTCATGGAGATCCAGCAGAGGCTTTTAAAAGAAAGAGAACTTAAAATTAAAAAAGCTTTGGAGAAGTTGAGGAGGAAGAGAAAATTGCTAAGGACACAGCGTAATCGTCGAGAGTTTCCAGTTATCTCTGTAATGGGCTACACTAACTCTGGTTTGTATAGTCATTGTTCTATTGGCACAAACTGCTTGTTTAGTACTGATGAAGTATGTACGTGGAAACTTGTCTGAATGTAATTTCAGGAAAAACAACCTTGATAAGAGCACTTACAGGAGATCTTCATTTGGAACCACGTGACCAGCTCTTTGCCACACTTGATATCACAGCACATGGTGGACTACTTCCTTGTCGTATGCCAGTGATTTATGTGGACACTATTGGATTTCTTTCTCAGCTTCCTCACAATTTAATTGAGTCTTTTTCTGCCACACTGGAGGATGTTATCCATTCGGTAAGTCTTCCACAAAGATCAGTGTTCTCCAACAAGTGACCTGGGAGCCATTTGTGACCTTGTCCATGATCTTGGACCAGCTTGTTCGAGGTCTTTGTAGCTTCAGATGCTATTGTGCGCCATTGGAATGTCATGGTATTACTATAACATAACATAGTTATTTATATTTTGAAAAGTCTTATCAAATACTGTATTACAACATCATTATTATTGTAATGGAGGGTAACCCGACATTCAGGATTCTTATCTATTACCAGAAAATAATTTGTTGCCATAAAAGACCTAGAACACCCCATACATCACATGCACAGTCCATTGATCCATGGAATATAAACTATATATGAATTATTTTTCCTTTTGGTTTTGTTGCATCAAAATTGAACATTAGCTACTGTATTCCCCACAAATTACAGCTGACCAATGGGTATCGATCATTGAGGAAGCCTTATAATAAATAGGGGTTTCCAAAGTGGACAACCGCTTAAACATTAGCTGAAAGCCATGTCAATCACAATTTTAGTGGGCTTTCCTAACACCTCCACAACTGCACCACAGTAGGATTTCCATGCACACACGTGTTGCCTGCAGCTTCTCTGTACTAGATTTGTCTCTCTAGGTGGTGAGTTTTGGCACGAAATGTAATTTTGTTAAGCCCTGCTGTGTCTTTGCAGCTTTGCTCCTTAGCTGTTGTGTCTGCTGTGAGTGTGTTTCTATACTGCTGTAAGCTGTTGCTTCTTCTGCTTACCATGCTTTATGTGGAGTCTCTCCCTTTTGCCTCTTATACTGTCTGCTCTGTGGAGCCTCGCAAGCCCTTTGATGTCTCTGTAGCCTCTAGACCGGTAGTTCCCTGTGGGGTCCCTTCCTTTTAATAACTCATGGTCTCTTGTTTCTAGTTGGGATCTCCTCACTGATCTTCTCCTTTATTTAAAAAGGCTAAAGATCCCACTAAGACTGTGGAACGGATGTGTGACTTATGCTAGAAAGGTGTATCTTCCTCCTGTAAGAAACAAGTGTGCCGAAAATGCACAGATAAGATGGCGGTGGAGGAATTAGGGACAAAGTTGACTCGCATAACTCCCATTAACACATTGGACAAGCGTCTAGCAGCTGTGGTGGCGTCTAGCCCTGTTCTGCGTTCTACTTCCTCCTGTGTCTCCAGCCTGCTGTCCATGTGTCAGATAGCTTCAAGGAGGGTGGCGAAAATGGACTGAAATTCTTCACCAGAAACGGCTGATTTCCCCATTTGTTTTGCAGAAGTCAAGAAATCCTTCATCAAAGCAGTCTTCTGCTCAATGGATCTAGAAGAGCATACATAGCTGCTTTCCATTCCGGATCACTAAGAAACTAAGATTCTTTCCAGTTCACAAGAATATTAAATGGATGATCGGCAAGAATGGAAAGACTTAGATAAGAGGTCTACTGCCTCTAGAAATCTGTTTGCCGAAGAAGATGCAACTCTACTGGACAACACCACCAAAATGGATGCCCCGGTTGCTAAAATATATAAAGATAGTATATATATATATATATATATATATATATATATATATTTAGTGGGGGAAAAAAGTATTTAGTCAGCCACCAATTGTGCAAGTTCTCCCACTTAAAAAGATGAGAGAGGCCTGTAATTGACATCGTAGGTAGACCTCAACTATGAGAGACAAAATAAGAAAACATATCTAGAAAATCACATTGTCTGATTTTTTAAGAATATATTTGCAAATTATGGTGGAAAATAAGTATTTGGTCACCTACAAACAAGCAAGATTTCTGGCTCTCACAGACCTGTAACTTCTTCTTTAAGAGGCTCCTCTGTCCTCCACTCATTACCTGTAGTAATGGCACCTGTTTGACATTGTTATGAGTATAAAAGACGCCTGTCCACAACCTCAAACAGTCACACTCCAAACTCCACTATGGTGAAGACCAAAGAGCTGTGAAAGGACACCAGAAACAAAATTGTAGACCTGCACCAGGCTGGGAAGACTGAATCTGCAATAGGCAAGCAGCTTGGTGTGAAGAAATCAACTGTGGGAGCAATAATTAGAAAATGGAAGACATACAAGACCACTGATAATCTCCCTCGATTTCTTCCAGCTGGGCAGAAGATCTTTACTTCTCCATGAATTCTTGGAGTCATCCTTCAGGGCTATAAGCTGGGATTTGAAAAGCCTCCATCCAGAAGCTTTTGCATTATAAAAGTCTCTTCTCCTCCAGAACTAGTCTGCCTTATAGAAGGAATTGGACTTGCTTATCCTAAAAGAAGTTCTTATCCTCAACGCTCAAACTCAGCAGGGAGACTATTGGATACTATTCTCCTGTATTCCCAATCTAGAAACCATATGGTTCCTTCCGGGCCATCTTAAATCTGATGTCACCAATTTGGCTACTGTTATACAAGAGATTTAAATATGGAAATCATCCGTTCTATGGTGAACCTTTTGGACAAGAACTGTTGGGTGGTCTCCCTGGATCTAACTGATACTTACAACCACAATCCAATACACCCAGACTTGCAGAGATTCCTAAGAATAGTCTTTATCAGAGGACATCACCTGTTGCATTTCCAGTTTCCAATTTCCTGCACCTCAAATCTTTACCATAGTTATGGCACGTAAAGAGATCCAGATCATCCCTTGTCTGGATGATTTTCTTCTGTCAGACCAGCTAGTCTCTCCTCTCTAGATTCAAACAAACCTCTTACAGCCTAGGGTTGCTACAGCCTAGTTCCCAGCAGAGAGACGATATTCCCAAGGGTACTTCTGGACTCTAACTTTTTCTTTCCTACCACCAGAAAAGCAGGATCTCTTCCTTTCATTCAGCTCTATCAAGTAATGCAACTGCTTGACTCTCTGACCACCACCATTCCCTCGATCTCGTGGGCTCAGTCCCACACGAGAATTCTTTAGTCTTTCCTATTTTCAGTCTGGGACAAGCATCAATCCTCACTGGACAAGAGGGCAGTTATTCCCCATTACGTAAAAGACTCCATGTGCTGGTGCCAAGTGAGAAGTAATCTCCAGAGAGGAGTCACCACAGATGCTAGCCTTCGAGGTTGGGAAGTTCAGTAAAGAAGAATGATTCCACAATCTGGACATTTGTAGATGCGCCCTTCCAAGAACAAGGAGGCGGATGCTAGCAACACTACCATTGCACAAACAGGCCATGTTTTTCTGTTATTTCCCTTAAAGGAGTACTTGTTTCTGCTACACATTCCACTCAGGTGGTCGCAGCCTTTTGGGTGGAAGGTGCTTCAGCTTCTATCAAACATAGAGCACCTTTTATCGGCATTTAAAAACTTGATGTCAAATCTAACAGAGACTTGTCCTTTGGCAAGAATAAGATTACTCTTACCGGTAATTGGATTTCCCTTTAATCTCCACAAAGGCACAGAGTAGTATTATTATTATCTATATATATTTTTTATTTATTGCACAGTCTATCTCACGGTGGTTGCTGTTGTGTGTTTGAGTATGTTTGTTTAAATCCAAGAGTTAGAGATCTTCTGTTGTTACTGAAGCTAAGTGAAAGGATGGACCCTTTTAACGTTATGGCTTCCTGTTGTTTCCTGTCCCTGGGGGGCATGGAAATCCTCCTGTGGTGCTGTTGTGGAGGTTAAAGGTATATCCAATTACCGATTTTGGAATAATTGGAGTGCCTGGCTTCTGATTATAGTTTTAAAGTATACTATTATTTGGAAATCCAAGCCCTTTTTTTTTTAAATAGACCAATGGTTTATAAGCATGACTATTAAATGTCGTCCTTGTTTCATTTATCCGGTAGGATGGTGTGACAATTGAGACCAGAAAATACTTCACCATCTAGGGGGCTAAATTGATATATCAATCCACTTTGTTATTAAAATATTGTGAAAAACCAAATAATCACATGTTACAAATATGGCATAGATGATCACGTTCCCTTTCTCATCTAGATACTAAGTACTTGCTGTGTTTTTAGCATGTGTTGCCTTTTCTCATATCAGGATTTATTAATTCATGTGAGAGATATCAGCCACCCGGAAACTGACAATCAGAAGAAAAGTGTGCTTACCGTTCTGCAGAACTTGAATGTTCCACAGAAGCTCCTTGACACAATGATAGAGGTGCAAAATAAAGTTGATTTAATCTCAATGTAAGTGAACCATTCTCCAACAAAAAAAATTATATGTTCTTGTTTTAAGTAAGTACAATAGTAGAACAAAATGTTGCCTTTGTTCACATTATTGTTTTCATATACCATTGGGAGTTCCAGTAGCCTCTTGCACTATTCTTGCCTTAACAAATACCTACCTTAATGGCCCTCACTATAAGAATTAAATCTATATGTATTTATACATTTGTATAAATATATTTCCTTTATGCTACTCTGCATTGATAATTATCACAAATAGGTATTGAAAAAAAAAACAGCTTCAACTGTTTCTGTACCTATGAATGTCAGGGGTATCCATATTCTGCCTCACCACTATATTAACCAATTCTTGCTTACATTACACATTTTTTTTTTTTTTTGTCTTTTGTGCCAAACCCTACAGCCATGTCTGAAATTTTCTCTTTACGGTATGCCAAAAATGTCTGATAGATGAGGATTCCACCTCTGGGACCCACACCTATCTGTAGGAAAGTGGTCACCATGACCCCATCTTGGGCCACTGACCACTTCATAAGTGTATAAAGAAGTAACTGGACTTACAGAAACATTTAAGCCTGCTGTACGGCACTGTAACTCCCATAGAAGTGAAAGGGAAGAGGAATAACATGAGACTGCTAGGACCCAGTGCAAACTCTGTACGAGCCCCCCCCCCCCACCTCCCCAAACTATAATATAATTGTTTATAGTATTATTCTACGACTGCACCCCTTTTACGTCCTTGTGAATTAAGAGAACTGCATAGCACAGCAAGTTGCTTTTACAGGAATAAATGGAAACAGTATAGTACAGAGAGATTGGCTGTGACCATAAATTGGCCACCTCTTTATTGTTTCAGGTAGCTCAGGGTTATGGTAATCCCCCATTCTAGAGAAAGAACAGAATCCACTTCTATCACCTATCAGACACTTGTGGCATATTTGGTGCATAGCAGCATATTTTCAGAATCACACCAATTTTTTTTTTTGTATTAGATTTGACTGTGAGGGTCCAGCTATTCCTATGTCTGCTCTTCTTGGTTATGGCTTGGACGAGCTGAAAGAACGCATAGAGAAAACAGTGATGACAAATACAAAGAGAATTATTATGACCATTAGAGTAAAGTTGGAAAGTCCTCAATTAAGGTATGTAGTACAATCCCAAAGGCTACAAATACAGCATTATTAAAACCAAGTCACATGGTTTAACATCTCCTTCTCCTGCTATTACAACTGTGCATCTTTTACTTTATTGTATTCATAAATGTTATATTGCAGATAAAGTGATTAAATACCATGTTAAGACTTATGTTGCCAATCCACTTATCAACCTATTCCTCCACAATCTGCTATATGTGACTGAGGTCTTGTAATATATTAGAAAACTTCACCCAGCTTTCTGCTGGAAAACTGTGTCTCTTCCCGACTATGGCGCAGACCTATTTATGTGAAATGACCACACCCAAATCACTTTCACTTGCAAGGCTGTATTCACAGTTGCCATTTTTACTGTGGTTTTTAGTGATTTTTTTTTTTTTTGCTAAAAATCACAGTACTATTTATGGGTCCAGGCTGTACCTTTGTGCCTCTTACTTTCAATTGTGGCATATACCACTACATGTTATATTATGGAGGTATTCTTCCCTAAAAGAATTACTTCAAGGGGAGAATACAGTACACACTAAGTGCTACTTAAAGGGAGTCAGTCAGCAGTAAATTAATTATAATCCTAATCCTAGTACCTTGTAGAGGTGATTCTACAGTTCCAAAATATGCCTCTGTTATTTAGCTTTGGTGCCCAATTTTTATGTAAATCACAGTATTATTCATATATCAAATGAGGGAGCAAGTGCTTCTTATGGAGTCTAGAGGTCAAAGCCCAGGCAAACTAAGGCACACCCTTTAAAGCAATTTTCCCCCACACCTTCACAGCGGCACTGACAGGAGGGTTTCCCTGCACCCAGCGACAGGAAACAACATGGAAGCATATAAAATTGGCCCCTCCTCATACCTGCTTCAGCTGTTTCCTGTCTCTTTGTGACAAAGGAAACCTTCCGCATAGCCTGTCCATGCTGGGAGAACTGTGCAGTAAGTGGTGGGTCCGGGCTGTGTTTTCGACCTTTTACCCCTCACTGGCCTAAGCCGGCAGACCAGGGTACCAGCCTCCATCCTTCACTCTAGATATGGAGGCTAGATTTCATGGCCTATCCAATTTCCGATGTGGAGAGGTCTGCCCGTAAGTATGATGCAAAGAGGGAGGGGCTCTGGCACGTGCATTTGCGTGATTATGCGTGGTGCCACATTTGAAATGTATTAAGTGCCTTTGCCTCAGCCTGATGATTCTGTGCAGTTATTGCAGATGTCTGCTGCTGCTGCTTTGCCCTCTGAAAATTCTTTCTCCTCCACTTCTCTCCCCAGATAATTGGGGATGTAAGAAGGGGGTTTGCCTTCTTATTTATATTTACTTTTCAAGGTAAAGAGCCCTCTTCTACTAAATCTTCTGGGCGTAAATGTGCCACCTGTAAGAAGACTCTTACTTCTGGGGAACAAACAACTCTTCCAGACATGTATTGATAAACTAGTAACAGAAGAATCACCATCCTTTCTTGATAATTTAAAATCTATAATCAAGAAAAAACTGAACTCTGCCATTGACAGGCGCCTTCTGCAAGCTACAGTTAAGCTCCGTGGCCAACCTTCTACCTCTTATTTTGTGCAAGGAACTTCCCATGAGGTTATGAGTCTACCCAGTACGTTAGAACATTAAGAAGATCATCTCTAGAGAATGAAAGGATCTAAATAAGAGAGCCCAGTCTTCAAAGACATTCAAAAGAAAAAAGTATGGTATTTTACACGATCCAATGGATAAGATGTATGAAAGTTCTCTTAAAAGAATCTGGGATGCCTCGGCTGCTATGCTAAGGCCTAGTTAGGTTGCCACCTGCACTGCCAAAGCCTTATTGGTTTGGTTGGATCAGCTAGAGTCTCCTCTAATGTCTGGTACAGCCAGAGAGGATAGCTTAACCTCCATGCCACTTCTCAAGCAAGTGATCAATTTTCTCTCAGGTCACTCGTATCTACAGTCATGGCCAAAAGTTTTGAGAATGACACAAATTATATTTTCACATGATCTGCTGCCCTCTGGTTTTTATGTGTGTTTGTCAGATGTTTTTATCACATACAGAAATATAATTGCATTCATATTATGAGTAACGGAAGCTTATATTGACAGTTAGAATGAGTTAATGCAGCAAGTCAATATTTGTAGTGTTGACCCTTCTTCTTCAGGACCTCTGCAATTCTCCCTGGCATGCTCTCAATCAACTTCTGGACCAAATCCTGACTGATAGCAGTCCATTCTTGCAGAATCAATGCTTTAATTTTGTCTGAATCTGTTGGTTTTTGTTTGTCCACCCGTCTCTTGATGATTGACCACAAGTTCTCAATGGGATTAAGATCTGGGGAGTTTCCAGGCCATGGACCCAAAATCTCTATGTTTTGTTCCCTGAGCCATTTAGTTATCACCTTTGCTTTATGGCAAGGTGCTCCATCATGCTGGAAAAGGCATTGTTGAGCGCCAAACTGCTCTTGGACGGTTGGGAGAAGTTGCTCTTGGAGGACATTCTGGTACCATTCTTTATTCATGGCTGTGTTTTTAGGCAAGACTGTGAGAGAGCCGATTCCCTTGGCTGAGAAGCAACCCCACACATGAATGGTTTCAGGAAGCTTTACAGTTGGCATGAGACAAGACTGGTGGTAGCGCTCACCTCTTCTTCTCCGAATAAGCTGTTTTCCAGATGTTCCAAACAATTGAAAAGGGGATTCATCAGAGAAAATGACTTTACCCCAGTCCTCAGCAGTCCACTCCCTGTACCTTTTGCAGAATATCAGTCTGTCCCTGATGTTTTTTCTGGAGAGAAGTGGCTTCTTTGCTGCCCTCCTTGAGACCAGGCCTTGCTCCAAGAGTCTCCGCCTCACAGTGCGTGCAGATGCACTCACACCTGCCTGCTGCCATTCCTCAGCAAGCTCTGCACTGCTGGTAGCCCGATCCCGCAGCTGAAACACTTTTAAGAGACGGTCCTGCCGCTTGCTGGTCTTTCTTGGGCGCCCTGGAGCCTTTTTGGCACCAATGGAACCTCTCTCCTTGAAGTTCTTGATGATGCAATAGATTGTTGACTGAGGTGCAATCTTTCTAGCTGCAATACTCTTCCCAGTTAGGCCATTTTTGTGCAGTGCAATGATGACTGCACGTGTTTCTTTAGAGATAACCATGGTTAACAGAAGAGAAACAATGATAGCAAGCACCAGCCTCCTTTTAAAGTGTCCAGTGGTGTCATTCTTACTTAATCATGACAGATTGATCTCCAGCCCTGTCCTCATCAACACCCACACCTGTGTTAATGGAGCAATCACTGAAACGATGTTAGGTGGTCCTTTTAAGGCAGGGCTGCAATGATGTTGAAATGTGTTTTGGGGGATAAAGTTCATTTTCTAGGCAAATATTGACTTTGCAAGTAATTGCTGTTAAGCTGATCACTCTTTATAACATTCTGGAGTATATGCAAATTGCCATTAGAAAAACTGAAGCAGTAGACTTTGTAAAAATTAATATTTGTATCATTCTCAAAACTTTTGGCCATGACTGTAATTAAAATGTCTGCCTTATTGCTCTTACCAGCGCAGCAAGGTGGACTATTTGGCTTAAGTCCTGGTTTGGGTGATGCTGGCTCAAAAAGCAAGCTACTGTATCCTGTGGGGGAGATGGACTTTTTGGTTCCAGGTTGGATTATACCCTGGAGAAGGCTTTAGATAGAAAGAAAGGCTTTTCTTCTGATTCAAGATTTTTTCACCAGAGACGCTTCTTTGTGAACTAGAAGAGAAGTCAACTAGACCATAGGAAGAAAAATACAAGGGACAGAGCAGCATACCTGGGAGCGCTGAAGTCCGAATCCACAACACTGACTACCACCTGGTTAGAGAAGGTTTTTCTCCAAAGACAACCACCTAAAAATCCATTGTCTTTACTATCTGCTAATCACCTACTTGAACTAGGAAAATCATCCCCTTCCTTTTTACAGGCCTGGGAATCTCACCTACAGATTTCTCTGTCACCAGATAAGATCACCTCCATATTTAACCATTCAATGGGTCTATCCTGCTGAGTTCGTAAGCAAGAGTCCACGTACAAGTTAACCACAAAGTGGTATAAAACACCAGCCCAGATTCACAAGTTTTCACCTGCGGCACCCTCCTTATGTTGGTGCTGTCAAGGTACCGGTACATATCGCCACATATGATGTAAATGTGATAAAATCAGACCCTACTGTTCACAGGTCCAACGGATCACCACCAAATTTGGAACCACTCAATTCTCCTGAGGGTATCTTTCTGCATCTCTAACCTGCTTTTCACCATAGGTTTCCAAAATATCTATGGCTTCAACTGGTATTGGTGTCTAAAGCTCTCATTCCTGTATACTGGGACTCTGAAACCCCTCCCCAAATCCCCCATTTGCTTAGGAAAATCTCACAGATTACTCGCTTAGAGGACCTCTCTCACCTGGAACTACATTCCTACTATAAATTCCGTTCCATCTGGGCAACTTCTTATTCTTTCACAAGATATTCTCAGTGGAGACACGTGGACACACCCCACCTTTATAACAATGTTTGTTCACCACAATTGACCCATGACATCTCACTTCTGATTTACCCTATCATTAGGGCCATGCTCTTTGACTGTAATCTGTTTTTGTGTTTGTCGTTTCCGTGGTTTTACACTGTTTATTACTTGCATATTTTCTTACAATGTTTGTGATCTGTATAACATTGTATTTCACTTTTGATGATATTCGAATTTATTGAAAACTAATAAAAAAAATTTTTTTGAAAGATATACAAGGGACAGATTCCAGCATGCCAGAGGAAAAGGAAAAGGGTTTACTTTTCAACCCATTCTCTTCTGAATGCAAGACCAACCAATGACACCAGGCCTTCACTTGGGTAAAGATTGGAGTTCTTCAAAGATGCATGGCAAAATAATTCCACCTCTCAGGTTAAGGGCTGGAATTCAAAAGCTGCTCTACAGAAAGATACATGGTTATAAAAAATAAAAAAATTAAAAAAAAATTCTATCCATTAACGTGAATCATAACATCATACTCTCTCCGGTACTTCTAATCAAGAAACCAAATAGAACTCACAGGGTCATCATACATTTAAAGGGCCTAAATCAATTCTTCAACGGCAAGAGGCTCAAGATGGAGATCATCCGGTCTACTATAAACCTTCTGTCTCAGGACTGCTTCATGGCGTCACTAGATCTTAGCGACGCCTACTATTATCCTATCCATAAGGATCAACAGAAATCCCTGAGAATTGCCCTTTGGTCTGATCAGAAAGTCTGGCATTTTCAATTTCAGTCTCTCCCATTTGACTCTTCTGCATCCCCTAGAATCTTCACAAAAATGATGACGATAGTCTCTTCATTCCTACACCTAGAAGCAATTCAGATGCGTCTGTATCTGAACGATTTCTTAATTGTGGCATCTTCAGTGGAGCTTTTGACAACACCTCTGCAAACAGTTCAGACCATCCTAACCAGCCTGGTTTAGATCATCAACTTGGAGACGTCTCATCTGACTCCCAGCCGTCAGAAAATTTTCCTGGCCATCCTATTATATCACCTAATCACCTTTCTGCCTTTGGAGAAACAAGAGTCTCAGGATCAAGTTCAATTCTTCTGTTACAATCCCTTTATCTCCATCAGGGAAATTATGAGGCTACTGGGAACACTAATATCCACAATTCCTGAAGTGTTCTGGCCCAAGCCCACACAAGACAGCAGCAGAAATGTCATTTTGGGACAAGAAAGTGAAAGTCATGATTATCGTAAGGAACTCCTTGTGGTGGCAGCTGAGGCAGAACTTGCAAATGGAAGTCCAGTGCAGACCTTGGCGTTCATACTTGATAACAGTCAAAGAGCTGGGTAGCTCACACCACAACAACTTATAGAAAAGGGGTTTGGAGCCAGACCTTGTCAAGGACATCATCAAATATGCGAGAACTGTCAGCCATGTGGAAAACCCTAACTAACCACAGATAAGGGAAAGATACTTTAAGACAATACAACGGGAGTGGCGTATATAAACAGGCAAGGGGGGTACAAATCGTGCCTCTTTCCCTGGTGGCATCTAAGATTTTCATGTAGTTAGAAAAGAATTGTGGCTTCTATAACAGCTATCCACAAGAAAATCAGACTTTCTCAGCAGACAATCCCTGAGAGAGAGTGAATAGAGTTTAAGGATACGTGCACACAAAGGAATTTGCTGTGAATTTGGGGGCAAATTTTGCCCAAAATCTACCTCCCATTAATCTGGGCCTAATCAGCAGCAGAAAGCCGCAATGAAATGCCAATGCCCTGCAGCAGCATTCCGTCTGGCTAGACCGTAGGCAGATGAGGCGGCGGAGGAATTTTCTCTTTATTTTCCAACTGTGTGAACTTAGCCTAAATCCCTCAGTTTTCCAGACCCTGGTAGATCTATGGAGCCACCCGATCCTAGATCTCTTTGTGACAAGGGAAAACTGCCAGGTCTTGCACTTTTATGGTATGTTCAAACGGAGCAAATTTTTTAAAATAATCAGCTAGAGGAGAAAAAAAAGCGACTTCACCTATCTTGAGGCATATTGCGCCTTAAAAACCCATTGAAATCAATGGGAGGCAGAAAAAATGTGACACTGTTTTTTGACGTGTTTTCCTTAAAGTGAAGTTTCCAGGTCCATACAGTGTGCTGGAGCAAAAAAACTGTAACATAAACCGCAACAAAAAAAAAAAAACACTTTTGCTAATTCCTGAAACTGATTTTTTTCTCAGCCTGCAAACAACTCTGTGTGAACATAACCTTACTCCCTATCTGGAGGAGACAATTCCAAAGCAATGGATGTTTTGGTTCTGCCTGTTTTATGCAAACAGCCATTTGAGCCAGTGGAAGAAACCTCCTCCTTCTTACACTAAAAACCACCTTCCTACTAGTAAACACTGTCTAAAAGAGTGGGATCCAAATTCAAGACTTTTCATGTAAAACTCCATACCTAACTATTCTTCTGGACAGAACTATCCTCAAGTCTCGACCATCTTTCCTGTCCAAGATAGTTTCAAAATGTAATTGTCTTCAGGATATATGCCTCCCATCGTTCTGTCAGCATCCGTCTTCTGAAAAAGAGAGGAAGGACTTTCTTATGCTTGATGTAAGAAGATATGTGCTAACCTACTTACTGAGAACATAAGACTTTAGAGTCTAAGACTATTTCCTTGTCCAGGGCAAGAAAAGCGACTGTGGCCCGTTGCATTAATCTGTCAATCTCTCTTTGTTACGAAAATAAACAGATTTGTGTGCCATCAGAACTCAATGCCCATTCTGCTAGGGCTGTGGAAGCTTCCTGGGCAGAATGTGCCTTGGCTTCAGTAGAAGAATTCTGTTGTGCTGCAAATCCTTCAAAAACTTTTTAGGCAATATAAATTGGATGTTGTTAACAAGGACTTGTTCTTTGGCTGCAAAGGTCTATCCGCTGTAGTTCCAACCTAATGTGTTCCTCTGTTATTCCTCCTATCTGTGCCACAGTGGACATGTGGAGGAAAGATGAAGCTTACACTTACTGGTAATTTGGATTTTCCCCTTTTACTTTCACAGCAGCACAGGGTTTTCCCTTTTCTTGTTCTGAATTTCTTTGTAGTATTCTATTTATAATCTGCATGATATTTTTCAATTGTTTTGATTGTGGTTTACTATAGTCAGCCAGTGCACATAGCATAGGTAATTGACCTATGAGGTCGGGGGAAGGAGGGCGGCGGAATGACTCTGGGGTTGTGACGTCACTGAAACCCCCCAGCTCCATCATCAGCAATCCCCAGGATCAGGTAAATAAACTGCTACTCCCCGGACAACCCCTTTAACTCCATATTTGGGCACTGCTATTTTGGGAAGCCACTAGCTGCAGTGGCTACAGCAATGAGTAGAGACTTGCAAGAAACTGAGCATTGATGGAAGATTGGTATTGTGGGCATGTCTTTGTTGGTCCACTTTTTTAGCTGTTTTTAGAGTAATTATTTTTCATTGTTCGTCTCATTGAAATATTTCCTTGTATAATGTAAAAGCAATTATTTTAACAGCAATCCGTATAGCTGCCTTGGGTGCAACTACATTAAAACAAATGGAAGACATAGAATTTTAAGTAATATAGTTCCCCAGAAAGTGAGATCCTAAAAAGTTTGGAAATACACTGTTTTATTCTAATAGAGCTTTTAAGCTGTGAGATGCTCTCTAGACTGAGAGCATCTCACAGCTTAAAATGTATGAAAAGTCTACTTATGTACTTGTATCCACTTCTGGCTGCTTGTGTTATTGGTGATGAGATATTATTCAGACAGTAAGCGATTTTGACTGTGCTCATAGATTTCTCCTTCTGTGTCAGAGATCTGTTTATCTGCATCATGCCCTGTATTTGCAGTCTGTTGTCCTTGGATCTCCTATATTATGTTCTCTTGGGCTTTTGTCAGCTGTTTGTTTGTTTGCTATTTTACAGTTACTCCTGACAGAGTAAAATCAGTAGTAGTAACAATAGATAGGGAAGGGGGCAGACAGCTCCTTACTGTAAATGACCATAGTCTGAAAGAGATGCAAAATGTGCTGCAGCTATAATGAGACTATTAGCAGCGGAAAAACTTATAGGACACCATGTATGAAGGCTTAACAGCCAGAGAGCAGATTGCCCTGCAAGACCCGGCAGATATGTCAACTTTTCATGAAAACTCATCTACTCCATCCTGTTTTCTGAATCCTATCCAGAGATATTGGTGATGTTAATTTCAGCTACCGTTATTACTGTACTGGCAACCGAGAATTTAAAGGGGTTTTCCCATCTTCCTGTTTCAGCAGCTGTGCCTGATGTCTCCTCTTCTCACTTTCTGTATCCCCCCCAGCTTGCTGAACTGGACACTATGAAATATCACAATACTTATTATTACTAGAAATCTAATATTAATGCATATCAAATAATATGAACATGCTTCTAGAGAACGGACTCAGGGTTATCTGTGTGTTTACATAGAGAGATAACAGACAGGGCTTTATCAGCAAACTGCATTTAGCTGAACAGCAGAGCTGTAGATAACAGTGAAAGCAGTGAGTGACATCACTTGTCCTGCTATCACACAGGTCCGGCGTTATGGAACCGCTGTGTAAACAATGGGAGATAAAATTTCACATAGCAGGAAAACAAGGCAGCATTGCTAAAGCAATATATTTAGGAAAACTCTTCAATTTACATAAGCTACCATTATAGATAGGATCCTTGAGATGGGAATACCCCTTTAAAGAAGACCTGCCCCTAGAATGAAAAATGAAATTTTAGCATATATGCAGAATGTGGGCTTCATATAGATTATGCATTTTAAAAAATTTAGTTTCTGCCACCCCCCAGACCCAAGATATCTCCTCCATTGTAATTTTGCACACTGTATGTAAATTACACAGTATTCTCCATCAGCGTAACTTGTACAGCGGGTCGGTTACCTCCCCACAGGCTCTGTGAACTGTTCTTTTCTCAGCCCTCTGACGCTTCCCTATCGATGTCAGAGTAGCTTGGCTGAGTGTCAACTTGCGAGATCTCACCGATTCATCATTTCGCAAGATGGGTCTGCGCTACAGTGATACTTTTGAAAACGAGCACTATAGACCCATCTTGCAAGATGACACTTAGTCAAAGCACTCTGATATTGCCGCAAGTTGAAAGGGCAGTGTCAGAGGGCTCAGAAAGGAACCGTCCACAGAGTCTGTGGGGGAGAACATAATACTGCCCAGTAACAGCGGTTATCGCACCAATGGAGAAAACTGGGTAATTTAGATACAGGATGAGAAATTCCTTCCTGTATAGTGACAGGTTCTCTTTAAACAATTGTAGCTGAGGTTTAAAATTAATGGAAGTGTTAAAAATAAGTGGAGGTATATACAGAAAAAAAAATAAAACGCACATCTTCATATATAAAAATCAAAGCAAAGTAACATTGATAGTGCATGCTAAATAATTATGAAGCCATGCTACATAAGCTTCAGTTACTGAATCATGACAATTGTGCCTGGTTCGTTGTCCCGCATCCATGCAAAGAATAATATTGTTGGGCCAGGCAAAAGATCCCTTGACTGGGATCTAAGCAGCACTGTTTTACGTTCGGGTGAGTTCACACAGATTTTTTTTTGCGGTGTCTGTTTATACAACAGCATTGGGTAATGGTGGGAGGGAGTGACATTTACCTTTTGTACTTTATATGCACAGTACCCTTTTTTTCTTCTTGTGTCTGACAGCTGGCTATACAAGGAATCCTCAGTACAGGAAGTGAAGGTTCTACCAGAAGAAGGAGCAGCTGATGTGCTAGTCATTATAACCAGTGCTGCATATGGAAAATACAAAAAGCTGTTCTGTAAATGATGTATCTTCTACCAAGATGCCTGGATCGTTTCATACCTGGTCAAATAACAGTATGGCTAAGACCCCAGAGAAGGCGTTCTCCTTATTTATTTCAAGTCTGCAGCCAGTACAGTATGGCTTTCCAAGAACATTCATGAATGTAGGAAGCTGCCCAATATTACTTTGAAAAGAACTCTTTACTGAAATAGCTCTAAATAATATTTGCTACTATTTCTGCCTTAAATAAAATATTTTCATAGTAATGAATATCTATTGTTGTGTGTTGATCTAGAGGCATAGTATATATTTCAGTGTATATGAAGTATGTATTTGGTGCTTTAGGTTCGGAAAATCTTTGGGATGCACCAAGCATACATCCCTGACTTATACAACTGAATGCCTCACACAGCTGCATATGTGACTCTTAGGCCAACACTGGGGAATATGCTTTGTTGTGAGATACCACTATATTGAAAAGCATAGTAGGCTACACTTTGTTAATAAAGCCAAAAAAAATCTTGGCATTTATTGGGTCAGCAGAAGCTTATATCCATTTTCAGGGTATAGCAATAAAGCATGATGTGAACATAATATAATATAGTTGTTCCACTAGTGAGAAGCAGCAGATCTACAAAGAGCCAAGTGGTAAGTATGCAGCATTGACTATAGCAATGGTTTCCAACCTGTGACTCTCTGGTTAATAGGAACTACAAGTCTATAGCAATTGACTGTATATGGCATCACCTATAGACCCATGACTCCAATCTGTGAGACTCCCAAGAACTGGAAAGTAGATCCATATTATTAGCTAGCTCCTGAAAATCTTCTCTGTGACTAGAGGAGGCAACCACCTCCCCAAACCATATTCAGCTGATATCACCTCATTAGATAAAAACAACTTGGATGTTATGTAGCTTTGGCTCAAAACAGCTTGAAGTCTTGGGCCTTCTGGAGCACTGCTCTTGCTGCTCAAGTAGAATGGGTCAAGGAGTCGTGCAAGCAAGAGTTGGTAGGGATCTGAGTGGCAAGAGTAGTGCTCCACAAAGCTGAAGGCCTGCCCTCATTGCACCAACCACCTAATTTTCTTTCAAAGACTTTAAAGTTATTTTTCTCCAAATCTACGAAAGTGACATAACTAACAAAGATATGGTTATTTAACACTGTAATGAGCTCTGTAATGCGGCATTGACAGATGAATCTGTTTGGGGGAGGTGATAGACTCCCTTTTAAAGTTAATGATACCAGTTACCAGGGCCATTTTATCCATAGAGTCAACAGCGGGACCTATGGTAGCGGGGGCCCCGTTGGGATAGCCTGCATATGCTGTCCTGTCGGGCTGCCCAAGTTGCATATAATGGCAAGATGGCCCTCCCGTGACCCCTTGGAATCCCCCCCCCCCAATAAGATTTCGGGTTCTGTGGGGTTGCCTTGGCAGCCAGGAGGCCAGGCCACGGCCTCCTGACTTCCTATGCACAGTTTCCATAGGAACTACTGTGCGATGTTCTGCAATACTATGTATTGCAGGACATTGCACAAGAGATCTGAGATCCCAACTTGTGGGACAGGAAAAAAGTGAAAAAAAAAAAAACCACACACATAATAAAAACACACAAAAATAAACAAATAAAAAGTAAAAAGAAAATCTTTATTTTCAAAAAATATATAATGGATGATAAATAAAAATAAATAAATATGTTAAAGTATCTCCATGGGCGTATAAGCCCCCACTATCCAAAAATAGCATTATTTATCCCAGACACTGAACGCCATAAAAAAATAAATAAATACTGTAATGCGCAAATTAACGTATTTTGGTCACTTTGCTTTTCCCAAAAAATAACAATAAAAAGTGATCAAAAAGTCATACATAGCAAACATTGGTACCAATAAAAAGTACAACTTGCCCCACAAATAAAGAGCCATGACATCTCTGTCAACAGCACAGTAAATAAGTTATTGGCGTCACGATACAGTGACCCCAGGAAAATCGTTAATCTTCAAAAAAAGAAAAGACGTTTT
Organism: Leptodactylus fallax; assembly: GCA_947044405.1. Classification (NCBI taxonomy): domain Eukaryota; kingdom Metazoa; phylum Chordata; class Amphibia; order Anura; family Leptodactylidae; genus Leptodactylus; species Leptodactylus fallax. Next base: position 12,204,153 of record CAMRHE010000014.1, read on the forward strand.
ATACGGTAAAATGTTATAAAAACCAATATAAATATGGTATTGCTGTAATCGTAATGACTCGCCGTACAAGGCGATCATGTCATTTTTAATGCAGAGTGAACGCCGTAAAAACAAAATGCAAAAAAGTATGATAGAATCGTGTGTTCTTTCACATGGACCCCCAAAAAAGTAAATAAAAGCTAGTCAAAACATATGTACCCCAAAATGGTGGCAAATGAAAGTACAACTTGTCACGCAAAGAATAAGCCCTTACATAGCTATGTAGACAAAAAATAAAAAAAGTTATGAATTTTGGAAGACTGGAAGGGAAAATATGAAAAAAGTCGCAGATAATTAATGTACAAACTACCCTGCGTCATTAAATGGTTAAAGGAACACTAAACACAGAAATGAAAGCTAAAAGTACAGAAGATCATAGTTGCTCTTATTGTTGTCAAAATGCATCCTGTTCTGCTGGGTTCTGGGATGGTTAGTCTTCTAGAAATCCTGCAGAGAACAGGTGTCTATATCCTCTGCCCCATCTTTAGCCAGAGACTGGTCAAAGGGGTGAATGTTAATGACTCTTTTTGTCCTACTGCAGATAGAACACAGCAGTGAGGCTCCTGCTGCAGCACCTTTGTATTACAACTTGTGATATGACTGTGAGGAGGATAGGGAAAAGGGCTGAACTCCTGGGACATACAGAGAACATTGCTCAGTTTAAACTGTAACATGAAACAAAAAAAAAAAAAAGGACAAAGGGAAAGCAAAAGCTTAATGGAGGAGCAGAGCTGCAGAGACAATGATAAATTATCATTGTCTGTGCATAAATTGCAGGTGACCCCTGGGGGGGGGGGGTGTATGAGAGAGCATACTATACTTTTGCTCTCTGATTGTCACATAAAGGGATAATGTAATACCCCTCTGAGCCTTATCACAGGGGTATTCTTCTGTAATACCCCTCCGAATATAACCAGTAAGTTTATTGGCACTGTGACCCAGATGTTTACCATTGTCCAGGTCGCAGCGCCAAAAGAGTTGCACCAAACCACACAACACATACAAGTCATCAATAAAAGTTTATAATGTGACACTGTCCCTGTCCTGTCCATACCTGATCTTTATAGAGTAAAGTAAGGTGACCGCCTCTCACACTGAAATAATAGCGATAACGGAAAACATATTTTCTCCCATTGAATGTCACCATATACAATCCCAGTTTTTGGCAGCTTTCAGATGGGTTTATAATAGCGGGTGGATTTTTTTTTTTTTTTTTTTTTTTTTTGCACCCACAGTACAAGCTAAAAACCTGGACTTCCAGTAGGTTATCAGATCTAGAATTATGGCTCTCTAAAACCAGTAACTATGAACCACAGGAACTTCAGAGGTTGCGTCCATAATATGTAAGCAATAAAGCACCCAATGTTAAAGGGGTATTCCCATGAACATGACTATATATAAATTCATAGACAATGAAAAGTTTAAACATTTTTGAAAATATAATCAATTAAACATTTTGCAGAGTTTCAAAGATTTTCTCTAATTTTAGTGGAGACAGTATGTTGTCTTAATTGGTTGCCAAAGGATACGACCACGAATGCAGGAACTTTCTGTGGTGTGGTACTTATCTGAAATCCAGCCATGATTTCCTTATTGTGGTCAGGTTATCAAGGAGAGACACTAGATGCACAAGGAAAAAAAATTCAGCTACAGTAAGGAAATCATGGCTGGATTTCAGACCATAGAAAGTTCCTCCAATCATGGCCGTATCCAATAGCAACCGGACAAAACAAAAGACTGTCACCACTAAGATCTTTGGCAGTTAACACTTCAGTATCAGGCCAATTTCTGGTCCAGGACCAGACACATTTTCGGGGTTTTTTTGTATGTGCGGTTTTGAGGGCTGTAACATTTTTATCATATGCGTTATTCAACTAATTTCTGTGTTTTTTTTCGATGACACATAAGGCTTTATTTTTATGTTTATTTTATTTTTGCATGTGTTTTCATTTTTTTTTATATCCAGGAAAATATAAGCAAAAGAAGAGGGAAAACATGCCCGTTTTTCACTTTTCATTTTTTTTTTATTTAAAAACACAAAGTGCTACTGAAAAACTTTATAAAATTTTTTCCTCTCCATTATGGTAATTTTTATTTTGTATGGTGTCATCGGGGGTGAGGCTATAAACTTTAATAACGGCGTTTTATTGGTGTATTGTATTTTTTTAAATTATTTTACTTTTTATTTTAACTTTTCTATTATTTTTTTACATTGCGTCCCCATAAGGTCATAATAGACCTTTAGAGGTACCGGTACATCCTTGCAGAACAAAGAAACCACCTTCCGGACATAAAATCCCAATGGGCAGTCCGGAAGTGGTTAAAGTGGTTTTCCAGGCAAAAAAAAAAGGTCAGTTAGTGCTATTAATAGGCTAACAAGTGCAACCAAATACCTTTTGTTTACATCCCTATCTTCCTGTTGTGTTTTTCCTACAAGTTCCATGATGCCTCACTCCACCTCCCTCTCTCACACACTCCCTCTCCTTTTCCCAATCGTGCAGGCTACTGCACGAGTATGGTTTCCTCGCGATTGGGCAGGCCGGCATTTCCCCAGCCTTCCCACTCGGATGCCGGCATTTCACTATGTCGGCAGAAGTAGTAAAGGTGGTCCTTCGTGGACCAGGGCGTAACGTCACTTCCGAAAGAGACGTCACGACTCCACTCCGTTCGTCACGACTCCACTCCGTTCCAGAAGCTGTATGAGTATAGTGTGCTGGCTTCCCAGCACATTGCACTTGCCGGTGTTCCGGCACTATTGTGCGTGCGTGGGGGGCCAGCGTATAGAAGAGGAGAGGCAGGGCCTTTAGACTGACTTAACTGATCAGGATATGGATTATACCGAGGACCCATTACATCAGTGGAAAGGTTAAAAATGTAATATATGTAGGTCACATGACCCACATATATTACTGACAAAATATGGGGTATGGGGGACTTAGCTTAAAAATACTGTATTATCCTGGACAACCCCTTTAACACCTGCACCTGTAAATATAGACATATGTTGTATGCATGAATTCCTCACATCTTGCAGTTTTTTTGGAAAATATATTTTGTTTGCAGAAATGGATTGCTTGAGCATGGACTTTAGTGGCAAATTTGAATTTTTGTGCAATGTATGCTTGTAATCTCTGTTTGCTGCAAAACTGCAAGGTGGTTGTATATATGAAATATTAAGTTGTGTTTTTATATACAGTATGCTGTGCAGTCTCAAAAAAGTTAGATTTTGGTATCAGTCACAGTTTGCTATATGCAGTATAGATTTTTAACATAGTGAATAACAGCAAAATATTGCTTGTCTTCCGTATCAGTGTTTAAGAGTACAAGCTCTTGCTGTAGTTGAGGTTTTGTGATGTATATAAATTGTGTACACCTTGCTCTATTATTTTAAATATGTTGTGTGTGCATGTACACTTGAGTTTTAGGTGCAAATATATGTTTTAGTGCATTTTTTCAAAAAATTATTTGTGTTTGTCACAAAGTTACATGAAGGTGGACATGGCTATTGATAACCCATTGAGACGCATGTAAATCTTCAAGTTGTCTACTTTCAAGAAATATATAGGGTTTAGGGGTGCACATGCTTTTCACAGTGTGTAATCCCTACATTTTTCTGAATGATACCTTAACATTTCCAGTTTAAGGCTAAGACCCCATATAACAAGCCGCAGGGTTTTCCTCTGCAGATTTTCTGTCCCTATTATACCTATACTGATACCACCAGTGTTTCCGTAGGTATAATTGACATGCTGCGATTTACAAAAACATGATGATTTTTGAAATCGCAGCACTTCCGCTGCGGATTCTTTTCTGCATTGTGTGGATGGTATTAACCAGAATCCCATACACTTTGCAGGTCCTGCAACGGCCAAAGCGTCACTTATTCGGAAAGTGGAGCCCCGGCCTAAAAGCAGATTTTTATTCCTTCCAGTTCTGGTGATTTTATGAAGATATGTGCATTCAGGTGTAGGCTTTAGTGATATGAATGAACTTTGCATATGTTGAATTCTTTTTTTTTTGAAGGTGTGGTGCATATAACTTTGTTTGGTTTCCACTTTTAGCAATTTATACAAATTCATTTGCATTTTTTTTTTTTTTTTTTTATTAAAAACACATGCCTATGTCAAAATGTCACTTGGTACTGTATACAACGCTGCAGTTGTCTACTTTCAGAAAATGTATCGGTATGGGGAATTAGTATAATATTTTAACGTTGGAACGTAGATTTTATTTGTCCATCTCAAAACTGAAAATTGCCCTGGCAGCCAGAGGTGCAAAATATCGAAAACTCCTGGCAGCAACAGGGTTATTACTTTAACAAAGTTATATGCATACACATGTACCTGAACACTCAAAAAAGTATTTTTACAAATGTTAGTGCTGCATAATAATGGATTTACAGGGGCACAGGAATTAAAATAATAGATCATTTTGAAAGTGCATCAGTTCTGTCCAGCAGCTTCATATTGAGCTTAATAACAGCTGAAACAAAGTCATCTGACCCAATAAGATCTTCTGCAATAATGTTCGTGGAATCTTTGCTCACTCCTGGATGCTGTTTCTGTACCCACTTATACAAAGATGGAAGTTTAGGTAAAGTAAGTCTTTTCATAGAACCAAATGGGTGTTTTAAGATGTAAGATAAGTTTTCCGTTAAATTGAGACCAGCAACAAAAAATCCACCTGGGAAAAAAAAAAAAAAAAAAGTCAAACATAAAAATCAAAGTTTTTTTTGTTTCTGTGTCAGTGTATTAGACGTGAAAAATAAAAATAAACCAAATTGCAAATCTATTGTGTTTACAGCTCCTATGCATTTCTAAGGCAACAGACATTAAACAAATCTTAGTGGTATGACTCTGTATTCATGGCTGCCTAGTGGATGGCAGTATAAATCAGATGCCATATTCACATCACCTATGGAGTTGGATATCTTGGGCAGCAAGTGAACAATTTCTTCATTAAAGTTGATGTGTTGAAAACAGCAAAAATAGGCAAGCCTAAGAAGCTGAAAACTAGATATGGATTTTATGAGGAATGGTCACCAGTTCCGAAAAGCTAAATGACAGACATGGTCACCCTGAACATTTTGCTGTTTTGTTTATCCTAATCCATTCAGCCGTTCCAAAGATATAAGCCCTTTCAGTGTTGATGCTAATATACTAAAACATGTCCTAACCAAGTGGACGGTAACATTGCATGACATACAGCACAGACCCCTGCATCCAGAGATCCTACAGTGTTACTGCCCTCTTGGCACGTATCACATGATATACGTTACTGGACTTTTTGGACCTTGTAACAGGTAGTAGTTTCCTGTACTACTTTTTGTATTGTGTGTAAACTTTTCCCAAATCTACAGTACCACAGAACTAATAGCGCACTTTTCTCTCCACCGTTTTCGTACTGATGATAGACTATGGGGTCCGCAGGTAACCGCTGTTTTAGCGGAAGGGCTCTCCATCATTCGGGTCCCCTGGCAGATCCGAATGACAGAGCCTGGCACAAGTTTGAACCTAGCCTTATAAAGTTCTTCTGATTATGAACCAGCACTAGAACAGATCTCCATATGGATATTTTTTGAAGTGTTCTGTGCTGCAACAAAAGTATCATTTGAAAAAGGAAAAAAAAAAAAAAAAAAAAAGAAAAAAAGTAAAACAAGTAAACAGATACCTGGCCGTCCAATGAGTTTTTTTCAACTCCAAGAAGTGGATCAATGAACATGTCTTAGTTGTGTTTGCCCACCAGTATGGAATAGATGGCCACAGATATTCAAACCACAGTGCCAAAGGGTTATCATAGCACACAATAACTTGATAATTTTGTTTCCACATATTCCTCAGTGTTGGCTGTTCCTGAACATAGAGAGTACATTTGTCAAAGTGTCCTGTGACATATGTTTACAAGAAGTTAGATTCAGCTTGGAGCTGTCATATTTACATTAATATGATACTTTGTGTGCATGAGGCCTTAGAATTACTAAACAGAATATAGTGTACTAGCTGTGTTTTTCATGGTTAGCACAATGACCCTTTCATTTCTATGGTCCCATACACACGACCGTGTCTTATCATGGGCCCATGTAAAGGGCCATGGAGGCATGGGTGACACACTGATATCGTCTATTTAATCATGGCATTCATTTACATTGTATTACCTGGTTGCCAATGTATTTATTTATAACAGAGGGACGGCAAGTTGCTGAGATTTAAGTATAGCATTCCAGAATTGATACCTTGATATGAATGCACAACAGGAGAATATATGAGTTTCTCAAGCCAGTCCAGGAAACACTTCTAGTCAAATTTGCTTCTGAAAATGTAACCCTACATTTAATATGCTAGTCACTTCACCCACACATGAGGAAATAAGTTCTAAAAGATTAAACTTGCGCTACTTTTACATGGCCGTAACACGGTTGCTCTTTGGTATCACTGTATAGTTTCAGCTTCTGAACCTCCAAGCATTCTAATGAAGTGGACTTAAAGAGGTTGTTAAAAAAATAAATAAATAAATAAATAATACTCCCCTGTACCCGGTACTCCAGTGTCCTCCCGGCACATTCCAGTCTTTCTGCTCCAGCAGCTTCTCACGGGTGTCTTCCTGAGTTCCACTGAAGCTGTTGATTGGCCTCAGCGGTCACATGTGGCTGGGACTTCTGCCACATGTCAGCACGGGACCAAGAAGACTGGACTGCGCTGGGAGGCACCGGAGCACCATGGAAAGGCGAGTTTGAATTTTATTTTATTTTTTTCTTCACTGCCCCTGGCCTATTTAAAACTTAAACGGGTTGTCCATTTTTGCCTGGACAACCCCTTTAAGCTTGCCATACCCAGTAGATTTTTGGCAGCCTAAATGGCCAGTTTTTGCAGATGGTCAGCCAGGAAAATGCCACAAAGACGTTTGCCACAAAGTTATGTTGGGCATGATCAGCCACCTTGTGCAGACTCAATGCGCTTTTTTTTTTTTTTTTTTTTTTAAATATACTCTTATTAGTTTTACAATCTAATCACAAATCAGACAAAGTCAAACTTAGGGCACAAACTGTACTGGAACTAGTAACATACAGTTACTATAACATACATAAATAAATAGAAATAACTGATTCATAAAACACCACAACAAAAAGATCTCATCAAAATCTACTGATACAACCAAAGCAGGTACACAACAGTGTCTCTAGGCTCAGGGGGGAACCAGGGGAGGGAGAAGGTCAGAGGGAGACTGGACTAGGAAAAGGAGGATGGGGGTGGAAGAAGGAAGAACTCTCTCAGCTAACCACCCAATGTCTCTCAAGGTCTTATGAGATCCCAATCCTTCTGCGTACCCTGAAACATGATCCAGGGAGTCCAGGTGAAGATAAAGGCATTTACATATTGCTGAGCGAGGCTATCCTTTGAATGTCCACTTTGAATCTACTGTTAGTCCCCACCTAAGCTCACACATTGGGTACCCAGAGAGAAGTCAAAGTCATGCAGCAACAAAAAGGCTGAAAGAACTGTAGCTCTCTCAACAAGATGGGGAAATGAGGATTGGGGGTTAGTCACGAATAAAAGTAGGTATTCATCATAAGCTGTTAATTTAAGAATCTGGAAAGGGTTCAAGAGACAGGACAAAGATCTGGGGAGAGAAAGGACAGCCTTGGCACTTCCCATTGCAGATTGGGAATGAGGGCGAAGAGACCCAGTTGACTAACTGAAGCTAAGGGAGAAGTCTAAAAGGGAAGAGATTCATGACCACATAGTTGGGCCTAAGCCAATACGTCTAAGGTCTGAAAATTACAGGGTCCAACCCACTCTATCGAACACTTTTTCGACATCAGTAGAGAGAAGGCTGCTTTGTTCTTTTTAACAGCTCAACCATCTGTCTGTGTCCCCAGATTAACAACTAAACTGACCAAAGAGGACTTTTCATGTCCTCTATGATATGATGTGACATATTAAAAACTACGGCAAAGCTGACAGTGCAGGATTGTGCCCCAGTGCCAGAGAGATAAGAGATATCTGTGGCTTAGTTTTGGCTAATGAGATCACTGCACTGTCAGAGGGGCCAACCTCACAGGTCCATGTCATTGCTTGGTGGAGAGGAACAGTACAAGTAGAAGTGTAGCACTTCTAGCAGATTTTTTTTTGGTACATGCGGATTTGAAGGCTGTAACATTTATTCCTTCAGTTCAGGTTATTAAAATATGTCTGTTTACATGGATTACATAGGGCTTTGTTTTTATTTCATTTTTGAAGTTTTAATATCCAGGAAAAAAAGGAAATTTGTTTTTCACTTGTGCCTAGACACATGGTCTAAGGTCATGGTAGACCTTTGGGCACATTTTACTTTTTCTTCTGCCAATTTCCAAAGCACCTGAGGCTAATACATTAGCTCTAGTTACAGAAGGAGCATACTGTAGTCTCCTATTATACACTACAGAGTTGATCTGAGTGCTCCACCCAGTTGAGAGGAAGCTACATCAAGATGGCTTGCATAGCTGTATAGAGCAATCAGGAAGGCAGGGATGGTAATAAGCCGTCCCTGCCTTCTCTTGCCTGTCTCCCTGCTCCTGATAATTCTGCAAGAACGTACTCATCAAGTTACAGCAAGGACATATTTTGTCAGTAAGCAAGTAGTTAAAGTGGCCAAGATTATTTATTTTATTTTTTTTTTTTTTTACCCTCTTTAGAACATTTTACTCTGTAACCCTCCTAATAGAACACATAAAAGCATATACTTAGACTTTTCCTACATGCTTAGGGCATAATTTAGGGCCAAGTATCCTATGTATGGAGTTAATTAAACACATATGATGCTCTGAGGACAGGGACTCTAGATTATCACATCCTAGAATAAGGATTTCTCGCGGATTATCCTGTAACCATTCAGTTATCTCATGTAGTATATCCTGGAAAAGAAAAAAAAAAATTAAATAAATAAATCTGCTTCCTTATAATCTTGTGATACACTCAGTTTATATTTTTTCTCATTTTAAAGTGAATAGGCAAATAAATTTAAAAGATAGACACAATATATAGACAAAAGTATTGGGGCACCACACATTACGCACAGACATTCCATTCTAAATCCATATACATTAATAATAAGTTGTAGTCCACCTTGCAGCTCTGCAGCTTTTTAAACACACACACACACACACAAAAATAATAATAAACCTTTCCCAGAAGAGTGGAAGCTCTGGTTTTGGAGTGTCCATCAATTTTTGTTAAATCATCCAGAAAAGCATTTGTGAGGTCAGACATTGATGCTGTATGAGAGGGCCTGACTTTCAATCTCCATTATAGTTCCTTCATGTCATTCCTGGCACAGGAAAGTGCCTTCTCCAAACATACAATTGTCCAAAGTGTCTTAGTTCCAGTGAAGGTACCTGCTTAATACTTCACAATACTAAAGGCCAACCCCTGAAAATCATCCCCATTGCATTATCCTTCCTTCACCAAACTTTACTGTTGGCTCAATGCAGTCAGGCAGGAAATGTTCACCACTTCATCCAACGCTTAGAATGGTGCTTGGTGATATCAGGCTTGCATGCACCTGCTCGGCCATAGAAACCCATGCCATAAAGCTCCTACCTAACAGTTTTTGTGCTGATGTTAAAGGGTAACTAAACTTTTTAACAACTTGAAATTCTGGCATTTGTGATGTTAATACATTTTGGCTCCTTTTGGTGAAATCCTGAACTTTTTTTTTTCAAATTTTGTCCTTGTTTATTGAGAGCTGTACTTTTCTTTTTTTTTTTATAAATTCTTTATTTTAGATATTATACAGAAATAACAACAAACAATGATGGCATGAGCCAAACAAGCGCTTGGCCTCGAGGATCGAGGCATACATCAGCATCAATACCTAGTAACATGGTAACATGAAATAGATATATTAGAACATCAGCTGCTGCTGATCATAACAGTTGTCAGGGGGACAAAAGGAACAAAGAGGGGGGAGGAAATGGGAGGGGAAGGGAGAAGGAGGGAGAGAAAGAAAGACAGGGAGAGAACAAATGTGGGAACAACAAGTTAACACACAAATGACAGACAGGCAAGGACCCCGACCTCTCCATGTCGGCAGCGTAAACCTTAAATCAAGGTCTACCCATCAGGTCTCTATAGGCCTGCAATCCCTGAAAGAGAATCCACGGCGTCCAGGCCGCCATGAAGGATTCCCTCTTATCACGAAGGGATGCCGTGAGATCCTCCATGTACTGGATTTCCTCCACTTTGCGGATCCAGTGCAGGAGAGAAGGGGGATTAGACGATTTCCATAGCGCTGGGATACACGCCCTAGCGGCATTGACCATGTGTCGTAGGGAGGATTTGCGATAGGTACACAGGGGGTAATCTGAGAGGTGTAGCAGAAAGAAGGCTGGCGTGTTAGGAATGGAAGTTTGGAATATCTGACCTAGCACCCTGTGTACTCCCTCCCAAAAGTCTCTCAATATCGAACATTCCCAGAAGATATGTAAAAGCGTCCCCTCCTCCGAGCAACAGCGCCAACACGCAGGAGAGGAGGACGGGAAGAGTCTGTGTAGTTTAGACGGAACATGGTACCATCTAGTCAGGATTTTATATCCCGCCTCCTGATAACTGCTAGCCATCGAACTCTTGTGGGGAGAGCTGTACTTTTCATCTCACTGTGTACAGTGTAAGGGCTTGTGTGCATAATGGAGAAGTTAAGGGTTGGGGAGGGTTGCTTCAAACAGTTATATCTCAGGCATTATAAATCATAAAAACTTGATTCTGCTGTCATATGAAAGGGGAGGTTGTTATGCAATTCTGCCTATACTGTTTGTTGAATATACAGTCAGGATTGGAATATTTTTATGCAGCTGCTCCTCAGTGTCATATGAAAGGAAAATCTCCTCTTTCACACCACACCCGAGGCAAGTTTCTACATTTTATATTGCCCAAGCAAGGGTGAATTAAGGGTACCATGGATCCCTGGCTCTTCAGAAAGCACAGCTCCCCCCCAAATTCACGCTAACAATCCCTGTGACAGAACAGTGTCCCAGAGCAGCCCTCCACACAGTATTATGTCCCATGGGGACCTCCATTCAGTCTCTCGGGTCTCCTAAATGACAATAGGGTCCACTGAGGGCAGTGATTATTGATCAGCAGTCACATGTGTCATGCCAGCACCATGACGTATAGATGCAAGTGTCACAACACCATATGACCCACGTGACAGACTTCATTAAGTATGCCGAGAAGGATTGGGACCTGCACCGAAGCCCCGGGGAGGTGAGTAACTCCGTTCGGGTCCACCAATTATACTCTAGGGTCTGAAGGGGGCCTCAGATAACCACATATTTCACCCCTATTATAATTCACCTCTGTGCCCAAGATAACTGCTTGACGTGACCAATCCCCAGCCTCATTTTCTCTTCATTACACACAGAAGCTTGTACAACGTACACAGTGAGAAGCTGGGCACAGCACTCTGTAGAAAAGCAAGGGAAAGACTACGTGCAGGATTTCAGCAGAAAAAGGACCCAAAACTAATTTAAGTATATTACAAAATGCATAACAAAAAAAAAAAAAAAAAAAAAAAAAAAAGCTGCTTTCTTCTCAGGAAGTCTGTTGAAGTCCTGCACTACCCCTTTAACACCAGGGAAGGTTTCTACCACTGCAGTTGAATCAGCAAAGTGTTGGTGACTTTATGCACTTTGCTTCTCAGCAATCCTCCTTTTTAATTTCAAGGATGAGTTGCTGTGGTAATAGTACCACTCAATGTTGATCATGGACGGAAGGAAGAAATTAATTTCACAAACTGACTTGCAATGGTGACATTCTATTACTTTATCATACTGGAATTTAGTGAGCTCTTTAGAATGACCCTTCTTTCACAAATGTTTGTAAAGGCAGACGGCATGGCTAGTTGCTGGATTTTATATATCTGTGACAATGGGCCTGAATGAAACACCTGAATTAATTGGGTATGTGGGTTGTTCTAATACTTTTGCCATATACTGTATCACAATGCTATACAGACTAACATAATGTTATAGAACTGCTGTAACCTACACTATTTCTTAACATGGTCATACATGGCTTTCTAAACATTAATCAAGTCATGTCCTGTTTTTCCGACATCATAAATTAACTTAGTGACGACAAAAAATAAATAAATAATTTATAATTTATAGATATATATATATATATATATATATATATATATATATATATAAATAATGCACCTACATAGAAATGTCAGATTGCTGCAAAACTTCGTTGTCATACAGCTAGGTCTCAGGCAGATACTATGTAAATTACTGGCGTGGTCTGATTAGACACTGGGTCTTTCCACAAGAGGAAAACGTCTTATGACTAATGACACACGTTGCGAAAACATATGAGTTTGTCGTTGCAGACTTTGCTGCGGTTTTTTTAAGCCAAAGTCAGGAATGGCTTGAAAAGGATTGGAAAATGTGAAGGAAGCTTTTAGACTTTTCCCTTCTGTTAAATCCACCCCTGATTTTGGCTCAAAAAACCACAGTAAAATCTGCAACAAAAACGCTGTGCTTCCGCAACATGGGGCCTTAGCCTATCCCAGGAATGGCACTTAGGGTGTTTCCACACAGTGTTATGAACATTGTCTTAACTGCATTCAGTCATAATTGTTATTTCATGAAGAATATAAGGATTGGATGGTCAGGAATGGTCCTTTTTAAACTTCATTGTAAAATGAAGTTTCAGATTTTGCTAGCTTCTATACATAGTTAGGATTTGATCCACAATATGTGTTAGGACAGACATTTCAGCAGTGTCTTACACAAAGTGAATGAGTGCAACGCAGCAAGACTGAGGCATGGCCACTATACAGAGCTTCTGGCTCTGTACTGTGTGGATGTTGGGTGTCCAACCAGGAGACCACTACAGCGGTTACTCAAAACACAGAATGGGATGTGGGGCCCATCAGTGCACAGTTACTAAAGGTAAGAGTCTGCTGTTCCCTACCTATCTCTGTCAACAGTTTTGTATGCTCAAAACTGCTGACAGACTCATTTCAAGCGTTAAAGGTGAACTACAATATAAGATATAAGGTGGATAGAAATGGTAAGAACTAAATAAGAGTGTGAAGTGAAAAAGACATTAAGATAAGATAGTCCTTTAATAGTCCCACCATGAGACTATTAGGTATGAACAAAGATGAGTGACTGCTGTTTGTCGTACCTCTACAGTCCGGGATGTATAAAGGCCATGTACAAAGTAGAGGTTGGAGAAAACATCAGGCCTGTGAGCTACACGGAGATCCAGGTATCTGATTCCAGCATTCAGTTGCTCAGTAACACTTAAAATCTATCAAGCACAAGGATTATATTGTATAAAAATTGTATAGAATTTATAAAACAATGATGTAACAAAGTTTAAATCAGTCTATTCCTACATAGGATATACTGCAGACTGAGAAATCATGGAAACAGCAAGAAGAACTATGTCTTGTTTAATTTGATCATTCTTTTACTACTAGGTTTATTGTTACTTTGGTGTAACAGGTGAGAGTTGCTAATGCTGCACAAGGAGCGAGAAGTGGTTTTAGGCCGGGGACCCACTGGGCGAAAAAAAATGTCTGCAGGACTTTGTGAAAAGCACTGCGGGAAAAACCACAATGTGTTTCCACTGCGTTTTTTTTCCCACAGCGCTTTTTGTTGCTGTGGCCCGCTACGTGGGGTCTTCGCCTTAAGGTCATGGCTATTTGTTGTATTTTGCTGTAAGACAACAGGGAAAAGATGCAGTTTACCTTCCATATAGGTTAGCCCATAGTTTTGTTTTCACAGTATTCACGGTTTGGCAAAAATTAAATTATATATTAAATGGAAATTGAAAAATGCTGAAAAATTATTTTAGTCGTCATATTCTGACACCTGTTACTGTTTTAGAATTCTGTGTACAGAAATGTGTAAGGAGTTTTTTTTGTATTTATTTTTTTTCTTTTACACTGTTAGAATCCACGAGCTAAACATATTTAGAGTTCAGGCATTTTAAAACACAGAAATGCCCAATTTGTTTAGGTTTGTTTTTATTTATTTCTGTGATCTAGGGAAAAGAAGGAAAGAGGGGTGATTTCCATTTTTTTTTTTTAGATTTTATTTAATTTATTTATTTTAAATACTCTTTATTTTTTTTAGCCCCCCCAGGGGGCTTGAACCTGTGATCATTAGATTGCTTGTCCCAAAGACTGCAATACAACTGAACTACAGTCTACGTGAAAATTACTACATACATTAGCTAGCTTATTTGTGTAGCGCCATCACATTCCGCAGTGCTTTTACAGACATACATCATAGGACTACTCCAGTGAGCGCCTGGATAGTACAGTGATAGTTTAGTGAAGTGCATTATCACTTGTATGGGCAAACCAGCAAGGAACCCCAGGACTTGCACTTTGGTTTTTACCACTGTGTATATGAATAGTTACAACCAGTGAAAATAGTTTGAAGAGCATACAGGGCTAAACACTCTTAAAAAAAAATAATGCTCATTAATATATAATTGGTTCCAGATGTGCATAGGCTATGGCACACGATTTCTTGTTTTCACTCATTCTTATACAAGGGTCCTTAGGTAATGGTCCACGATGTTTGCACCCTGCCTTATTTCCTTTAATGCATGCATGCATCATATATTGTTGCTGGTTCTAATACTAATTGTATGATTTCCATTGGATAAAATATGCAAGTCCCAGAGCTGTTGCTATAAATTAAAGGCATTGCTGGGAGGTATCAGAAGACTTCACACATGCTACAGAGCCTTGTGTTCATGGTCTTCCCAATCAGAATATTACCAGATTAGTTAAATGTAAACTCACGGACAATAATGAGATCTCTAGTTGGGGGATTATAACCAAATTCTACCACATCAAAATGCCAAAAAGTATAAATGCTGTACACAACAACATTTACTCTCTGGTTAGGCAACTTAACCTCTTTTCATTGGTGGCATATTTCAGTTTTGACTCTCTGCCTTCCAAACCCCATAACTTTTGTAGTTTTCTGTTCAGAGCCAGATGAGAACTTACTATTTGTGGGACAAGTTGTTATTCACAATGGTACCATTTATTATTCTGTACAATGCACTGGGAAGCTTCAAAAAAAAAATTCTGAACGAGGTGCAATTGGCAAAAAAGTGGATTTGTGAGTCTTACAGTGTTCACTGTGCAGCCAAAATGAAATATCACCTGTAGTCTATATTTCTGTTAAATTCCTGGGATGCCAAATTTAAGTAGTTTTATTTACATTTTAACCCTGTAGCAAAAATCCGCAACTTTGAAAAAAAAAAAATTTTTTTTAAAAAGTTGCCATATTCTGGAACACAACTTTTATATTTGTGTGTACAGGGATGCATAAGGCCTCTTTTAGCTTAACCACATGCACTTTGGGGAAGGTCTATTGCTTTGAACACTTTTTATTCAAGCAGGCGAAATCGTGAAAAAAAAAATAAATTATATATGGTGGTTCAGCACTTTTGATTCTTTTTTTCTCCCACTACAGGGTTTACCCTACAGGAAAATTATTTTTATAAGTTTATAGACCGGGCGTTTTTGGACACAGTCTCAGTTTTATATGTATTCTAGGGAAAGGGGGGTGATTTGAACTTTTAGGGTTTTTTTTTTTTTTTTTTTTTAAATTGTTAAAACTTTTATTAGCCCCCCCCCCAGGGAGCTTGAACCTACAATCATTGTATTGCAGTCTATGGGAGATTCACTACATTACTACTTGACCAGCCTCAATAGTAATATTCCTATGACAGGCCTGGGAGCCTTCAAAAGGCTATCAACTGTCATAGGAACAGATCACCTTCTACAATCTTGCCCTGCAACATTTATTAAAAAAAAAAAAAACAACAACAAAAAAAAAAAAAAAAAAAAAAAAACTTAGCTTTGGTGAAGAAAATAGTTCAGATCACAGTCTGGAGAGCCCCGCCCATGCCTTCTTGTGGTCCAGAAGCAGAATCAGCAGTCCCTGGACACAGCAATATTGCAGCAGTTCTGTTCCAATTGAGGCCAATTAGTACATTAATTCCAGGGGTCTTTATATTAATTTGAACTAGGGAGGGGGCTTTCATGACTGTGCCTTGACAAACAGACATTACCATATATGGTATGGCTGGAAAGTCATTTCCAGAGAATGTGTGCACTGAATGACGTAATTAACACATAGGCAACAGAAGTAAGACCATAACAAAGAATATACTGTATATCTACATTCAGACAAACTTGGCCATATCTGGGTGACAAAAGAATCAGAAAGAAAGACCCAAGATTA
Source organism: Leptodactylus fallax (assembly GCA_947044405.1). Lineage (NCBI taxonomy): Eukaryota > Metazoa > Chordata > Amphibia > Anura > Leptodactylidae > Leptodactylus > Leptodactylus fallax. The sequence goes on from CAMRHE010000014.1 coordinate 12,220,453, forward strand.
CCATATATGGCTAAGATTATGTTGATAGATTAAATATATAAAATGATAGCTAGATAAAGGAGATATATACACCCACATATACACAGTGGGGAAAAAAAAAGTATTTAGTCAGCCACCAATTGTGCAAGTTCTCCCACTTAAAAAGATGAGAGGTCTGTTATTGACATCATAGGTAGACCTCAACTATGAGAGACAATATGAGAAAACAAATCCAGAAAATCACATTGTCTGATTTTTAAAGAATTTATTTACAAATTATGGTGGAAAATAAGTATTTGGTCAATAACAAAAGTTCATCTCAATACTTTGTTATATATCCTTTGTTGGCAATGACAGAGGTCAAACGTTTTCTGTAAGTCTTCACAAGGTTGGCACTCACTGTTGCTGGTTATTGGTCCATTCCTCCATGCAGATCTCCTCTAGAGCAGTGATATTTTGGGGCTGTCGCTGAGCAACACGGACTTTCAACTCCCTCCAAAGGTTTTCTATGGGGTTGAGATCTGGAGACTGACTAGGCCACTCCAGGACCTTGAAATGCTTCTTACGAAGCCACTCCTTCGTTGCCCTGGCAATGTGCTTGAGATCATTGTCATGCTGAAAGACCCAGCCATGTTTCATCTTCAATGCCCTTGCTGATGGAAGAAGGTTTGCACTCAAAATCTCACGATACATGGCCCCATTTATTCTTTCATGTACACGGATCAGTCGTCCTGGTCCCTTTGCAGAGAAACAGCCCCAAAGCATGATGTTGCCACCCCCATGCTTCACAGTAGGTATGGTGTTCTTTGGATGCAACTCAGCATTCACTCTCCTCCAAACACGACAAGTTGTGTTTCTACCAGACAGTTCTACTTTGGTGTCATCTGACCATATGACATTCTCCCAATACTCTTCTGGAACATCCAAATGCTCTCTAGCAAACGTCAGACGGGCCCGGATATGTACTGGCTTAAGCAGGGCGACACGTCTGGCACTGCAGGATCTGAGTCCCTGGCGGCGTAGTGTGTTATTGACGGTAGCCTTTGTTACGTTAGTCCCAGCTTTTTGCAGGTCATTCACTAGGTCCCCCCATGTGGTTCTGGGATTTTTGCTCACCGTTCTTGTGATCATTTTGACCCCACGGGGTGAGATCTTGTGTGGAGCCCCTGATTGAGGGAGATCATCAGTGGTCTTGTATGTCTTCCATTTTCTAATTATTGCTCCCACAGTTGATTTCTTCACACCAAGCTGCTTGCCTATTGCAGATTCAGTCTTCCCAGCCTGGTGCAGGTCTACAATTTTGTTTCTGGTGTCCTTCCACATCTCTTTGGTCTTCACCATAGTGGAGTTTGGAGTGTGACTGTTTGAGGTTGTGGACAGGTGTCTTTTATACTGATAACAATGTCAAACAGGTGCCATTACTACAGGTAATGAGTGGAGGACAGAGGAGCCTCTTAAAGAAGAAGTTACAGGTCTGTGAGAACCAGAAATCTTGCTTGTTTGTAGGTGACCAAATACTTATTTTCCACCATAATTTTCAAATAAATTCTTTAAAAATCAGACAATGTGATTTTCTGGATTTGTTTTCTCATTTTGCCTCTCATAGTTGAGGTCTACCTATGATGTCAGTTACAGGCCGGCCTCATCTTTTTAAGTGGGAGAACTTGCACAATTGATGGCTGACTAAATACTTTTTTCCCCCACTGTATAATATATATATATATATATATATCTCTATCTACACACACAGATACATGCATAATACTAAATATTATAGGTTTATATATGCCACATTACACAGAAATGAGACATAAAACCTGAATCCCTCTTGCACCAGGATAAAAATTATTTTTTTAAATTTGGCCATGGAGAGAAAAACAAAACAAAACAAAACAAAAAACAAAACACACACCAACCATCCTCACCGTTCCCCCCCAAAAATAATAATTTATATAGATATATACATTTGTGCTAAAAAGTTTACATACCCTGGCAGATTTTTTTGGACAATTTTGGTTGGTCTACCTGACCGTGGTTTGGTTTCTGGACATGTTATCAGGCCAAAATCACCAGGGTATGTGAACTTTTGAACAGGGTCATTTTGATGTTTTTGGTTGCCATTATGATTTAAAAAGAGAAAACACAGAATCTGCCGGAGTATGTAAACTTTTTAGGACAACTGTGTATATATATGACAACCCCTTTAAGATATTATAAATAGAATAACTACTATATGTACAGACACAAAGGAAAAAAGTAATAAAGACACTGAAATACCTGTGTGGTACTCCATCTTAAAATAATGGAACGTGTGATACAAGGCACATATTTCTCAAAAAAGAGCAGGAGCTTGGAAGAACTTGGGTCAACTGGTGATAATTTGTCTAAGCAATATGTCATTGTGTCATGACTTCCTAAAAGGGGGGAGGGGGTAATAAAAATAAATTAAGAATACAAAGTATGAAATGGCTGTAAAATACAAAACACATTCTAATTCAAATTAATATAAATACTGTTTACTGAAGACAGTTTTGCAATGTTTAAATAGTGAAACTTAACGCAATTACAGACAATTTCAAGATCAAGTCCTCGCCTAACCCAAGTCCTTTCTATTCATGAAACAAAAGGACCGTCTTCAGCTTTGAAGAGACTTCAAGCATATGTAGTTTCTGGTTTCTGTAAGTGCTCTTACAAACTCTTACTCTTACTATTACAATCCCAGAATGTTCCTTAAAAGGCTTCAAATATATTAAATATATATTTTTAATAATTGTGTTTGTAAACTATATTTTATATAAAAAAAAAAAAAGGTCTCAGACTGCTGAGATTAGAGCAGTCAGCACTGGGAACTAAATGTAGGTCGCATTCTCTCATCCTTGTGGCTCAGGGAATTGTACCAATTTTCTAAATGGAAACAATTATCACACTTTTTTTTGCTCTGTCATTTACAGTGATAATATCTTTCAGAAATAATATTTTAATGTTTAGATAATGTGGAAAAAGGTAAGGAAAGGATAAAGACAACTGTAAAGGTTCTATAAGACAGGGCCGTATACTCGGTTGTGAAACAGTACGATTTTCACAGCCAATGTACATTCAAAAGAGGATTACTCCTATAAATTTGAGCCTATTGCGAGATCCATGAAAACAGGCAGATAAAGGCCTTTTTTCTTTTCTCTCAGATCGAACACAGACAAAAAAAAAAAAAAAAAAACCATGTGTGTGTGAAACGATCCATTAATTTCAATGGGTCCATGTGCTATAAAAAGCCATGAAACCTTGTTTGTTGAATAAGCACTTGGCCTATCAAGGTTATCAAGGGAAGCCATCAATTTTAGGGGTCCCCTGCAGATCAGTTGTACCGTACAGAAGTTTCTGGCATTATTAGTTACTGTCCAGTGTCCCTGGATCTAATATATTATGGTCACTTGGGCTTTTCTCAGCTATTGGTTTCATATTTTACTGGCAGAATTTGTAAAGAAACCAGTTACTACTACTAGTAGTAGTAATAATGGATAGGGCAGAGGGGCAGACTGCTCCATAGTGAACATACTTCCTGCCTTAGACAGAAATGCAAAATGGGCTGCAGCCATAATGGGGCTATTAGTAGCAGAAAATCACAAAGGTAACCATATACAGTGGCTTGAAAAAGTATTCATACCCCTTGAACTTTTTCCCCTTACAACCACAAACTTAAATGTATTTTATTGAGGTTTTAAGTGATAGACCAACACAAAGTAGCAGATAATTGTGAAGTGGAACGAAAATGATACATGGTTTTCAAAATTGTAATCAAATAAAAATCTGAAAAGTGTGACGTGCTAAAGTATTCAGCCCCCTGTACTCTGATAACCTTAAATAAAATCCAGTGCAATCACTTGCCTTCAGAAGTCACTTAATGAGTTAATAGAGTCTAGCTGTGTGTAATTTAGTCTCAGTATAAATACACCTGTTCTGTGAAGACCTCAGTGGTTTGTTAGAGAACACACAGCATCATGAAGACCAAGGAACTCACCGTACAGGTCAGAGATAAAGTTGTGGAGAAGTTTAAAGCATGGTTAGGTTATAAAAACATATCCCAAGCTTTGAGCATCCCAAGAAGCAATGTTCAATCCATCATCCAAAAATGTAAAAAGTATTCTACAACTGCAAACCTACCAAGACATGGCTGTCTGCCTAAACTAACAGATCGAGCAAGGAGAACACTGGTCAGAGAAGCAGCCAAAAGGCCCATGGTCACTCTGTAGGAGCTGCACAAATCCACAGCTCAGGTGGGGTAAACTGTTCACAGGACAACTATAAGTCATGCACTCCACAAATTTGGCCTTTATGGAAGAGTGGCAAGAAGAAAACCGTTGTTGAAAGAAACCCATAAGAAGTGCCATTTGCAATTTGCCACAAGCCACATAGGGGACACAGCAAACATGTGGAAGAAGGTGTTCTGGTCAGATGAGACCAAAGTTGAACTTTTTGGCCTAAATGCAAAGCGCTATGTGTGGTGGAAAAGTAATACTGCTCATCCCCCTGAACACGCCATCCCCACTGTGAAACATGGTGGTGGCAGCATCATGCTGTGCGGAGGCTTTTCTTTAGCAGGGACAGGGAAGCTGGTCATATTTGATGGGAAGATGGATGAAGCTAAATACAGGGCAATCTTGGAAGAAAACCTGTTGGAGGCTGCAAAAGACTTGAGACTGGGAAGGAAATTCACCTTCCAACATGACAATGACCCTAAACATACAGCCAGAGCTACAGTGGAATGGTTTAGATCAAAGAATATCCATGTGTTAGAATGGCCCAGTCAAAGTCCAGACCTAAATCCCACTGAGCATCTGTAGCAAGACATGAAAATTGCTGTTCACAGACACTCTCCATCCAATCTGGCTGAGCTTGAGCTATTTTGCAAAGAAGAACAGGCAAAAATCTCAGTCTCTAGATGCGCAAAGCTGGTAGAGACATGCCCCAAAAGACTTGCAGCTGTAATTGCAGCGAAAGGTAGCTCTACATAGTATTGATATAGGGGCGCTGAAGACTTTTGCATGTCACACTTTTCATATTTTTATTTGATTAAAATTTTGAAAACCATGTATTGTTTTACTTCAATTTCACAATCATGTGCTACTTTGTGTTGGTCTATCATTTAAAATCTCAATAAAATACATTTAAGTTTGTGGTTGTAAGGAGACAAAATGTGAAAAAGTTCAAGGGGCATGAATACTTTTGCAAGGCACTGTATGAAAGCTTAGAGAGTCAGAGAACAGACTATCTAGCAAGACGATTAAGATATTTCAACTTATGAAAACTCAGGTACCTTTCAATCTCTTCCAGCAGCAGTGATTTTTTTGAGTTTCAAAAATGCTACTGTTGCACAACTTTCTTACGGGCTTTGTGTTGATGGTGCTCACTGGACAGTTCCCCCCCTAGTTTTAACCCCCCCACAAAAAAATAAAAAATAAATAAATTAATTAAAAAAAAAAATAAATAAAAATAAAAAAAATAAAAAAAACTAGAAAACTTTGCGAAAAAAAAAATTATAAAATATTTCTTGACGTTGCCATATTCTGACACCCATAACTTTTTTTAAATATTTCCGTGTTTCTGTGCGACCAAATGGCTGAACAGTTGCTATGATCGAACCGATCCGCAGAAACCTAGGTAACGTGTCATTGAATCTGCACTGTTTACAGCGTAAAATGCAGTATTCTGATATCATATATTATACAATAATTTCTATTTTTTTTTTTTAACAAAAGCTGAAACAAGCCAGGGCCTTTGTAATAAGCAGTTTAAGTACAATACATATAACAAAACAAATCAGTGATATACCAGACATTACCTGGAATTGACAAATTGAACAGTGGAATATCCCACAATTCTGCACACAGATTGGACATCCATTGTTGGTTTCCTGCCTTTTGATTTTCACACTTCTGAAAAAGTTCTTGCATACTTAACTGTACTAGCTCCTGAAACAATGAGGAAATAATTGAAGTCACTTTACCAGTTTAAAAAAAAAATAAAGAAATAAATTCTACTACATTTATACCAAGCTTTATAGTTGGTACAATGGAGGCAGGCAGGCAATGTTGTACTGGCAGAACCAGGCTCATTCATCCGAGTGGCACATGCAGAATGGTGATTCGTCACTCCACAGAACACGTTTCCACTTCTCCAGAGTCACAAGTGCAATGCCAGCCCATGGATGTAATGGTGTAAAGCAAAGTCTAAATGCAGCTGTTTGGGCATGAAAACCCATACCATGAAGGTCCACATGCACTTTTTTTGCTGATGTTAATGTCAAAGGTTGTCTGGAACTCTTGTGTGAGCCAGCAGAGTGTTGGATACCTCAGCACTCAACAAACCTGCTCTGTAATGTTACGTAGTCTGCCACTTTGTGACCAAGTTGCTTTTACTTAGAAATGGCAACATCCTATTACAATACCACGCTGGAATTCACTGAGCTCTTTAGTGCAAGACATTTTTATATAGCGCAAATGTTTATAAAGGAAGACTACATGGCTAGGTGCTGGATTGTATACAACAATCCGAATTTAGTGATTCTCCCAATACGTTCTCCATATAGTGAAGCACATTTATCAAGCCACTTGCATTTTTTTTTTTTTTATGCGATTTGCACCAATTTTCCATAATCTTTCTAAACTTCATTTATTATCTATTTGCGCTTTTTTGGGGGGAGGGGGATGTTATGTTACCACTTTTGAAGTTTGTCTTCTAACATAGACTTGTACTGTCAAAGGTGGCATACTTACTGACCAGAGATGACACTGAGCTGTGAGGAACGCTAGGCTTTAAGGCCCGCTCTTCTGACAGTGGGGAGATATACAGTGGGGAAAAAAAGTATTTAGTCAGCCACCAATTGTGCAAGTTCTCCCACTTAACAAGATGAGAGAGGCCTGTAATTGACATCATAGGTAGACCTCAATTATGAGAGACAAAATGAGAAGACATATCTAGAAAATCACATTGTCTGATTTTTTAAGAATTTATTTGCAAATTATGGTGGAAAATAAGTATTTGGTCACCTACAAACAAGCAAGATTTCTGGCTCTCACAGACCTGTAACTTCTTCTTTAAGAAGTTCCTCTGTCCTCCACTCATTACCTGTAGTAATGGCACCTGTTTGAAATTATCAGTATAAAAGACACCTGTCAACAACCTCAAACAGTCACACTCCAAACTCCACTATGGTGAAGACCAAAGAGCTGTGGAAGGACACCAGAAACAAAATTGTAGACCTGCACCAGGCTGGGAAGACTGAATCTGCAATAGGCAAGCAGCGTGGTGTGAAGAAATCAACTGTGGGAGCAATAATTAGAAAATGGAAGACATACAAGACCACTGATTATCTCCCTCGATCAGGGGCTCCACACAAGATCTCACCACGTGGGGTCAAAATGATCACAAGAACTGTGAGCAAAAATCCCAGAAGCACACAGGGGGACCTAGTGAATGACCTGCAGAAAGCTGGGACTAACGTAACAAAGGCTACCGTCAGTAACACACTACACCACCAGGGACTCAGATCCTGCAGTGCCAGATGTGTCCCCCTACTTAAGCCAGTACATATCCAGGCCTGTCCGAAGTTTGCTAGAGAGCATTTGGATGTTCCAGAAGAGTATTGGGAGAATGTCATATGGTCAGATGAAACCAAAGTAGAACTGTTTGGTAGAAACACAACTCATCGTGTTTGGATGCAACTCAGCATTCACTATCCTCCAAAGAACACCATACATACTGTGAAGCATGGGGGTGGGCAACATCATGCTTTGGGGCTGTTTCTCTGCAAAGGGACCAGCACGACTGATCCGTGTACATGAAAGAATGAATGGGGCCATGTATCGTGAGATTTTGAGTGCAAACCTCCTTCCATCAGCAATGGCATTGAAGATGAAATGTGGCTGGGTCTTTCAGCATATCAATGATCCCAAGAACACCACCAGGGCAACGAAGGAGTGGCTTTGTAAGAAGCATTTCAAGGTCCTGGAGTGGCCTAGTCAGTCTCCAGATCTCAACCCCAAAGAAAACCTTTGGAGGGAGTTGAAAGTCCGTGTTGCCCAGCGACAGCCCCAAAACATCACTGCTCTAGAGGAGATCTGCATGGAGGAATGGGCCAACATACCAGCAACAGTGTGTGCCAACCTTGTGAAGACTTACAGAAAACGTTTCACCTCTGTCATTACCAACAAAGGATATATAACAAAGTATTGAGATGAACTTTTGTTATTGACCAAATACTTATTTTCCACCATAATTTGCAAATAAATTCTTTAAAAATCAGACAATGTGATTTTCTAGATGTGTTTTCTCATTTTGTCTCTCATAGTTGAGGTCTACCTATGATGTCAATTACAGGCCTCATCTTTTTAAGTGGGAGAACTTGCACAATTGGTGGCTGACTAAATACTTTTTTTCCCCACTGTATATGTGTAATACCGAACATCTATGAGGACATGAAAGGTCCTCTTTAATTTCAGTAACGGGTAACCCCTCTTTACTGCAGATAAAAACTGAAAGCAGTTCTTTATTGAAAGAGCTCCATGTAAACCCTGCCTCACTTCTTACAGTTCTTCAGTAAATAAGCACTTCTACACCCAGCCTTAATCAGAACATAAGGCGTTTTTTAAGTTTTTTTTTTGTTTTTTGTTTTTTTTTTTTATTAATAACACCTTATACTATTGCTCTATTTTTATATACTGTTACATTATTTGACCTAAAAATGATTTCATTTAGGCGTTTAATTTCTTTATTCATACAGGATACAATGGAATGTCATACAACTGGATTGAAGCAAGACAAACGTGTAGCTACATTGTCTACATTAAAGTACTTACATAGCTTTACTGAGCAAACTTGGGTGCAACCTTAGCGGTACTAGAATATAAAATAGTCCACACAAAAACTATAGTTACTAGTTTGTACAAGGTAACTAAGGATAGCCTCCAAAAGATGAGGGCATTCAGTAATTGTGACGTGACCTACATTTTACGGTGTGCAAAAATCACTCCAACAGCACTTTCTTCTCAGAGAAGGACTTGCCAAAGACTGTAAACCCTTAGGCTAGGGGTGCATGACATACTCAGCGCCTGGCTCACAATGACAAAAATCAGGTGATCGGGTCTGTAAGTACTGTAATGAATAAGGGACTATATTATATTGGTATTTTAATATGAATTATGACTTATTAAACAGTCAAGTTTCTTCTTTAGGCCTCATTTCAAACTTGGTAGCCAAAGACGCAGATTTTATTGCCCAAACACTATTTAGTCAGACTTGACATGCTTACAGTTTGCACACAAATAATACTGCACAATACTAGGTAAGGTGCTATGCACACAAACTATGTTTTAAATGTCTTGCACACTGACCCATTATTTCCTATGGCTCCATAAACAGACCCATGTACCATCACATCATTTATTAAGTAAGCATAATAAATAAATAAGGTCCGTGTAGGGGTCTGTGAGCGCAAGACAAAACTCAAGACAGGTCCTATTCCTGTCCGTTTTGCAGCTCACTGGAAGAATATTGGTCTGTATAGGCCACGTGATGCCCCTACCATTTTACCACAGAACCCCAGATGCAAACATTCATGTGCATTTAGCCTTGGGGATAGGTTTTTGCTCCCCAAAAACATTCTTTAAATATGATAATCCCAAGAACTTCCTGAAACAAGCCTGAAGATCACTGAAACTGACTGTGCTAGGGTGGGAAGGATTCTATTACCAAAAAAAAAAAAAAATAAAGTAAAAAAAAAAAAATAATATCTTGCTGCTTGTGGCAATTTTTCTGGTTCAATTGCTAGTTTCTATGGCTACAACAGTCACAAGACCAAAGATCAGCATGATGCACTACAACTCCTTCACCAATGTCAGTGAAAAAGTTGCAAAGATTGAGCACTAATGGATTTTTTTTTTTTTTTTTTTTACACAGCTAGAAGTTGCAGTACCCTGCATTCACTTACATTGGTAAAGGAATCACAGAGTGACACGGCAATCTTTGGTCATTCATTTAAAGTCATGGCCGAAGACACCATGTCTAGCCCCCCATGTAAAATGGATATGCCTTTTTGGATGCGTTCAGAGAAGACACCATGTCTAGCCCCCATGTAAAATGGATATGCCTTTTTGGATGCGTTCAGAGAAAGGTTAAGGCTGAGGCCCCACGTTGCGGAAACACAGCCAAGAATGGCTACAAAACTAATGGGAAATATATAGGAAGCCCTTATACTTCTCCCTTCTGCCAAATCCACTCCTGGCCTTAGCTCCAAAAATCGCAGCAACATCGGCAACAAAAAAAAAGCTGCTTTTCCGCAACGTGGGGCCTCAGCCTAAAAACAGCTTGTCACTTTCTCAGAGAACAGCAACTGGCTGCATAACTTTGCAGCAGTGTCTTCACCAACTGTTTTTTTCTTCTTCTAGCCTCCCTCATTCGTCGGCAATCATTAACCCCTTCCCGACATCCGCTGTAATAATAAGGCGGATATCAAGTATTTAAATATGGCGGGTGCCCAGGAGGGTCCCAAGCTTGTTTGGAATTAACTTCTATATAAGGCTGCCTAATGCAGCCTATAATAGAAGTGCCAATGTTTTGCAATGGACTGTGGAGGTGTGACAAAAAAAAAAAAAAAAAATCATACTCACCTGTCCCCAGTGCTCCATTGTCTACCACCACTGTGTCGCACTGTGCCCTCGTGGTCAGGAGTACTATGCCCCATGTGACCACCGAGACTAATTAGTGGCCTAAGCCACGCGCGTGAGTGACAGCACCAGCTCCTTGCAGCGACTTAGGAGGCCACTGATTGGTCTCAGCAGTCACATGGGACCCAGGACATCCGGCAGCAAAGGCACATCGCATGACCAAAGTAACAGTGGTGGCACACAATGGAGTGCCAGGCACAGGAGGGCAGGATTTTTTATTTATTTATTTTATTTAAATGTTACACCTTCTCCAGCCTCCTCCACATTTTGTCCAATTCCTGAACAGCACAATGCCTAAGCAGAAACACTTGCCCCTCCTAACAGATGAATGGCATGGGTGCCAAGGGTCTCATATTTATGGCAGATCTCATATTGACTAATATTTTGGTCAGTATTTTGCATCAGTATTTGCAGCCAAGTCAGGAATGGATATAAAAAAAATGCTACAAACATTTCCATTATACTTTTTCTTAGCTTTGAAATAAAAATGATGATCCAAAAGAAACTTTCTACATGACAGAACTTACTTGAGCAAAGTTGTGTAAGCCATTGCTCAGCTATTATTGTACAGGGCTTAAACATAGCCTAATGCTACAAGGGACACAGTAAAAAGACATCCTGCTATGTGGCTTTACATCCGAAGTGCACAGAATGAGGAAGTGCGGCACATGACCTGTGACTAAAGCTCTGCCAGTATATACAGAGATACCCAGCCTGCTGCCAGGCTCTCCTACTACACAGTGGCAGCAGCGCAGTGAGCAGCACAGGCTCTTGTTACAGCGGGGTGACATACCTGTCACAATGCGCTTGGAGCAGCAGGTCACGGGACAACCATGAGCGCGGCATTCACCAGGGAGACGACGAGCCAACCAGCCCGCCTGGGCTCTGACAACATATTGGAACATAACTTGCTCTGCGGTTCTCAGCCATATTTATATCAGAACGTAGAGATGACATGGGAGCCCGCCCACTGCTGCGGCGATTGGTCAGTGTATCCGTCCCTCACACCACACACACACAGTCGCAGTCTATAGGGGATGTGCACTGGAGAATATCGATGTCCCTCCCCCTTACACGTGAACTAATTGATGAGCCCGGCAGTATGTCTCTATTTCAGCTAAGGAAGAAGGACTGTGGTATTACGTCTGGAGGGGTGCATTGATCGACTTTTCTGTCAGTGCGTGAACCGCTATAGGCTGAGGCCCCACGTTGCGGACAAGCAGTTTTTTTTGTTGCAGATTTTGCTGCGTTTTTTTGAGCCCAAGCCAAGAATGGCTACAAAGGAAATGGGAACTATATAGGAAGTTCTTATACTTCTGCCTTTTGCTGAATCCACTCCTGGCTTTGGCGCAAAAAAACGCAACAAAATCTGCGACAAAAAAAAGCTGCGTTTCCGCAATGTAGGGCCTCAGCCTAAGGCCGGTTGTAGTCGACTGTGTGATGCCGGACGGACGTGAATTAAAGGCACGGGCGGTGCATGGGAGACACACGGATGTCACCCGTGTGCCGCCCGTGCATGAGCCATTCTTCAGCGGCCCCTTTTATTAAATGAATAGGAGCCACAGAAACAAGGGCAGCAAAATAGGACCTGTTATATATTTTGCGGCCCGGACTGTTGGCCCGCACCTGTGACCATGTAATTCACGGTCATAGGTACGGGCCCATAGAAATGAATGTGTCAGTGTGCTATCCATGAAATACACAGATAGTACACTGATCACGGCCACGGTCGTCTGCAAGGGGCCTTAGGCTGCTTTCACATGGTCAGTGATTTTGATCAGTGACTGAGCCAAAATCAGTAGGGGAAATTACATAGAGATCATGTACAATACAGAGATTTGCACTTGTTCTGTGTTTTCGAACCACTCCTGGTTTTGGCACACAATCACTGATGAAAATTACTGGCCATACACTGACCATGTGAAAGCAGCCTTAGGTTGAGTAGAAGCTGCAAACTATGGAAGAGTAAATAGTAATATCAAAGATTGTGCTAAATTTATAAAAATGGTGCATGCATCATAAAACTTGTTGCATACGAGACACATTTTCTCTCTTACACCACTTCGTGATATAGTGTAATTTCACTATACAACAAACCTACCAACTTTCACAGGACTTTTGCATGCAGTGAAAAATTTATGTGTAATAAATCACACCAAACCCTGCCCTGCCCATGCCAGCTTGACACTTCCCAGTTGCTTTGGGTACTCATATGATGAAGCTTACTAAATACCCCCCCACAGTTTACTGCCCCCCTTTAGTGCCTCCACACCCTAGTGCCCCAACATATAGAATGCCCCCTATGTGCCCACTGCATAACGCCTTCTTCATGCCCCTTATTTTTGCAAACATTTTAATCTTTACGTTTGAAATGTGGTTGGCAAAGTAGGCATGGTAAGCTTGTCTTGCTGTGTATAATTAAAAAATATCAAAAAAACTGTCACAATGTCACTTTAGTAAGGCATTAACATATAAAGTGGAACAACATTTTAGGACAGAATTGTAAGGCTACATTCACAGGAAAGAGTTCTAAAACAGTCGTGAAAAACATCAATTTTTCAGGGCTGCCTTGCACCTGTTTTTACGGACTCCCATGCATTTCAATGTATGGAGCAAGCCATAAAAACTGAAAAAATAGGGCTTCTGTCTCTATCCCTCTTCCTTCATAGATTGTAAGCCCTTGCTGGCAGGGCCCTGTATCCCACTGTGCCAGTTGGTCACTGTTAATATTATCTGTTTTGTATATCTTGTGTACCGTATGTAAACCCTCAAATGTAAAGCACCATGGAATTAATGGTGCTATATAAATAAACAATAATAATAATAATTTTGACGGTCCGTGACAACTGACCATTAAAATAACAGTCATGTGAATAGCCCCCATTCACTGAAAGTAATGCTGCCGTGTGACGTCCTGATGTGTGAATGTAGCCTTAGACTTACCGGACTTTTGATAAATTTGGTAGAAATTGTGGCAATGCAGACTCCAGCAAAACTAACTTAAAAATTTCCCTCATGATAAATTTTCCCTTCATGCTGTATTTTGAACCAACGGAACCAAACCAGTTGGCAACTTTCCTGCTTGTTAATGGTTTCCTTGTAGCAACAGTCTTACATATTACACACAGAGAAATAAAGATCAAAATAGCAAAAAAGGCAATATAATAATATGATATACAGCAATGCAAATTTAGTTGTTTTACATTAGGTGCTATATGAAAAACAGATTTAATGGACGTTCACACTCCATTATGAATGTCTGTTGCATTCGTTCATCATAGGATGACAGCAACAGACATTAACAGTAGTAGAATGACAGATGCAGACGGAGCCCCCTACTCCTGCCTCTGTTACCATTGACCCTAATGTAAAAAACATGACGGAAGGATTATTCCATCTTATTTGTTTATTTTTGTAAAAAGTCCTGCATGTACAACTTTTTCTTTTGTCAGAAAAGTAAAAAACATGATGAAAGAAAGCTTCCATCACTTTATTTACATGAGAGTGAAAGCAGACTGACAGCAGACGGAGGGGGCTCAGTCTGCATCAGTCACTTAAAGAGGTTGTTCAGGCAAAAAATAATTTTTAAAATAGAAGTGAGACTTCTCGCTGACTGTGACGTCCCAGATCCCTTCCACTGAAGCTGCTAATTGGCCTCAGTTGTCACATGCGGTGGGGACTTCCGCCGGAAAACTACAATGGACCAGCAGGACCATGTGATATTTCAGTTTTTTTTTTTTTAATAAATTTGCAAAAATATCTACATTTCTGTTTTTTTTCTGTCAAGATGGGGTGCTGAGTGTACATTAAGGAGAAATAAAATGAACTTTTTTGCTTTTAGCAAATGGCTGCAATGAAACAAAGAGTGAAAAATTTAAAGGGGTCTAAATACTTTCCGTACCCACTGTATATGTGGAGAGAAAAGAAAAAGACAGCACTGAGCCGTGCCTTGTATAGTACTGTATGGCACTTTAGTTTCAATAAGAAAGTGAATATAGATAGCCTCTCACCTTTTTCAGTTGTGAATGTGGTTACAACTGCCTTTGTGCATAATATATATATTGTGTATATACAGTGCTGGCCAAAAGTATTGGCACCCCTGCAATTCTGTCAGATAATACTCAATTTCTTCCAGAAAATGATTGCAATCACAAATGCTTTGGTAATAATATCTTCATTTAATTTGTTGTCAATGGAAAACCACAAAAAGAATTGTCAAAAAGCCAAATTGGATATAATGCCACACTAAACATAAAAAAGGGGGTAGACAAAAGTATTGACACCCTTTGAAAAATCATGTGATGCTTCTCTAATTTGTGTAATTAACAGCACCTGTTACTTACCTGTGGCACATAACAGGTGGTGGCAATAACTAAATCACACTTGCATCCAGTTGAAATGGATTAAAGTTGACTCAACCTCTGTCCTGTGTCCTTGTGTGTACCACATTGAGCATGGAGAAAAGAAAGAAGACCAAAGAACTGTCTGAGGACTTGAGAAGCAAAATTGTGAGGAAGCATGAGCAATCTCAAGGCTACAAGTCCATCTCCAAAGACCTGAATGTTCCTGTGTCTACCGTGCGCAGTGTCATCAAGAAGTTTAAAGCCCATGGCACTGTGGCTAACCTCCCTAGATGTGGACGGAAAAGAAAAATTGACGAGAGATTTCAACGAAAGATTGTGCGGATGGTGGCTAAAGAACCTAGACTAACATCCAAACAAGTTCTAGTTGCCCTGCAGTCCGAGGGTACAACAGTGTCAACCCGTACTATCCGTCGGCGTCTGAATGAAAAGGGACTCTATGGTAGGATACCCAGGAAGACCCCACTTCTGACCCAGAGACATAAAAAAGCCAGGCTGGAGTTTGCCAAAACTTACCTGAGAAAGCCAAAAACTTTTTGGAAGAATGTTCTCTGGTCAGATGAGACAAAAGTAGAGCTTTTTGGGAAAAGGCATCAACATAGAGTTTACAGGAAAAAAAAAGAGGCCTTCAAAGAAAAGAACACGGTCCCTACAGTCAAACATGGCGGAGGTTCCCTGATGTTTTGGGGTTGCTTTGCTGCCTCTGGCACTGGACTGCTTGACCATGTGCATGGCATTATGAAGTCTGAAGACTACCAACAAATTTTGCAGCATAATGTAGGGCCCAGTGTGAGAAAGCTGGGTCTCCCTCAGAGGTCATGGGTCTTCCAGCAGGACAATGACCCAAAACACACTTCAAAAAGCACTAGAAAATGGTTTGAGAGAAAGCACTGGAGACTTCTAAAGTGGCCAGCAATGAGTCCAGACCTGAATCCCATAGAACACCTGTGGAGAGAGCTCAAAATGGCAGTTTGGAGAAGGCACCCTTCAAATCTCAGGGACCTGGAGAAATTTGCCAAAGAAGAATGGTCTAAAATTCCAGCAGAGCATTGTAAGAAACTCATTGATGGTTACCGGAAGCGGTTGTTCGCAGTTATTTTGTCTAAAGGTTGTGCTACCAAGTATTAGGCTGAGGGTGCCAATACTTTTGTCCGGCCCATTTTTGGAGTTTTGTGTAAAATGATCAATGATTTGACTTTTTTTTTCATTCTCTTTTGTGTTTATTCATTGCAAGCAAAATAAATGAAGATATTATTACCAAAGCATTTGTGATTGCAATCATTTTCTGGAAGAAATTGACTATTTTCTGACAGAATTGCAGGGGTGCCAATACTTTTGGCCAGCACTGTATGGTGTATATATTCCTCCCTGAGATCGAACAAGCTGCTGGATCTATACTGTTGCAAGGACATCCAAATTGCTGGTTCTTCAGAACCGATTCCAAACAAGGAATAAAAAGATGATCGTGCTTCTACCCAGATTCAAGTCACAAGAAAGCTCTGAAACCTGTTGTATGTCATGGAACTAATAAAGAAAACTTGTGACTTGAATCTGGAGAGAAGCGTGGATCATCTTTTTATTCCTTGTTTGGAATCAGTCCTGATGAACCAGGATCCCATATATATCAGAGATAAGGCCTGTCGTGGAGTAGTAAGACTTGCACAACCTTTCAAACCAGATGGGGAGGGGGACCTGGGGGCTTCTGAAGGTGGTACTTGTCAAGTGATGTATCTGGATGTAAGTGAACTCACTGTAAGGGAGGGAGAGAAAACCTGGACTGTAACTTGGAAAATGGGAGCAGGGAATGGGTATAATGGTCGGTGATATTGGCAAAGTGGAATAAGCCTGTGCTCAGCCATGGACCCGTCACTGCTGTTGTCAGCCCAGGGGAAAATTGCGAATGAAACAAACCGACATGGAAGAGGCCAATGAGGCCAGGAGAAAGTGGGCAGTACTGGTGCACCAGATATCTCTGGGAAGCGCCATAGGGCTAAGTAATGAGTCAGAGGGCAGACTATAGAGGTGCCTCCAGAGAAAAGAGATAGTGTGATAGGGTTCCAACCACAACTTTTCAATTTCCATCCATTTAGAATAAGCCAAAAGCGTAGACCATGCTGGCACTCTCGTCAGTTGGGCCACCCAAAGGCGTAGCTAGCGGGGGGGGCAGAGGGGGCGACGGCCCCGGGCCCAGTGAGAAGGTGGGGGCCCACTAACGGTA
This sequence comes from Leptodactylus fallax, assembly GCA_947044405.1. NCBI lineage: Eukaryota > Metazoa > Chordata > Amphibia > Anura > Leptodactylidae > Leptodactylus > Leptodactylus fallax. The sequence continues at coordinate 12,237,729 of CAMRHE010000014.1, forward strand.
TCAAAAGATTTCTATCTACATCAGCTGCTTAGCGCTACACATCCTAGACTGGTTCCTCACTCCCTGGCTGAGGAAGACATATTAAACGAGTGAGGAACCAGCCCAAGATGTGTAGCGCTGAGCAGCGCACGTTGCTGACTTTTACAGCGCTTACTTATCCTGCTCATCGCTTACTGGCTGACTGAGGTTGAGCAGGGAACGATACCTGCAACTGATTAGAGCAGAGCGTCGGCACGTGATGCGCAGCGCGCCGAAACTCCGCCCCCTGGTCCCTGCCTGTGCTCTATGTGCTAACAGATACTGCAGAAAGTAGCAACAGGTCGTTCTGCAGGGTGTCCTCCACATCAGGTCCTTCTAGGCCAAGCTGCAGTTTCAAAAGTGGTCAGTACTAAGTTTAATAGGCTGTATTTGTGTGATCTTAACAGTGTCCCTTTTCAGCACTTTTAAAAGAGTTGTTTAGTTTTGAAGATATTTGATACTGATGACCTCTCCATAGGAGAGGTCATCAGTATCAGATAGGTCAGGTGACAGTGGATCCCAAAACTGAACCCTACAGTCAGAGGCGTAGCTAGCGGGGGGGGCAGAGGGGGCGGCTTGGGCCCACTGAATCTTTGGGGGCCCACCCCGGGGCTGCCATTAATACATCCTTTATTTCTAACTAGATCGGTGTCTGCAGACACCGATCTAGTTAAAAGGCTTCCTGGTGCTTAACTGTCTTGTAAACCGCAAGCCAATACAGGCTTGTGGTTTACAAGACGCTGAGACCACAGATGATGTCTGCTTCTCAGCACGGGCGGCACGATGACGTCACAACATCGCGCCGCCCACGCTCAGACACAGACGTCCTGTGCGTGGACAGGGAGGAAGCGCCGGCGGCTCCATTCATCATCATCGCAAGGAGGTGAGTATGACTTTTTTTTGTGGGTATATTAATAGTATAAGGGGTGGTTAGGAGGGGGAAATATAACTATAAGGGAGGATTCATTAGGGGGCATTATGACGATGGGGAGGGTCATTTATATAAGTGTTATTGGGGGGTATTATTAATACATGGGGGAGGTTAGTTATATAAGGAGCCATTAGGGGGCATCATTTATATTAGGAGGCATTATGAACATAAGGGGGTGATCATTGATATAAGGGGTCATTAGGGGTGCATTGTTTATGTCAGGGGGAATCAGGGGCATAATATGAGGGTCAATTTAATTTAATGAAAGTGACACTTGGGCTTTATTAAGACTAAGGCCCCACATAGCAGGCTGCAGGAAAAACCATGGCGGTAACATTGTGGTTTTTCCCGCAGCGCTTTTCACAGAAGGTCTGCAGAGGTTTCCCCTGTGGACTTTCTGTTTTCAATACACCTATATGGAAACCGCCAGAGTTTCTGTAGGTATAATTGACATGCTGCGATTTCCAAAACCGCAACGTTTTTGGAAATCGCAGTGTGACTGCTGCACATATTTTTCCGCAATGTGTGGATGGGATTTGCTAGAATGCCACGGTTTTTTTCTGTGGATTTTCGCCACAAGGGATCCCATCCTCACTTTGCAGTAAAATATGCGCAGCAGAAACGCTGCGATTTCCAAAACAGTTGCAGTTTTGGAAATCGCAGCATGTCAATTATACCTACTGAAACGGCAGCGGTTTCCCTATAGATATAATTGAAGCAGAAAGTCCGCAGAGGAAACCTCTGTGAACTTTCTGTGGAAAGTGCTGCAGGAAAAACCGCGATGCGTCCCTGCCGCTTTTTTTCCCACAGCTGTTTTTTGCTGCGGGATGCCACGTGGAGCCTTGGCCTTAAGGTGTTTTCCATCTCATTTTTATTGATGGTCTATCCTCAGAATAAAACATCAATATGAGATAAGTGACTCTCCACTGATCAGCTGTATGAAGGGGCTATGGCGCCTGTTTATATTATACACTGTCTGTTTATAGTGACCATGTGGTGTAATTACAGTCTTGTCACATAGACGTGTATAGGACGAGGATGTAGTTACATTACATGATCGCTATGAAAAGAATGACACTATGTAAATAGAGAAGGGGTCACGGCGCTTACACAGGTACCACAGTTCATTCAAACAGCTGATCCTGGGGGTCCCGGGTATTGGAACCCCAATAATTTTTTTTCCCATGTTTTTTTTTTTTCCCTTTTCAATTAGGAAATACCTGGGACATTATTAATAAGGGGCACTATTTAAAGGGGGTGCACAGGGAAGTTATTAATTTAAAGATGCACTTGGGGGTATTATTCATTATGGGGGGTTATATTATATATTTTATAATTGGGGGTAGCAGCAGGATGGGGGCTTTGTGTAGGTGAGGATAATGTGGGTCAGGTGCCTGGAAAAGTGAGGAGCCAAAGATGTCTGTGTTGCAAACTTTACAGAGACTGGAAGAAGTGGTCATGGCCGTTCGGATAAAAGAGATGGGGAATGTGAAGGATTAGTCAGAGATATCACCGGTAAGTCACAAAATGTTACTGCCCTGTATTCACCTAAATTGTCTGCAGAGCCCTGGGTAGAGCTGCTATATACCACTATACACTCACCGTATACTGATAGTATCAGTATACAAACATGTCCAAGTTGGGGGCCCACTTGGACATGTTCGCCCCCCTGTGCTGAACCCCTAGCTACGCCTCTGGGGCCACCCAATAGTACAAAACCACGTTAGTAAGAGCAAGACCTTCTTTGGCTTTCGGACATTAACAATGATCTGGACAGTTGATGTCTCCCACCGGCCAAGATAATCCAATTTATAGAACCCTGTAAGGGCTGAAGATCCCTCAAGGGGACAGGAATTGCTAGGGTCTCAAACAGGTAGGGAAGCTTGTGGAGAATGGTCATTTTAACTGTGAAGATCCGGCCAAAGAGAGACAGCAGTAGGGACAACCAATTAGTAAGCAGAGCCCTAATTTGTCTAAAAAGCAGAGGAAAGTTAGCTTGATAAGGAGGGAAAAGTGCCCGTAAGCCCAGGAAACTTCAGGGAGGTCTAGTGCCAACTGTACTTGAAGGTCATTTTCAGAAGTGAGAGGTGAGACTGATGGATTTGAATAGGGAGGACCTCACTCTTAGACGTCAAAAAGACACAATTGGTCCCCTTTGGTGGCTTCTAGTCCGTGGTGCATGTATTGTTGTTGTCATGGTCTGTTTTGGTTTATGTCTTATTTGTGAAAATCAATAAAACATGTGAATTGAAAAAAAAAAAGATGCAATTGGGCATGTAGATTAGGGATGGTAATGTGGAGATTAGTGAGGGTGAGAAGGATATCATCAGCAAACAAAAAGAGCTTAAATTCCCTATCCCTAACCTTAACTCCCGAGATGTCCAGGTTCAAACTAATAGCTGCCACCAATGTAAAGGGCAAATAGGAGGGGGGAAAGCGAGCAGTCCTATCTCGTTCCATTGTACAAAGGGAAAGAAGAGGAGGCGGCATGAGGGAGTCGAGTAGAGACCACGCATCGTAGTTAAAAAAGAGAACAATTCTGATAATAAACTTATTAGGGAGTTACTATAGGTTCCTATCAATACACTTTCACAGGCATTGCTGTTTACAATGTTTAGAAATTTTGGTAGCACAAATGGTTAAGACTACTAATACTGTAAAACCTTTTTCAAGCTTTGACTCACTTACTTAGGAAATAATGTCAGGAATATTTCCTCCCAAAACAGTAAATCATGCCTAAACTTAAAAATTATGTATTATTTGTCATTCTTTGTGTCACAAGAGTCAGGAGGTTTCATTTTTTGTCATGAAATAAGAAACTATTCTACATTTAGTTCTTCTTTCTCATAAGAAAAACAGTTTAGATGACCCCTCTTTAGAAGAGGTCACAAGACACTTGTTAGGCTATGTTCACACTGTTGCCACAAAGTCCTCTGTTCTGATGCATCAGAGGACACAACAAACATTAACGTTTTCTATATTAATAGTCACAAATGGAAAACTTTCCATTTATATCCATACTTATTCACTTCATTGTTAAATAAGAGGAAAGGCCCCATATATCTACTTCCCTTTTTTTTTTAAAGAGAAAGAACAACACTGGAATCTGCCAAACAAAATATGAAAGCACACATAACTCCATACTATAACATTGATATTTGGGACCCATTCTACATGAAAATATGAATCATGAATAGTGTGAATGAGGCATTACAGAGATAACATCAAATAAAAATCTATAAATTGTTTAACCGAAAGAGGAAAAAGGCATGACTATGATGTGCTACTACAGCAGAATGGAGAAAGGAGGATTTAGGCCCCTTGCAGAAGACCGTGGTGTGGGTCAGTGTGTTATCCGTGTATTTCAATTTCACGGATAGCACACTGACCCATTCTTTTCTATGGGCCCGTACACATGACCGTGAATTTCACGGTCCCGTGTGCAGGCCGACAGTCCAGGCCGCATCAGATAGAACAGGTCCTATCCCTGTCCTATTTTGCTTCCGTGGCTTCTATTCATTTAATGAAAGGAGCAGCGGAAGCACGGCGCATTCACAGGCGGCACACCGCATCCTCTCTTGTTGTAGAAGCTTCATTGTCTGCCTCCTCCCTTGTTGTGTTTCTGTTTGTGGCTTTCTGGGTGCTGTCAGGGTGGCCGTTCCCAGCCCTCACCCTTTCCCCCCCCCCCGCCGGTCCTAAAACCAGTGGCTCCCCCTTTGGGACTAACCCAGTACGAACCCCCCTATTGCCCTACCATGAGACAATGTCCCTATTGCATTGAGACTGGTGCTATATAGTTGCTCCACTAGTAGTCCCTTTGTGTAGTCCTTCTGTTATTTACCATTTTGAGATTGTACTTTTTCTTTTTACCTCATCAGTTTTCCTATGTTGTCCGATGTTAAACTGAAAAACTTGTTTTAATAAACTTTGATTAAATATAAAATAATTTCCAAGCCACACGTATATATCTTTCATGTGCGACACCAACTAATTTCATTAATAGTATATATCTTTATGGATTCTATCAAATCCTTTTCTGAACTACAGAACACTAGCAAAACATTTTTGTAACAAATCTGCCATGTATAAAAATAACCAAAAGGTAAATTAGTGTACCTCTTTATTTTGGCACTGTTTGGTGAATGGCAGATAATATCAATTTGCAAAGCTCTTGCAGTTTATATATTCACACTCTTCACCCAGCCACCACCAGGACAGCCATAAATCACAGATTTTGTTTTTTGTGTGTGTGTGTGTGTGTGTGTGTGTGTGTGTGCGCGCGTGCGTGTGTGCGTAGTCCTGGTTTTCTATAATAAACAATATGACTAAATTTCCAGACCTTGTGTATTGTGCCTAGACTGGTTTTACCACTGTGTTGTCATCAAACCATTTATCTGTGATTTATTAAATTGTGAATAGATCATGTATTGTGAAGATTTAATGCTTTAAAGGGAACATACATTTTAAAGTAACTTTGTGAAGTGTTGTTATTTAAAAAAAAAAAAGCAGCTTAGCGTGGGCAGCAACATTTATGCATGACTAACAGTGCTTCATTAGAATGACATGCACAGGACTATACATTTTATTTTAACACTTTGAGGTGCTATTACACGCTGTTAATTGCAATATTTCTGTGACGACAATTTTATTATACACACGTGGACAAAATTGTTGGTACCCCTCGTTTAATGAAAGAAAAACCCACAATGGTCACAGAAATAACTTGAATCTGACAAAAGTAATTTGCCAAACTACATGTTGACAAGCCACAAAGCTTCTGAGAGAATGCCTTATGGACAGATGAGACAAAAATCGAAATTTTTGGCAAGGAATATCAGCTCTATGTTCACAGATGGAAAAATGAAGCATATCTTGAAAAGAACACTGTCCCTGCTGTGAAACATGGAGGAGGCTCTGTTATGTTCTGGGTCTGCTTTGCTGCATCTGGCACAAGGTGTCTTGAATCTGTGCAGGGTACAATGAAATCTCAAGACTATCAAGGGATTCTAGAGAGAAATGTGCTGCCCAGTGTCAGAAAGCTTGGTCTCAGTCGCAGGTCATGGGTCTTGCAACAGAATAATGACCCAAAACACACAAATAAAAACACCCAAGCATGGCTGAGAGGAAAACATTGGACTATTCTGAAGTGGCCTTCTATGAGCCCTGGCCTAAATCCTATTGAGCATGTTTGGAAGGAGCTGAAACATGCCGTCTGGAAAAGGCACCCTTCAAACCCAAGACAACTGGAGCAGTTTGCTCATGAGGAGTGGGCCAAAATACTTGTTGAGAGGTGCAGAAGTCTCATTGACAGTTACAGGAATGGTTTGATTGCAGTGATTGCCTCAAAAGGTTGTGCAACAAAATATTAAGTTAAGGGTACCATCATTTCTGTCCAGGCCTGTTTCATGAGTTTTCTTTTTTTTAAAATTCTGTTGAAGCATGAAGAAAAGCAGGCCCAAACCATGATGCTGCCACCACCATGTTTGACAGGGGGGATGGTGTGTTCAGGGTGATGAGCTGTGTTGCTTTTACACCAAACATATCGTTTTGCATTGTGGCCAAAAAGTTCAATTTGGGTTTCATCTGACCAGAGCACCTTCTTCCACATGTTTGGTGCGTCTCCCAGGTGGTTTGTGGCAAACTTTAAACGAGACTTTTTATGGATGTCTTTGAGAAATGGCTTTCTTCTTGCCACTCTTCCATAATGGCCAGATTTGTGCAGTGTACGACTGATTGTTGTCCAATGGACAGACTCTCCCACCTCAGCTGTAGATCTCTGCAGTTCATCCACAGTGAACATGGGCCTCTTGGCTGCATCTCTGATCAGTCTTCTCCTTGTTTGATATGAAAGTTTAGAGGGACGGCAGGGTCTTGGTAGATTTGCAGTGGTCTGATACTCCTTCCATTTCAATATGATCGCTTGCACAGTGCTCCTTGGGATGTTTAAAGTTTGGGAAATCTTTTTGTATCCAAATCCGGCTTTAAACTTCTCCACAACAGTATCACGGACCTGCCTGGTGTGTTCCTTGGTCTTCATGATGCTCTCTGCGCTTTAAACAGAACCCTGAGACTATCACAGAGCAGGTGCATTTATACGGAGACTTGATTACACACAGGTGGATTATATTTATCATCATCAGTCATTTAGGACAACATTGGATCATTCAGAGATCCTCACTGAACTTCTGGAGTGAGTTTGCTGCACTGAAAGTAAAGGGGCCGAATAATATTGCACGCCCCACTTTTCAGTTTTTTATTTTTTACAAAAGTTTAAAATAACCAATAAATTTCGTTCCACTTCACAATTGTGTCCCACTTGTTGTTGATTCTTCACCAAAAATTTAAAATTTTATATCTTTATGTTTGAAGCCTTAAATGTGGCAAAAGGTTGAAAAATTCAAGGGGGACGAATACTTTCGCAAAGGCACTGTATGTGGTTAAGACGACTGACTCCTTGAACTGGAAACTTTTTCCCTTCTTCAAGTTGCGTAGATTGAGCCACCATTTTAAGTCTTCTCTTGTAGCTTGGTCTAGACCAGGGGTAGGCAACCTTTTTTGTTAGGCGTGCCGATTTTAATTAAAAAAATCAAAGATGAGGTACTCGGAGTGCCGGTCAATAATTGTAAGTCTGACGACCCCTAAACTAAAGTTATACTCCACAAACCATAACACAGAAGTGCTGCCACAAGATGCTTTAGGACACATGCGTTTACTGCTATTTCCTGGGACGCTCCTGTACTTTCCGATTAGAAGCAATGAAAGTCCATGTATAGCCCCCAATTAGTGGTAAATGTGTCCAGGAGCACCATATGGCAGCACCCTCAGGGTGGTGACACACTATTAATCTGGATGCAGATATAGTCTTAGACCACTGGAACTTTTACTTCAATGTAAAACTGCATTCACATGGTGCATTTTCGCAAAAAAAAAATGCCTGTGTTTTCTGTGCAAAAACACATCCTTAATGCAGAAAACACACCGTTATACAGAATAATGTCCCATAGCGGCCCCTGCACACGGTATTATGTCCCATAGTGGCCCCTGCACAAGGTATTATATCCCATAACAGCCTCTGCACACAGTATTATGTCACATAGTGGCCCCTGCACACCGTATTATGTCACATAGTGAACCCTGCACACGGTATTATGTCACATAGAGGCCCCTGCACACGGTATTATGTCACATAGCGGCCCCTGCACAAGGTATTATATCCCATAACAGCCTTTGCACACCGTATTATGTCACATAATGGCCCCTGCACACAGTATTATATCATATAGCGGTCCCTGCACACGGTATTATGTCCCATAGCGGCCCCTGCACACGGTATTAGGTCCCATAGCGGCCCCTGCACACGGTATTAGGTCCCATAGCGGTCCCTGCACACGGTATTAGGTCCCATAGCGGTCCCTGCACACGGTATTAAGTCCCATAGCGGCCCCTGCACACGGTATTAGGTCCCATAGCGGCCCCTGCACACGGTATTATGTCACATAGCGGCCCCTGCACACGGTATTAGGTCCCATAGCGGCCCCTGCACACGGTATTATGTCCCATAGCGGCCCCTGCACATGGTATTATGTCCCATAGCGGCCCCTGCACACGGTATTAGGTCCCATAGCGGCCCCTGCACACGGTATTATGTCACATAGCGGTTCCTGCACACGGTATTATGTCACATAGCGGTCCCTGCACACTGTATTATGTCCCATAGTTCTCTTCAGAGGTGACAAACATAAAAAAACAATGTACTCACCATTCCACGTTCCACAGCCGCTCTGTTCTCTTCGGCGCTTCTGCCTGTAATTCAGCGACCGCAGATTGAGTCTCTGGGGTCACGTCGCGTCATTATGCGTAATGACGTCAGACGCAGACGTGACCTCTGAGGCCCTGTCAGCTGTCAGAAGCGCCTGCTGATCTCACAGCTGCCGCGGAGCGCAGGGAGCAAGGTAAGTATAATTTTTTTTTTATGTTTCATCACTTCTCCTGAGTCTCCGCTTATTATACTCGGGGTCTGAAGAGACCCCACAGTATAATAATAGCAGTTTCGTTTCGGCCGTGTTTTGTCCGATTGAATCTGCTGGGTGAGGACTCCACTGCCGTGCCTGGTCTAGACTTATTTTTGTACGCATCTTTTTCATGTCTCCATTCCAATGACTGAGCATATTGGGTTGGAGACTCCGGCTGTGTGCCATAGCCCAAGGTACTGCATCTATCAAGGCTACTAACAAAACCAAGATCTTCATGATTTGATGAATCGTAGATAGTGGGGATTTGATTAGAGCTTTTACTGTAACTTTAATTTTTTAAATTTTCCTTTAAGGAAGAAAAATAACTTGCAATTCTGTGTTTAATATGAAGCCTAGAAAGGATTTCGAAGTTTCTGTTAGAGTGAAGAAATCAGGCGATACCTTTTAGAGGCTAACTGAGTATATTTATAAGTAAGCTTTCAGGAGTACTCGCTCCCTTCATCAGACATGGTGTGATACAAGAACTGAAAATTAACAGATTTTTATACACATGGTTTTCAAAGCATTTTAGAGTCCTTAAAAAAAATTGCAATCTAAGTAGAGAAGTTATTTACAACAGGTCAAAAAAAACAGTCTGGAAACTTGTGGTGCGTGACGGAGGGATCAGTAATTCTTGCTGTTATCTGTTTGCTATCAGGAGGTGATTTGTGACCCTCACAGGTCACACATAGTGTGATTTGAAGCTGGCATGAATATTGAGTTCAGTTCATGGTTCAAACATAGTGTGACATGAAGCTGGCATGAATATTAAGTCCAAATTGCAGAGTTTGAAATTTTTGCATAAATTTATACTCCATTTCTTTTCTTTTCTCCTGTGTCTTAAAATGTCCCATTAAAACCACAACCCGCAAATCTTCAATAGAGTGGTTTTCTCCGGAGAAATGTGCGGCCACTGGGAGATCGGTTCTGCTGTTATTAATGGTGGATCTGTGTGAGTTCATTCGTTGACTGAGTCTCTGCCCTGTTTCCCCCACATAGAGGCCTGTGGTGGGACATTGCACACACATTATGAGGTACACCACATTGGAAGACCTGCAGGAAAATGTCCCCCTAATTCTGTGCACCTGTTGTGACTGTGGGATAGGTACACTGTCAGCGGTGTGGATGTGCTTGCAGGTCATGCACCTTTTATGTAGGCAAGGTGAGGTGCCATTTTCAGTTGGGGCCTTCAGGGCACTCCGGACGATAATGCGCCTCAGGTTTGGTGGTTGTCGAAAGGAGAGGAGAGGGGGGACTGGAAATATGTCCTTGAGTCTGTTGTCCCTATGTAGTACAGGTTGGAGCTCCTTGGCAATCCTTCGTAGGATCTCCAGCTGTGGGTTGTAGGTGACAACTAGGGGCACTCGGGCTTCTTTCTGGGTCTCTCTATATGTGAGCAGACTGTCTCTGTTAATGGCTGCTGCTTTGTTTAATTGGTTGTCTGTCACTTTTGGTTTGTATCCCAATCTGAGAAATTTCAACCTCAGATCCAGGAGGTGCTTGTCCAGGTCTGTTTTGTCGGAGCAAATACGATTGTATCGTATAGCCTGGCTGTAGATTATAGATTGTCTTGTGTGCTTGGGGTGGAAGCTGTCGTTTCTCAGGTAGGCCGTTCTGTCTGTGGGTTTGTGGTATATTGATGTGAGTAGCCGGTGGTCTTTAATGTATATTGTGGTATCCAGAAAGTGAATTTCACTCCCTGAATAGCTAAGTTTAAGGTTGATGGTCGGGTGAAAGTCATTGAAGTCATTATGGAATTGAAGTAGGGCCTCCTCACCTGCAGTCCAGATGACAAGGATATCATCGATATAACGAAGGTAAATCATAGGTTTGGTGGTGCATGTTGATAAATATGTTCCTTCCATTTCTGCCATAAAGAGATTTGCATATTGGGGTGCACATCTGGTCCCCATTGAAGTTCCCATTCGCTGTAGATATAGATCCTCTCCAAGTTTCTGTTAGTAAGTGGGACTTTTCCCAGTTTATCTGGAATCCAAGTTCTCTGAGAAGAGTGGTGACTACTTGGAGGTGATCTTGCAGAAAAGACTCAGATGGAGCAGATCTTGGAAGGATAATCCTCAGGAAGGTGGTTGGAGACAACTAATGCAGCATTCAGATTTAGTCTTCTGCTTAGTTTTAGAAGATGCCTGAGAACTAGTAGGAGAGGCTTGACTCTGAGTACAAATTATACATATGTCAGGCACATGGTCATCAGGTAACAACTGCTGACACTCAATACAATTTCTATGCTTCCTCTTAGAGAGCTTTTTATCACTGGACATCTGCAAGTACATCTTCAGTACATTGTATAAGCAGTAATACAGACAAGGAAAGCCCCAGAAGGGCATAATACCTTAAAACTCTGAGGGTTCAGCTTGCCAGGCACAGCGTACTGTCCCTCATACATCAGCAGGTTTAAATGGGCAGTTCCGTACTGAGAGCTCTGTCCCCTCCGTGACGCGACATACGTGCGTCATCGGGAAATCCTTTTGCCAAGGTAAGGTACTTGCTTTGTTCTATCAGCGTCTCTCGATGTTTGCTCCGCCTTACTTGCACTAAACTCTGGAGAACGTGGTGCTGGCGGACTCCACTGGAGAATTGCTCAATAGGCAATTCCCTAACACATTTATTCTGCTTACTTCTAGAGGATAAAATTCTGACCATGGTCAAGTGATTTACGGTCCATGGTCATGTGATGAACATACAGGTGCACAGCTTGTTACAGTCACAATCAGACATCTGCCTGGTAACGAGCTGTGTACCTGTGTGCTCATCACATGACCATGGTAAGAATTTTATTCACTAGAAGAAGAATAAATGGCACAAGCAGAGATCTAGAAAACCGTGAGGAATTGATATTGAAAGTATATTGGAAAATTGTATATCTTTTATTATACAAACAATAACATTTGTCTCTCAATATTGGTCTGAAAGTGGCCAACCCATTTAAGTGATTTTTGTAAATTAGCTTTTTAAACAGGATCAAGAAAGATGGCGGTGTCTAATAATGATATCATGTGTTTCTTACTTCCAGATACCTGGAGAAATTTCTTAATTTCTGACGGATGTCAGTATAGAGGCTTTTGATCTCCTGGATGGTATCCTCTGGGGGAGAGTTGTGCATACCTGCACCACCAATTCCAGGTTGGTAAATTCACCATCTCTGGAATTGTGAGGAGCACTTGCCATGTGATCTGGCAACAGTTGCAGCCCAGTCTTACCCAGGAGATTTGGTTACAAGCAGCACTTTGTGACCAATTTCCCCAACTGCATAGGCGCCGTTGACGGTAAGTGGCGCAGCCCAGATGAAGGGAACTGGAGGATGGGAGTAGTAGTTGCGGATGACGTGCCACCAGCTAGGCCGACCACATTCAACCACTCTCCCCAGTTCTGCTCCTACGCCGGACACCGATGAGGGGGGTTCTGCAGCACTAACTGATGGTGTTGGTAGTGGTTTCCCTCTGGGTGCTTCCAGTTGGAGAGGGGACCTCTCTACTCTGAGCCGGTGTGATGGAAGTCAGACGGGCCCTGATGATAAGGCAGGAACGACTCAGGCAGACAGGTGTGCAGTTGAAACAGGGTGTTCCTTTGCTCAGCAACTGAACAGCAATACAACAAGCAGCTTTCCAAATGGGGGTAATAGTTCTCCAGTGTCCAACTCCACCAACCTTGGTCTTAGGAGGGTGCCCAGGGCCCAGGGATGTTAAGGCTCTAGGGTTAAACTCCGCTCCAACTCCAACTATAACTCCTCTCCTTTGCCTCTTCCAGCAGCAGGAAGGAAGGGGTGTAATGCAGGGTAGTCCTGACAGGGATCTGGTTACCTTGTATGAGGTGCCGGACCAACTCCTCCTGTCAACAAACTCCACTGCTCCTCCTGGGACAAAGTCCAGTCTGTAGACAGCTGAACTCCCTGGCTCAGGGCTGTCTTTAATAGAGCCTTGGGCTGTATCTTTCTCCTTGGGGCTGTATGGAAAGCCGTTGGAGCTCAGTTCACTGTGCTGACCTGCACTGGCTCCTCTGCACACAACTGAACTGACTAGACTGAGCTCCAGTGGTTCCCCAGAAGACAAAAGTCTCCTCAAACCTCACCCAGTGACCTGTGATAGGCCAGGGCTATACCAAGTGTAATGTTTGAAACACAGGGGGGAACTACAGGGAAAACAACATGAAGAAAGCTGCAGAACAATATATACAAGTTACATAGAACACAGAACATGGAACATAGAATACAGGACATACAAACACAATTCAGAGGCACAAAAGATAAACAAGTAAAAGCAGGAATACTTTGGGATGCTGCATAAGCATGTATGTGTGCAGCAGCCACTGCTTTCAGGATGACATTCAATTACAAGAAGTATTTTTCAGTGGTCCTGATGCTGGTAGCTGATGCCACGTATAGATTTATTGCTTTTGACGTTGGCGCCTATGGTAGTACTGGGGACTCCCGGGAGCTACTGACATCAACTTTTGGTCAGCAAATCCTGGTAGATCAGGTGACTCTACCTCCTCCAAGACCGCTTCCAGTATCCATACATGGTATTGGATGAGCCGGACACGACGCTTTGTGGAGTCCACCTTCAGGATCACGGCTAGCAAGTGAAAGATCTTCACTAGTGCACTGCAGCTGGATGCCGACACGGTTGACATTGTCTTCAAACTATGTTTGTGATTATAACAGTACCGACATGTAAGTGGGGCGACAGGTGGCTTTTGGTGAACCAACTGCTAACCAGAATTTTGGTTGAGCTTCCAGCTTCTTTAACTTCACATGGGCCTATATCGCAGAAGACTTCATGACCTCTCTTGAAATTAATAGCGGTCATGGTATCTTCTGTGATTGGTACAATTTAAAAAATAGTATAAAAATTTGCAAAAAACAACACACAAGTTTTCAAATGAATATTAAAATTTCAAACCCCTCCCCCCATACCCATGTCCTATAGTAAACAATAAACCCTTCCCACCCTATAAAAAAAAATGAAATTATACAAAATAAAAAATAAAATTAAAGATTAGTATAATAAAAAGTAGAATCTGGGGGATCTAATGAGCCACTTGTATGTGGTGGAGTGTGGTTTCAGGAGGAATAAGGGTAAGTTTGGTGAGAGATAAATTAAGAATAAAATTAGGAACCAGCAGTAGGAGGAGGAGGAAGGTGAACAAAAATAGGGTCTGTCTGGGTGCTTACAGACTGAACCATTGGTGGTGATGGTGGTAGGCTGGATGTGGGTATGGAGTCCATAGCCTGCCAGAAATGGTAGATTAAACTACTCATTTACGGCAGGCTGGGAACAGACCTGAAGTCTGCCGCCGTGACATGGTCAACAGACATAAAGATTCCTCGGCATTCGGGACTCATCTGGCGGCAGTAAGATGAGATCATATGACCAAAGAAGTCTATTTAGTCATCGCCGTGGACCCTCCAGATAAGGGACATGGCTTCGGATTCAACGTCCAGCTGTCAGTTCATTATCTGGGTCCGTTCCCTGGTGAAAGGTGTACTGGAAGGAGGGATAGCCCAATGTCTGCAATGGTTGACTTCCAGGGGGGCACCAGTAGTTGGACTGGATGGAGGTGAGAACTCAGCCTCAGTTGTTGGTGATGTAGGTGGTGGTGAGAGATGATCCTCCCCCAGCAATGCCAACAGTCCAGGTTTGTTTGACTCCCCCTCCAGTTCAGGAAGGACATCCGCAGATGTCAGAGTGGATCACTTTCTTTATGCTCCTGTTCCTCTTGTTGAGCAAGAGACTCCAACTGTCCCTCTGGTTCCTGTAAGATTCCAGAGGTTCTGTATAAAAAGAGAATGGTATGAGTATAAAAGCACAATATGAAATTACTTGTGAATAACCTATCAATACTTACGGTCATTGTACCCTTCTGGGTAGGAAGAACAGGAGCATCTCGTAGATGGCCCCACTCTCATCATCCCTATGGATGTCCTTCATGAAGCAGTCACATATACTCTTCCACCGGCTTTTGATATCCTTCTCTGTCAAAGAAATAATCTTATTATAAATTGTGCAAAATTTAAATAAATTAATCCTGCAGAAATAAAATTTTTTACAAGATTTATACAAAAATTAGACTCACTAGTGCACTCCTTCCCCTCTGCATCAAAGTCATTCCATTCAGGATAGAGGCCCTGGCAGAACTCCAACCGCGTGTCCATCCTGGCATTCTTGTCAGCATATGCTTCCAAATTTTAATCCCACAGACATGGGTGTGAATGAACCTGCATTAAAAAAAAAAAAATTAAAAGAACAAAAAAAATAAATAATAAATACCCCATGTGCATTTCGAGTATACTCACCAGTTCGATAAGGTGTGGGACATTCATATCCATATGATTATATGCATTGATAAGCATTTTTAATACTGTGAAATAAAAAAATATATATTTTTACCTATTTTTACAATTATTTATTAAAAAAATCTAACCACATAAGCAAAGACTAAAAAAATACTGAATATTATATATTATTAAAATATTATGTAGAATTATTGTATATATATATTTAAACATTATATTATATTCTTCAATGTGCTTTACAACCAGGCCGAAAATGGATGGTGCAATATATGATATGGTTATATTCTGCAAAAAAAAGGTGGTTAGCTAACTGAGAAATTACAAAATGTTCTAATTTGCACAGAAAATACAGGTGGAATCACATTATTGTCTTCTGCAACTGCACTGTGTTGTGCAGAGTAGAGCTGCAGAAAATTAAAAATAGGAAAAACTATTAAAAAAAAAAAAAATCTAAAGTTTTGCAGAACATACAAAAGATGTGCATTAAAATGCTTAATTTGAATTTGTCTGGAGTAGGGCATTGTCTTCTGCAACCGTGTTCTGCAAAGTAGATATTCATAACAAATTATTAAAACTACTTTAGATATAAATTTAAAAAATACATAAATTGACTATTTTGATGCACATCAAACAGATGTAGATTTGTGGGTGTGTGTCTGGGCTGTAGAGAAGAGCAGCAAAATATAGAGCAAGTCCATTCCGCGTCAAAATCAGTGTCCAAATCCACACTGACATAAAAGGTGGTATTTTCCTCTGATTCAATTTCAATGGCTCAAAAGATCTGCTACTGACTCTCACTGAAATGAATGGGAGGTGGATTTCATGTGGCATTTGATGTGGAATCCTCATCAAATTCCTCTGTGTGAACTTACCCTAATTGTTCAGTTTTTTTCATAACACAGCCAGTATAGGAACATGTTACGCTCAAGCCAGCAACAGTAGGGTTAACTTGGGACTCTCTGATGTTTCTATCTGGTATAAGGAGTTACTCAGGATCACCCTACTAGTCACTGGCACAGGAATAGAGCTGTCTAAGGCTACAAACACACAACCAGAGTTTTTATCTGCTATTGTGGGTCCTATACAATGGCAATATACCCAAGAAATGGTAAAAGTTACTGAAGTTACTCCTGACTCTCTGGTCTCCTTGGATGGTTTTAAACTCCTTCGGGCAGACAGGACAAGGGAGAGCGGTAAGAGGAAAGGAGGGGGGCTGGCAATGTTTGTGAATAATAGATGGTGCAATCCTAGGCACATTGTGATTAAGGAGCAAACTTGCTGTAAGGACATTGAATTATTAGCTGTGAGCATGAGACCTTTCTATCTACCAAGTGAACTATCACATGTCATCGTGATAGCTGCATATGTCCCCCCCCTCTGCGAAAGCCGACGCTGCCTGCGAGGTCCTACAAGCCACGCTGAGCCAGTTACAGTCTCAGCACCCCCAGGCCCTCCTTCTTGTGTCTGGCGATTTCAACCACGCCTCTCCATCATCCACACTTCCCAGTTTCACACAGTATGTAACCTGCCACACAAGAGACAACAAAACACTGGACTTGTTCTTTGCCAACGTGAGGGAGGCATATAACTCATCAGCCCTACCGCCCCTGCGAAGATCGGATCACAACCTAGTACATCTCCGACCTGTGTACAAGCCACTTATACGTAGAGAACCAGCTGTCACCCGCACAGTGAGGATATGGTCCGAGGAGAGTGATGAGGCTCTGAGGGATTGTTTTGACACAACCGCATGGGAAGTTTTGCAGGATTCGTATGGAGAAGATATAGAAGGACTCACACACTGCATAACGGACTACATTAATTTTTGTGTGGACAACACAGTACCCACAAAAGTGGTGAGGTGCTTCTCCAACAACAAACCATGGATTAACTCTGATATAAAAACACTACTTAAGGAGAAAAAGATGGCATTCAGGACAAGAGATAAGGAGGGGTTGAGGGAAGTACAAAAGGAGCTGAGGCATCTAATCAGGCAAGGAAAAGCCAGTTATAAGGAAAAAATGGAAAAGCAAATGGAAAGAAAAGACATAAGGGGGGTCTGGGAGGGGCTTAAGTCAATTTCGGGTCATAAACAGTCGGTCTGCCAGATTGAGGCAGATGTTAACTGGCTTAATGAACTAAACCTATTCTTCAACAGATTTGATCACACACCAGCTCCTCCCACCCCAGCATGTCCTTCAGCTCCCCTCACCACAATGACTTCACCCCATTCACTCCATGTGGCTACTTCCCAACAGACGAGTAAATCCAGAAATCTGTCTTTATCTGACCACAGTCTGACCTTCACACGGGCCCAGGTGAGGAAGGAGATGAAAAAGATCAAGGCGAGGAAAGCCGCAGGGCCAGATGACATCAGTGCAAGGTTAATTAAGACTTGTGGGAACCAGCTGTGTGGTATAATTACATATATGTATAATATGAGCCTGAGGCAGGAAATAGTCCCTGAATTATGGAAATCTTCTTGTGTGGTACCAGTTCCAAAGAAACCTCACCCTATGGACCTCAACGACTACAGACCTGTAGCACTGACATCCCACTTGATGAAGATCTTAGAGAGATTGGTTCTCACACATCTTCGCCCTCTAGTGAGCCCCGCTATGGACCCTCTCCAGTTTGCTTATCGACCGGGCATTGGGGTAGATGATGCCATCATCCACCTTCTGCACAGGGCTCTGTCTCACCTGGAAAAACCAGGGAACACGGTGAGAATAATGTTCTTTGATTTCTCCAGTGCTTTTAACACCATACAGCCCAGGTTACTGAGAGACAAGCTGGGCCTTGCTGGAGTGGACCACCACCTCTCCAACTGGATCCTAGACTACCTCACAAATCGACCTCAATACGTGAGAGCCCAAGACTGTCAGGTACCGTGATCTGTAATATGGGGGCACCTTAGGGTACGGTTCTCGCCCCTTTCCTCTTCACACTGTACACTGCTGATTTTAGGTGCAACTCATCCAGCTGCTACCTACAGAAGTATTCTGACGACTCTGCAATAGTAGGCCTCATCACAGACGATGATGACAGGGAGTACAGAGAACTGAACCGGTTTTTTGTGGACTGGTGCCACCAGAACCACCTGAATATTAACGCGGGGAAGACCAAGGAGATGGTGGTGGACTTCCGTAAAGGCAGATGCCCTCCAAAACCAGTGGACATCCTGGGGACGGGCATCGAGATTGTGAACACCTATAAGTACCTGGGTTTGCTCCTTAATAATAAGCTGGACTGGGCAGATCATATGAAGGCCCTGTACAGGAAGGGCCACAGCAGGCTCTACCTGCTTAGGAAGCTGAGAGCCTTTGGAATCCGGGGGGCACTTCTTAGGACTTTCTTCAACTCGGTAGTGGCATCAGCCATCTTCTTTGGAGTGGCCTGCTGGGGGAGCAGTATATCAACCAGGGACAGAAATAAACTTGACAAGCTGATTAGAAGGGCCAGCTCTGTCCTGGGGAGCCCACTGGACCCAGTGCAGGTGGTGGGTGACAGGAGGATACTGTCCGTGGTGAGCTCCATGCGGGAGAATAACTCCCATCCCATGCATGAGACTGTGATTGCGCTGGGCAGTACTGTCAGTGACCGACTGCTCCACCCTAGGTGTGAGAAGGAGCGCTATCGGAAGTCTTTCCTCCCCACCGCGGTTAGGCTGTACAACCAACACCGACCTAAGCGGAGATCATTACATACAGAGAACTGAAATATCTCTCTGCCTGTTAAACCCCCCCCCCCCCCCTCTGCTACATCCTATCTGTCTGTCTGATATTAATGTAATGCCTCTCACCTTGGAACATTCCTGTACATGTTGTATTTGTATTTGTATCTGCTTATCTTATCTTTGCTGCTGTAACACACTGAATTTCCCCATTGTGGGACTATTATTATTATTATTAAATATTTAGCTCAGTACCAACAGCTGTGAAGGAGGATGTAACTAGCTTCATCTCCTACTTGTTTTTTTTTTTTTTTGTCACCAGTTTTAGAAAACACCTCCAGACACACAAGCTGATAATTTTTGTTACAGTGCTCTAGACACAGGGCACTTGCAGGTTGATTTGCATATGCACAATATGATAATTATCTCTGCATTGGTTATTTGGATTGTGGTCATAAAGGTATATTTCTGATCCTCTTAAAGGCCCCTACACATAACTGTGACTGGTGTGGGAGGCATTTTGGACCTGACAGACTTTCTTTAACATTTTCATGACCATGTTGTGCAGTGCTACCTACTACATCATGAACAAGAGCCAGGAGCAAAGAGATTAGCTGCATAGGTTGCGACTTGCTGGATTATTCCAGTAGATAATGACCAAGTTATTGCTGTGCCTCCTCCCCATTGCAAATGAGTGAAAACTACGTATCACCAGATAAAGGAGGCCAACAATAGAGAGAGTTAAATCATTTGAGTTGAAATATCTTGAGTTCTGCTTTGTACAATGTGTTTTGGGGTGGCCAATTCTGCCAGGTCTATGGAGCTGCAAGAATTCTAGTTATACCTCTAATTGCAAAAACTGCATAAGCATCCTGTCTGCAGGATCTCAATCTATGCTAGCCAGGAAGTTGTTTCAATACTAAGTTGCTTACATTTTGATAGGTAAGAAAAATAGGTGCAAATAAATAAATCCAAAAGAATATATTGCGGTTATTTTCATGTTTATTATTCATGTGGTTTATCTTTTGAACAAATTTGTGCACATAAATAATCTCTTTATTAAAAAAAAAAACAAAAAAACAAACAAACAAATTAGAACCCTATTATTATAATTATTGTTATTATTATCACAGTATTGAATGAATGCGTGTGTTAACTAGGTATTCATTTATGGAATAAAAATGTAACGATGACACTTAGCGTTCAGTTCAGTGGACATGTGGATTGTTAAATTCAGGGATTCCCTCCAAGAATGTCCTAGAACAATTGTTATACTAAGAATGAGCTATGTAACTTGCATATTGAAAAGGAAAGCAGGTTAGCATACATGATTTCATATGTAGTCACCTGGATCAGGAGATAAAATGCACAAACACAGACTAATTATTAATCTAGGTCTATAAAAGGTTTATTAATCGAGCATTGCACTGACATTGCAAGTACGAGCTATATATATGTTCTTGCTGGTTCCACTTCAGTCTTTAACCACTCAGGAGCAATGCTGACAAGCATGTTACTTCTTTATTTAACCAGCAAATGAAGTTGGTGGTATTCCTTTTACTCCTAGTCCAGTTACCTGTAAAAAAAATAAATTAAAATGATTATAATCTATACAATAATAATAATTAAAATAATTATAATCTAGTAAGTATCAGGAATTATCCACTTCTCAAAAAGTACAACTCAGCATGTGACTCTGCTCACATTACCATCACACCACCATTCTTAGAAGAGCCGTGGCATGAGGGATCCATTTATAGTCAGATCCCAATGGAACTTGTTGGATATCACTGAAGTATAATAAGGTCTGGCAGGGTGTCTGTGCTTATCAAAAATCCTATTGTTTTCCGTTTTCTTGCTATTAAAGAGGTAGCTGCTGTTAAAATGTGACATGTGAAAGGAGTGGGGTGGAAGGAGTGAGTCTATATTTAACTTCAACATTTACAGTTCTGGAGATAAGTGGACTTATCTCCATTGAAATGTCAACGTTTAGTTTGTGCTGACACTGATGCACCCTGAGCCTGCAGGACAGCTTGAATTTCATTGGAACTTGATTGGGGCTGCTTATCCACCATCCAGACTATTCTGCGTTGCAACCTTTCATCAATTTTTTTCTTCTGTCCATGTCCAGGGAGATTAGCTACAGTGCCTGGGTTATAAACTTCTTCATTATGTTGCGCACCGTGGACAAAGTAACATCAATAAACTTTGGAGATGGACTTGAGATTGTTTATATTTTTCCACAATTTTGTTTTGTTTTTTTAACTGTAATTTTTATTGAATTTTATAAATTTTTACAAAATAACAAGAGAAAACCACAATTTTGGTTCTTAAATCCTCAGATAGTTACTTGCCACAGATGAGTTTGAACGAACATCACATGCTTGAAACAAAGTTATTTACCCACAATTTTGAAAAGGTGGCAACAATTTTGACTGGCCCATTTTTGGAGTTTTGTGTGAAATTATGTCCAGTTTTCAGTTTCTTTTTCCCTTTTTTTGTGTTGTTCCAATACACACAAAGGAATTAAAAATGTGTATAACAAAACACGTGTAATTGCTATAATTCAAATACTTCATTTTCTGGAAAAATTTCAGGGGTGCCAACACATATGGCCATGACTATATATACAATGGGTACGGAAAGTATTCAGACCCCTTTAAATTTTTCACTCTTTGTTTCATTGCAGCCATTTGTTAAAAGCAAAAAAGTTCATTTTATTTCTCATTAATGTACACTCAGAACCCCATCTTGACAGAAAAAAACAAATGTAGATAATTTTGCAAATTTATTAAAAAAGAAAAACTGAAATATCACATGTTCATAAGTATTCACTCATATTTAACTCACATGCTGTCCATTTCCTTCTGATCCTTCTGGTTCTACTCCTTCATTGGAGACCAGCTGTGTTTAACTAAACTGATTGGACTTGATTAGGAAAGGCACACACCTGTCTATATAAGACCTCACAGCTCACAGTGCATGTCAGAGCAAATGAGAATCATGAGGTCAAAGGAACTGCCCAAGGAGCTCAGAGACACATAACGTGAAAGCTTATTCAGCGCACTGTTGGCTTTCTAGCTGTATGTAATACCACTCATCTCTGAGGACATGAAAGATCATCTTTAAATAGTTTTTAATTACTTTATTATTTTGAATTATAACATTATTCACTTTACACTGAAAAACTTTAATTTCATGTTTTAAAACTTTTGAGTTGCCACTTCGTGATTTGAGTATGTCATAAATACCTCACCAAAACATATAATGGACACTCTGTTTGGTGTAAACAGAGTTTAATTAAAATATTGATCTTAAAATTCATTTATGTATGATCACCAAGTTTCCTCTGATATCCATAGATTGTAAACTATTCAAAAACTGATATTACCAGACATGTTTTGTGTACTTGTCCATGATGTTATGCTTTTAAAAGCAATAAAAACTAATGTTAAAAAATGGAATGCAGACCAAAAAATGCTAGAGTGAAGAATTCCTATGACCATGTTTTATGAATTATGTCTCACATTGATTCCTTCTAGAATTTAGGGAGTCTATCACCAGTGTGAAGCATACTAAACCAGCTAGTTAAGTCACAGTTAGATAGATCAGACTCACCTCATTGTAACATGTATTTCCCCATGAAAATTTGTGTCTGTTGTACAGATATTAATTTTGTTCACCATATGCAAATGAGCAATCTGGAATACAGAGGGCAGATCTGTTGCTCCAAACTGCTACGCTCCACACTGCCCAGGAACGCCCTGCTTCTCCCCTTCCTTCATTTTGGTGTTTGATGTTTTAAAATCCGTCCTCCTGTTCAAAAGATATGGCCCCTGGAGGATTTTATGTGAATTAACTCGGATTCTCCAAGTGGTTGGTAACCTTTCAAAAAACAAAAGGTTGAAACCCATTTAGAGATTCAGAGCCAATTCAGATATAACTTTCCAGGGACCATATCTTAACAGGTGGATGGATTTTAAAACAGCAAACACCAAATTGTTCAAAGGCAGAGCAAGAATTAAATTATGTATGTAATTTAGCATTTCGTACTTGGTGACCGCTCCTCTTTAAGCTGAAATCTTGCCTGGCCTTGTCACTCAGAGAAGGAAGGGGAAAGGAAGATGTATTAGAGCAGTGGGGGACATAGCAATAGAGCCACCCTTGGTGCTCCAGATTACTTATTTACATATTATGAAATAAATGAATATCTCAGCAACGGAGGCACAAATTTTCATTAGGGAAAAGCGTTACATTCAGGAGAGCCTGAGCTATCGAATTGTGTTGCTGATGACTTGATTTACAGCAATGAAAAGGGGCACCCCAAACAACATAGTCAAAATGGGTGTTGCAACAGCCATCAATGATATACTAATAACTGATGGACACAGTAAATCAGGATTGAAATGAGGTTAGTACAACAGAAAATGTGCAAATGCATTAAACCAAAATTGACCGGTGCAAAAGAGGGCACCCAACAGAAAAGTGACATAATATTAGTAGATCCTCCTGCAAAAATAACAGCCCTAGCGCCCTGTAGCTAACAGCCTGGATCCTGGATGAAGGTATGACCACCCTACAAAACAACCAGTCAGTTAAGTTTGATGGCGCCGAGCATGGACAGCCCCTCAAATTATCCCACAGATGTCAAGATATCAGGTCTGGGGACTGGGATGGCCATCCAGAACATGTAATTGTTCCCTGCATGAATGCCTGAGTAGATTTGGAGCTGTGTTTGGATCTTGTCTGCGAAATATCCACCCCGGCGTAACCAAACGCACTGATTCTTGACATTATCTCAAGAACTGCTGATACTGAGTTGAACCAGCGACCCCAACAACAAGATCCCGGTGCCGGCATGGCCACACAGCCCCAAAGCATGATGGAACCTCCACCAAAACAGTGGGTAGCAAGTGTCTGGAATGCTGTGTTTTTGACGCCATGCATAACGCCTTGATGACCAAACAACCAACTGCACAGTCCACAGGACCCCCAAAATGAAGCTGGCTGTCCAAATGTGCTGCAACCCAGCCGACCGTTGGGGGCCAGAACGGCCCGCACACCCCCAACAGCCCCGTGCAAAGTGTGCGTAGACCGACACAGGAACACGCAGCAAGAGACTGCAGCAGGTGGCTGTGGATTGTCCGACTGTTCCCACCACTCCTCTGCCTTTCTGATATTTCTGGCCTGCCACCTGGCAACAAGAACGCCCTGTGGCCCACCACATGTCCCACAGTGGAAACGACAGGTTAAACTCTGAGACAACGTACCCCCCGAACAACAGTGAACAACGTCAGACATTTGAGAGTTGTTGAGGAGCCCAGACCACCCAGAGGGACAAATAGGAGAACAACGCAAGGCCACCAAAACCCCAGATGGATACACCGGCAGAAGTCAAAGCCAGTGAGGTTACAAAACCAATTTGTGCCAGTAAGCAGTAAAAGTAGTAGGAGTATCAAATCAATAAAAGATAAGGGTACCCAAATTTGCACCGGAAATTTGGTTAAGATATGACATTCTGTTAGTACAAAAACCCACAACCTGAAATATACGGCCGTCAGTTATTAGATATATCAAATTGAAATGGCTGTTGCAAACACCAAATATTTAGAACTAAAATGATTAAGTTAATAGGGGTGCTCAAACTTTATGACTGTAAGTCCATTGCTATATTACTAACAAAGACTCAATTTAAATTAATTGCTATATTACCCACAAAATTTGTCAATATCCGGGAAGACATGTTATTTTGTCTTTGTAGTCATTTTACACATTTTTTTCTTAACTATATGTACCGTTAATTCAATTTCTTTCATTATCTAAGACTCATTTTACAATTATGAGTAAAATATCTAGCACAGTGGATTACTATGAAAACTAAGGAAGAAAGACAAACATTTATATATTTTTCTTGATTCGGGATGGAAAGTCAGCCTTATGTATCAAATTGGCTGAAACAGTGTCCTTTTTTTAAAGTACAGTTTTGACTGCTTCCTATAGGACAGGGATCAACATCCTTCATCACTCCAGCTATTGTGAAACTACACTTCTCAGAATGCACACTTGCTCGGCTGTTCTCAGTACTTCAACAGAAGTGATTAGAGCATATTGGGAGTTGTAGTTTCACAACAACTGGACTGTATTCAGACTGTTTTGGATGCATGAGACCTGTGTGTGGTGAGACTGAACTGAGCCAAGAATGACAGTAAATTACCTTGTAAATTCCCCCAGACTGGGGCTGGCGAGCACTCCACTCTTCATCCATACCATCACAGGCCGATGTGACATACATTTCTGAATAATCTTTTCCTCCAAAAGCACAAGATGTAGTCTTATCTACTGGCAACCTCACAGTCTGTATCACCTTCCCTATAATAAAACAAAAATGTAGTTTTAACCAATAGTTTTGTAATTTTAACACAAGAATACAATATTAATTGTGTAGATATACATATTTACATACACAACATTCTCTAACTGTTGTTCTCTGTTATCAGCCATTATCTGAGGATTTTATCCAGAAGTTAAATCTTTTGCTTTGATTACTGCTTTGCACACTCTTGGCATTCTCTTGATGAGCTTCAAGAGGTAGTCACCTGAAATGGTTTTCACTTCACAGGTGTGCCCTGTCAGGTTTAATAAGTGGGATTTCTTGCCTTATAAATGGGGTTGGGACCATCAGTTGTGTTGTTCAGAAGTCAGGTGGATACACAGCTGATAGTCCTACTGAATGGAGTGTTAGAATTTGTATTATGGCAAGAAAAAAGCAGCTAAGTAAAGAAAAACGAGTGGCCATCATTACTTTAAGAAATGAAGGTGAGTCAGTCCGAAAAATTGGGAAAACTTTGAAAGTGTCCCCAAGTGCAGTGGTCAAAACCATCAAGCGCTACAAAGAAACTGGCTCACATGAGGACCGCCCCAGGAAAGGAAGACCAAGAGTCACCTCTGCTGTGGAGGATAAGTTCATCCGAGTCACCAGCTTCAGAAATCGCAGGTTAACAGCAGCTCAGATTAGAGACCAGGTCAATGCCACACAGAGTTCTAGCAGCAGACACATCTCTACAACAACTGTTAAGAGGAGATTGTGTGCAGCAGGCCTTCATGGTAAAATAGCTGCTAGGAAACCACTGCTAAGGACAGGCAACAAGCAGAAGAGACTTGTTTGGGCTAAAGAACACAAGGAATGGATATTAGACCTGTGGAAATCTGTGCTTTGGTCTGATGAGTCCAAATTTGAGATCTTTGGTTCCAACCACCGTGTCTTTGTGCGACGCAGAAAAGTTGAACGAATGGACTCTACATTCCTGGTTCCCACTATGAAGCATGGAGGAGGAGGTGTGATGGTGTGGGGGTGCTTTGCTGGTGACACTATTGGGGAGTTATTCAAAATTGAAGGAATTAGTTGACAGAAGAGTGGAGGAGATGTGTTCCAAATTCCGTAATAGGGGGTACCCCAAATCTATATTGGATAGACATAAGAAACGGTTACAGGAAGTTGAGAGGGTTAATCTTTTTGAACCAAAAATACGAAATAAGGGACCTAGGATCCCTTTTGTATCTACCTTCACACATCTGAGTGGTACTGTCAGCAAAATTCTTTCTAAACACTGGACGGTGATCCGACAAGGCTGTCCTGAAATACCTGATTTAGCTTATCCACCATTGATGTCTTACAAAAGAGACCGTAATCTGAAAGATATCTTAGTGAAGGCGGATATTGGGCCAAGGAAACAAACTAAACAATTATTGTTAGGTCCTTTGACTCGGGGCAATTTTCCATGTTTAAACTGCTCAAATTGTACCAATATGATATGGGGTGATAGCTTTGTACATCCACAGACGGGACAAACTTTTATTATCAAAGAACGTTATACCTGGTCATCCGAATACGTGATTTATATGATTCAATGTCCGTGTAATTTGATTTATGTTGGAGAAACTACTCTTGAGATTAGAACTAGGATCAATCTCCATAAGAGCACGATCCGTAAAAAGAGGTTAGAACTTCCGGTCTCTAGACATTTTTCTGAAAAACGACATACAGTGGATGAGTTACTTTTCAGGGTGTTGGATCATATCCCGCAGAGACGTAGAGGTGGGGATCGTCAACGGGAACTGAAACGTAGGGAGCTAAAATGGATTTATATGTTAAATACCCTGCAACCTATGGGCTTGAATGTTGACTTTAAGGTACAAGCCCATATGTAGAGCATTGTTAAAAATGAGTATTCCACTTTAAACTTTAGACTGTTTCTTGAGTAAATTTTGTTACTAATTTTTAATTCTTGTTTTGTTTGTTTTTTAGTTGGATGTATCAAGTTTGGTGGATGTATATGTCCTGCTCAGTATCATGATGCCTGTAAATTAAAAGGAAAAAGAAAATAGATCCCCGTTGTGTCATAGTACCACATGGAGAATGGGCGCCATATGGACGACGATTTTTGTATTAGAATATAGATTTCATTAATAAAGAATATATTTGCCTATATATTGATGTGATTTTTCTAACAAAATTAGGGGTATGGTTTGGCTTTTGTGCAGTTAGCTCTGAGTGCAGACAGGCCTGTTTTTGGGTCTATTTTTGGTATACTTGAGTATAGTTATTTATCTACCTTTTTCTGTCCCCTTATTTTTGTTATATGGATTTCCTTATTGGAATGGAAAATATTTATAGAATGGCAAGGAGTAAAAAAATAGAAAATTTTTTTTTTTTTTTTTTCTTGCTATAGTATATCAATTTTGGCATAGTTATATATGGGATATTCTATTTTATGGAAGCTTCTAAGATATTTCTCTGTCTGGATCTAATATGACATAAGTTAAAGTGTTTTAGATAGCGGTGGTTTTCCACTGTGGTATGAATCTATGATGTAGACATAGGTGGATCATCTGTTAGGTTTGTGCACTGACCCAGGTGATTCATGTAGCCATATGAGAGTTTTTTTTGGCACGCCAGATTAACATGCAGTAACTGAGCAGGACTTTATATATCCGTTGGCAGGTAATATGGTGGCTATAGCCATGGTTTGATGCACTATATTATGTATGTTTATATTTATATCTTAATTTATGTGGTTTTAATAAGTATATATGTATAGAATTTGATATTTATAGGAAACTAATGATTGGCTCTTTGTTACAAGGGCGGGGATTAGTGGTTTCTTTTATAAATTGCACTGAAGTAGATGTGTTTATTTGCACTTGAGAAAGGTTCCTGTGAGAACCTATACGTGGTGTATTGCTTTTCCGATAAAAGGACATTTTCCATCTTTACAAGTTGCTGGCAGATTGGATTGTTTTTTCTTATATTTATATATATATATATATATATATATATATATATAGACACACACACACACACACACACACATACATACATACATATATACAGTGCTGGCCAAAAGTATTGGCACCCCTGCAATTCTGTCAGATAATACTCAATTTCTTCCAGAAAATTATTGCAATCACAAATGCTTTGGTAATAATATCTTCATTTATTTTGCTTGCCATGAAAAAACACAAAAGAGAATGAAAAAAAAAAGTCAAATCATTGATCATTTTACACCAAACTCCAAAAATGGGCCAGACAAAAGTATTGGCACCCTCAGCCTAATACTTGGTAGCACAACCTTTAGACAAAATAACTGTGAACAACCGCTTCCGGTAACCATCAATGAGTTTCTTACAATGCTCTGCTGGAATTTTAGACCATTCTTCTTTGGCAAATTTCTCCAGGTCCCTGAGATTTGAAGGGTGCCTTCTCCAAACTGCCATTTTGAGATCTTTCCACAGGTGTTCTATGGGATTCAGGTCTGGACTCATTGCTGGCCACTTTAGAAGTCTCCAGTGCTTTCTCTCAAACCATTTTCTAGTGCTTTTTGAAGTGTGTTTTGGGTCATTGTCCTGCTGGAAGACCCATGACCTCTGAGGGAGACCCAGCTTTCTCACACTGGGCCCTACATTATGCTGCAAAATTTGTTGGTAGTCTTCAGACTTCATAATGCCATGCACACGGTCAAGCAGTCCAGTGCCAGAGGCAGCAAAGCAACCCCAAAACATCAGGGAACCTCCGCCATGTTTGACTGTAGGGACCGTGTTCTTTTCTTTGAAGGCCTCTTTTTTTTCCCTGTAAACTCTATGTTGATGCCTTTTCCCAAAAAGCTCTACTTTTGTCTCATCTGACCAGAGAACATTCTTCCAAAAAGTTTTTGGCTTTCTCAGGTAAGTTTTGGCAAACTCCAGCCTGGCTTTTTTATGTCTCTGGGTCAGAAGTGGGGTCTTCCTGGGTATCCTACCATAGAGTCCCTTTTCATTCAGACGCCGACGGATAGTACGGGTTGACACTGTTGTACCCTCGGACTGCAGGGCAGCTAGAACTTGTTTGGATGTTAGTCGAGGTTCTTTAGCCACCATCCACACAATCTTTCGTTGAAATCTCTCGTCAATTTTTCTTTTCCGTCCACATCTAAGGAGGTTAGCCACAGTGCCATGGGCTTTAAACTTCTTGATGACACTGTGCACGGTAGACACAGGAACATTCAGGTCTTTGGAGATGGACTTGTAGCCTTGAGATTGCTCATCCTTCCTCACAATTTTGCTTCTCAAGTCCTCAGACAGTTCTTTGGTCTTCTTTCTTTTCTCCATGCTCAATGTGGTACACACAAGGACACAGGACAGAGGTTGAGTCAACTTTAATCCATTTCAACTGGCTGAAAGTGTGATTTAGTTATTGCCACCACCTGTTATGTGCCACAGGTAAGTAACAGGTGCTGTTAATTACACAAATTAGAGAAGCATCACATGAATTTTCAAAGGGTGCCAATACTTTTGTCCACCCCCTTTTTTATGTTTGGTGTGGAATTATATCAAATTTGGCTTTTTGACAATTCTTTTTGTGGTTTTCCATTGAAGACAAATTAAATGAAGATATTATTACCAAAGCATTTGTGATTGCAATCATTTTCTGGAAGAAATTGAGTATTATCTGACAGAATTGCAGGGGTGCCAATACTTTTGGCCAGCACTGTATATATCACTATAGTAGAAAGCAATTCGTATTCAGATATATCCATGTCTGACAAATGTACTAGAAACACCAGAGCTGTAGACCATTAGAAGACTGTCCAAAACTGGTGGAAAACTATTTACTGAATCACCCAATTCATTATCTGCATACTCTTAACAGTCTAAAACATCAAGCACCTATTTACATATACTGTATATTACATACAGTGGGGGAAAAAGGTATTTAGTCAGCCACCAATTGTGCATGTTCTCCCACTTATAAAGATGAAAGAGGCCTGTAATTGTCATCATAGGTAGACCTCAACTATGAGAGACAAAATGAGAAAACATATCTAGAAAATCACATTGTCTGATTTTTTAAGAATTAATTTGCAAATTATGGTGGAAAATAAGTATTTGGTCACCTACAAACAAGCAAGATTTCTGGCTGTCACAGACCTCTAACTTCTTCTTTAAGAGGCTCCTCTGTCCTCCACTCATTACCTGTAGTAATGGCTCCTGTTTGAAATTTTTATCTGTATAAAAGACACCTGTCCACAACCTCAAACAGTCACACTCCAAACTCCACTATGGTGAAGACCAAAGAGCTGTGGAAGGACACCAGAAACAAAACTGTAGACCTGCACCAGGCTGGGAAGACTGAATCTGCAATAAGCAAGCAGCTTGGTATGAAGAAATCAACTGTGGGAGCAATAATTAGAAAATGGAAGACATACAAGACCACTGATAATCTCCCTTGATCAGGGGCTCCACGCAAGATCTCACCCTGTGGGGTCAAAATGATTACAAGAACGGTGAGAAAAAAATCCCAGAACCACACGGGGGGACCTAGTGAATGACCTGCAGAAAGCTGGGACTAACGTAACAAAGGCTACCGTCAGTAACACACTATGCCGCCAGGGACTCAGATCCTGCAGCGCCAGACGTGTCCCCCTGCTTAAGCCAGTACATATCCGGGCCAGTCTGAAGTTTGCTAGAGAGCATTTGGATGTTCCAGAAGAGTATTGGGAGAATGTCATATGACCAAAAAAAGGCAATTATAACAGAGACAGAGAGATAATATACCTAAGTAGACAAAAAAAACCTCACAAGTGTAAAATAAATAAATATTTATTAGTATCCAATAAAAGACATGAATCTGGACACACAATTTACAACCAATACTTATACAAATACAAAATGGGGAAGAACTTGAAAGATCCAGTATGGTACCGGTAATCAAACATACAGCATGGTAATAGTGGAAATAACAATATACAAATATGCATATAAAATGTACAATCACAAAAAATGAAACTCTCAAAGGTATAAATATATGACAAGGTGAAGCTAGTTCTACCTAAAAATTACCTCGACCATAAAGAGAGGATCAAGGAATGACAAACAAAGCCCTAAATCAGCAGGGGCTAAACTGAGCAAAATATATGCAAATATAGAGGATTACTTATCCACACCATGCAGACGCCTGACGCGCGTTTCGTCTATACACAAGGCTTCGTCCATTTTGTATTTGTATATGTATTGGTTTTAAATTGTGTATCCAGATTCATGTCTTTTATTGGATACTAATAAATAATTATATATTTTACACTTGTGAGGTTTTTTTTTTCTTTGTCTACTTGAGAATGTAGTATGGTCAGATGAAACCAAAGTAGAACTGTTTGGTAGAAACACAACTCGTTGTGTTTGGAGGAGAGTGAATGCACCCAAAGAACACCATACCTACTGTGAAGCATGGGGGTGGGCAACATCATGCTTTGGGGCTGTTTCCCTGCTAAGGGACCAGGACGACTGATCCGTGTACATGAAAGAATGAATGGGGCCATGTATCGTGAGATTTTGAGTGCAAACCTCCTTCCATCAGCAAGGGCATTGAAGTCGAAACGTGGCTGGGTCTTTCAGCAGGACAATGATCCCAAGCACACCGCTAGGGCAACGAAGGAGTGGCTTCGTAAGAAGCATTTCAAGGTCCTGGAGTGGCCTAGTCAGTCTCCAAATCTCAACCCCATAGAAATCCTTTGGAGGGAGTTGAAAGTCTGTGTTGCCCAGCGACAGCCCAAAAACATCACTGCTCTAGAGGAGATCCGCATGGAGGAATGGGCCAACATACCAGCAACAGTGTGTGCCAACCTTGTGAAGACTTACAGAAAACGTTTGACCTCTATCATTGCCAACAAAGGATATATAACAAAGTATTGAGATGAAATTTTGCTATTGACCAAATACTTATTTGCCTCCATAATTTGCAAATAATTTTTTTAAAAATCAGACAATGTGATTTTCTGGATTTGTTTTCTCATTTTGTCTCTCATAGTTGAGGTCTACCTATAATGTCAGTTACAGGCCTCTCTCATCTTTTTAAGTGGGAGAACTAAATACTTTTTTCCTCACTGTATATTTACAGATCTGTGAGTAATCACTGACATTGTTATTATGTTCTGTTGGAAAAATATATCAATTACACTGTAAATTTGGCTTAATTTTATAGATGCACTGAGATCACAATATAACATGATATATGATAAAGACAGCTTACTTCCTTTACTACTAATGTTCCTTTTACATGACCAGATTTCCTGCCATTTGACTATATTAGCATGTTGATCAGCATTCATTTAGTACATTTACCATAAATGGAGCAATCATCCTACTGTATAGGGATGAATGATTGTTAGTATGATTGTTTATGTCTATTCACTTACACCTACAGTGGCATGCAAAAGTTTGAACACCCCTGGTCAAAATGACTTTTATTGTGAACAGTTAAGCAAGTTGAAGATAAAATGATCTTCAAAAGGCATAACATTAAAGATGACACATTCCCAATGTATTTTTTTGGGGAAAAAAATATTTTCATATTTTACATTTTCAAAATAACAAAAATGAAAATGACCCAATGCAAAAGTTTGGGCACCCTGCATGGTTAGTACCTAGAAGCACCCCCTTTGGAAAGTATCGCAGCTTCTAAACACTTTTTGTAGCCAGCCAAGACGCTTTCAATTCTTGTTTGATGGATTTTCATCCATTCTTCCATGGAAAAGTCTTCCAGTTCCGTGAGATGCCTGGGTCGTCTTGCATGCACTGCTCTTTTGAGGTCTAGCCACAGATTTTCAATGATTTTTAGATCAGGGAATGTGAGAGCCATGGTAAAACCTTCAATTTGCGCCTTTTTAGGTAGTCTATGGTGGATTTTGATGTGTGTTTAGGATCATTATCCATTTGTAGAAGCCATCCTCTTTTCAATTTCAGCTTTTTTACAGATGGTGTTATGTTTGCTTGAAGAATTTGCTGAAATTTCAATGAATTCATTCTTCCCTCTACCCATGAAATTTTCCCCATGCCATTGGCTGCAACACAACCCCAAAGCATGATTGATCCACCCCCATGCTTTATGGTTGGAGAGATGTTCTTTTCCTGAAATTCTGTGCCCTTTTTTCTCCAAACATACCTTTGATCATTGTGGCCAAAGAGTTCTATTTTAACCTCATCAGTCCACAGGACTTTTTTCCAAAATGCATCAGGCTTGTTTAGATGTTCTTTTGCAAACTTCTGACGGTGAATTTTATGGAGAGGACGCAGGAGAGGTTTTCTTCTGATGACTCTTCCATGAAGGCCATATTTGTGCAGGTATCACTGAACAGTAGAACAATGTACCACAACTCAGAGTCTGCCAAATCTTCCTGAAGGTCTTTTTCAGTCAAGTGGGGATCTGATTTGCCACTCTGGCAATCCTACAAGTAGCTGTCTCTGAAATTTTTCTTGGTCTTCCAGACCTTATCTTGACCTCCATTGTTCCTGGTAACTGCCATTTCTTAATTACATTTGGAACTGAGGAAAAGGCAACTTGAAAATGCTTTGCTATCTTCTTATAGCTGCCTCCTGCTTTGTGGGCCTCCACCATTTTCATTTTCAGAGTGCTAGGCAGTTGCTTAGAAGAACCCATGGCTGCTGTTTTTTGGCACAAGGTTAGAGGAGGCTGAGTATTTATGAAGCTGTAAAATTTGCATCACTTGGCCTTTCCTAACAATGATAGTGAACAAGCCATAACCTTAACTGGCTAATTAAAGTCTGAGACCTTGGTCAAAGTTATGTGAGCACACAAATCTACAAGGGTTTCCAAATTTTTGCAAAGTACTCCTTTCCCCTTTTCACTCTAAAATTGTACTCAAACATAATAATATACTGATATTGCTTAACATTATAGACAAGTGTGTTTAATCTTTAACTTTATGCCTTTTAAAGATCATTTCATCTTCAACTTGCTTAACTGTTCACAATAACAGTCATTTTGACAAAGGGTGTCCAAACTTTTGCATGCCACTGTATTTACATGGTGATGGCGATCAGTAGGTTCAGTGTGCTGGTGTTGTACATATAATTATTGTTGTTTTTGTCACTAGGGGTTTAATCTGACTTTATTCAATATCCTACATGTTGTTATCAACAAAGTGGTCAAACAATGGAGAATGTATCATCTTATAATAATTGTTATGATATTACCACAAAGATATTTTTATAATGTAACATCATCTTTATTTGTAAATTATTATGCAGTTTAGATGTCAACAATGTCTTTTGTGTTCATCATTAGTATATTAGTTAAATGTATACTAAATCATGCAATGAAAATAGTCTACAAATCAAAGAATTAAAACAAGATTAATGTTCTTATATATCTTACCAGCCTGAGGATCAATACGGATCACCCTTCCTCCATTATAGCAAGCAACCCAAAGTTTCCCTTCTGCATCTATGCACATGCCATCAGGGATCCCTTCGTCCTGCTGTAACTTGTAGACATGGCGGCGGTTGGCTGTGGAAAGAAACAGTTATTGTAATTTACTGTGGCTACCACTGATACAAAGAAAGACATAGTTGTACTGTAGCTCTAAATTAAGATAATGTTTATCTTAAAGAGGACCTTTCACTACATCTAACAAGCCCAGCTCTATACATCATTTAACAGGTGTTGATCCACTGATTCCAGCACATTTGTAATTTTTTCTCTAGCCTCCACTGTTCCTGAATAATCATTGCTATGAATTTTGGTGTCTCATATGCTATTTAGGTTCTGTACTGTCAGGAGGGCGGTGTCAGGCAGGAGCAGGCAGGGGGTGTGATTCTGAACTCTGACACTGGCTGCCTCTGATTGGAGCTCTGAATCACGCCCCCCTGCCTGGCACTGCCCTTCTGACATTACAGAGTTTAAATAGCACATCAGGCACCAAAAATAACTGTGCTCAAGTTGCTCAGGAATGTTAGAGACTAGAGAGAAAATTCCAACTGTGCCGGAATCAGTGGAGCAGCAGCTATGAACAGATGCTAAGAACTTGAGTGGGTGGAGTTGGTGAAAGGTCCTTTTTAAGCTGGTCATATACATTAGATGTGTATCATCTAAACCCACTGATTTCAACAGGACCAAGTTACCATCATGTATATGGAGCACTCCCACAACAGCAGATGTCAGGGTATATAAGGATAAAATAGTTGGATTACAGCTGGCCTATGCTTTTGTTCTCATGAGAGAAAAGCTATGTGGCAGTGGCTCTCTCCCAATTCAGTACATATACACTATACACTGGGCTTAGTGTGCTTGTGTATATGAAAGTCAGGGAAGATAGCTGATGGCTAACCAAGTGTTTATTCAAGTCTCTGATACCCAGCCATGGAAACTGTTCATTTCATTCTGTGGAGAGTTGACTATCTCCTAGCCAGCTGACTTGATCTATTTTTAATCATTCTTGCTGCCAGTCTTTGTAAAACTATATGCATTAAAACACAGTTTGTAAAACTAGTTAATCTTAATTGGATGTTTATTGTACGGGTACTTTTAAGCGAGAGACTATTGTACTTCAGTATGACATGTCTTATTTTGTAGCATACTTCTTACTTGTATCGCCAACTTCACATTTAGGAGCATGGAGGTTTCTTGTTTTTGGCAACATTACACATACTTAATGCCCTCTTTATAGTCCTACATTGAACTCTTAGAATGTTGTGCATGCGTATATATAGTTACAGTGAAGGAAATAATTATTTGATCCCTTGCTGATTTTGTAAGTTTGCCCACAAAGACATTCTATAATTTTAAGGGTAGGTTAATTTTAACAATGAGAGATAGAATATCAAAAATAAAATCCAGAAAATCACATTGTATAAATTTTATAATTTTATTTGCATTTTGCAGAGAGAAATAAGTATTTGATCCCTCTGGCAAACAAGACTTAATACTTGGTGGCAAAACCCTTGTTGGCAAGCCCATCACTCGCAGAATCATCCAGGTGTTCATTGGCAAACTTCAGACAGACCTTGAGCAGGGGGACCTTGCGGGCACTGCAGGATTTTAATCCATTACGGCGTAATGTGTTACCAATGATTTTCTTGGTGAGTGTGGTCCCAGCTGCCTTGAGATCATTAACAAGTTCCTCCCGTGTAGTTTTAGGCTGATCTCTCACCTT
This sequence comes from Leptodactylus fallax, assembly GCA_947044405.1. Taxonomy (NCBI): domain Eukaryota; kingdom Metazoa; phylum Chordata; class Amphibia; order Anura; family Leptodactylidae; genus Leptodactylus; species Leptodactylus fallax. The sequence continues at coordinate 12,274,159 of CAMRHE010000014.1, forward strand.
CCTCATGATCAAGGATACCCCACTAGGTATGATTTTGCATGGAGCCCCAGATCAATGTCGATTGACAGTCATTTTGTATTTCTTCCATTTTCTTAATATTGCACCAACAGTTGTCTCCTTCTCACCCAGCGTCTTACTTATGGTTTTGTAGCCCATTCCAGCCTTGTGCAGGTCTATGATCTTGTCCCTGACATCCTTAGAAAGCTCTTTGGTCTTGTCCATGTTGTAGAGGTTAGAGCAAGGGGTCGGCAGGGAGGCTTATTTTCCTGGCATGGCAGCCCGAGTCCTCATCCAGCAGTTTCGATCGGACCAAACACAGCCGAAACTAAACTGCTATTATTATACTGTGGGGTTTCTTCAGACCCCATAGTATAATAAGCGGAGCCCCCGGGGAGGTGACAAACATAAAAAACAATGTTACTCACCATTCCACGCTCCGCAGCCGCTGTGTGCTCTTCGGGCGCTTCTCCCTGAAGTCAGCTGACAGGGCCTCAGGGGTCGCGTCTGCGTCTGACGTCATTACGCATAATGACACAACGTGACCCCTGAGACTCAATGAGCGGTCACTGACTACAGGCAGAAGCGCCCGAAGAAAACAGAGCGGCTGCAGAGCGTGGAATGGTGAGTACATTGTTTTTTTATGTTTGTCACCTCTCTTCGCCCTCCACTTATTATACTCTGAGGTCTGAAGAGACCCCACAGTATAATAATAGCTAGTGAGTGGCACAAATTGGAATATTATAAAAGTTAGAATATTATACCGTGTGCAGGGGCCACTATGGAACATAATACTGTGCGCAGACGCCGCTATGGGATATAATACCGTGTGCAGAGGCCACTTTGGGACATAATACCATGTGCAGGGGCCACTATCGGACATAATACCATGTGCAGTGGCCACTATGGGACATATACCTAGTGCAGGGGCCGCTATGGGACATATTGCTGTGTGAAGGGGCCGCTATGAGACATAATACTGTGTGCAGGGACCGCTATAGGACAAATACTGTGTGCAGAGGCCGCTATGGGACAAATACCATGTGCAGAGGCCGCTATGGGACAAATGCCGTGTGCAGAAGCCACTATGGGACAAATACCGTGTGCAGAGGCCGCTATGGGACAAATACCGTGTGCAGAGGCCGCTATGGGTCAAATGCCGTGTGCAGAGGCCGTTATGGGACATATACCATGTGCAGAGGCCGCTATATGGGACATAATACCGTGTGCAGGCGCCGCTATGGGATATAATACCGTGTGCAGGCGCCGCTATGGGACAAAATACCGTGTGCAGGCGCCACTATGGGATATAATACCGTGTGCAAGGGCCGCTATGGGATATAATACCATGTGCAGGAGTTGCTATGGGACATAATACTGTGTGAAGGGACTGCTATGGCTGTGGGACATAATACCATGTGCAGGGACCACTATGGGACATTATTCTGTATAACGGTGTGTTTTCTGTATTAAGGATGTGTTTTTGCACAGAAAATTCAGGCTTTGTTTTTTTTTTTTTTGTGTGCAAAAATGCAACAGTTTTACATCGAAGTAAAAGTTCCAGTGGCCTAAGAATATAGCTGCATCCAGATACATAGTGTGTTTTCACCATAAGGATGCCGCCATACGGTGCTCCTGGACACATTTACCACTAATTGGGGGCTGTACATGGACTTTCATTGCTTCTAATCAGAAAGTACAGGAGCGTCCCAGGAAATAGCAGTAAACGCATGTGTCCTAAAGCATCTGGTGGCAGCACTTCTGTGTTATGGTTTGTGGTATATGACTTTAGTTTAGGAGTCGTCAGACTTACAATAATTGACCGGCACTCCGAGTTCCTCATCTTTGATTTTTTAATTAAAAGAGGCACGCCGAACAAAAAAGGTTGCCTACCCCTGGGTTAGAGTCTGACTGATTAATTGAGTCTGTGGACAGGAGTCCTTTATACAGGTGACAATTTAAGAGCGTTGTCTTTAATGCAGGTAAAGAGTTGATTAGGAGCGTCTAACTGGTCTGTAGGAGCCAGAACTCTTAATGGTTGATAGGGGATCAAATACTTATTTCTCTCTGCAAAATGCAAATAAATTTATAAAATTTATACAATGTGATTTTCTGGATTTTATTTTTGATATTCTATCTCTCACTGTTAAAATTAACCTACCCTTAAAATTATAGACCGTTCATGTCTTTGTCAGTGGGCAAACTTACAAAATCAGCCAGGGATCAAATACTTATTTCCTTCACTGCATTTATTGCATTTTTAAACTAGTGCTTACTTACATGTTTTTCCTGATTTCACATCATAATCTAATGCATCAACTGTATATGAAAGACTGTCAATGTAGTACATGGTTTTGTGATCCAGTGACCAGTCTAAACCATTGGAGATATCCACCATGTCAAAGTGTTTCAATACAGAGTGATCCGGATATAGAGTAAATAATGAACCTTGGTTCCTCTCCACAACTGCTGGTCGGATTTCCTGAGACATGGTTCCTACAAGATGACAGCACAAATTAACTTTCACAAATGTCTAGGATCACTTAGAAGAAAAGAAAAAATGCAGTGACACGAGAAAGAGATTTTTTACTGTAAGGGCAGTGAGACTATGAAACTGCCGCAGGATGTTGTGATGGTGGATTCATTGTGCAAGTTCAAAAAGGCCCTGGATGCCTTTTGTGAACGGATATATATCACAGGTAACGCTGGGTTCACACCTGTGCTTTCACTACGTTCGGGGAATCCATTCCCCTCTCTGCATGAAAAACGCAGAGAGAAAAGCGCTGCAAGCAGGACTTTTCTCTCTGCATTTTTCCACCCTTTTCGTGTGGAAACCGAGTGGAAACCATACGGACTCCATTATAGTCTATGGAGTCCGTGGGTTTCCTAAGGTAACCACTTTTTTATGCAGATTAGGTTTCCGTTCGGGGGGATCCCAAGCGGACTCCCCCAAACGGAAACTCGAACGCAGATGTGAACCTAGCCTTAAAAGAATTAGATTTTTGGTAAAGACAAGTTGATTCAGGGTTTTATACTGATCGATGGATTTGGTGTTGGGAACGATTTTTTTCCCCTCAAATGGGGCAATTGGCACCAGCCTCATGGGGATTTAAAGGGCTATTACAACTTTCAAGTTATCCCTATATTACGAATAGGGGAATTGTCGGATAGATGGAGGTTTAACCATTGGAGCCATCAAGAGAATAGAGGTCATGGGTGCCCCGTATGGAGTGGTAGGTCACACATACGTACTACCATTCCATCTCTATGGGACTGTAGAAGAGAGGTCAAGTACAGTGCTTGGCACAGAAATACACAGACACAACCTGCTGCTCCATTTATGTGGAGCACAAAATGTTCTTATGATCTTTGGCGAAGCCGGCGAAAAAAAAACCCACCAATCAGCCAGTTATCCCCTATCCTGTGGATAGGGAATAAGTTGTAGTAACTGGAATATTCCTTTAAGAACTATAAAATTGTTTATAAAATTATTTTCTTTAACAGGAAACATAATTATTCAAAGAGATGCTTGTACATTACAATAATTACCATAAACCTCCCTCTATTAGCCAGTAAGAGCGGGTCCAATTTTGTACAACCTGGTCTATTATATGGTTGCATATTCATTATATATCTAGACACTTCCACCAACAATATCATCTGATCACAGAGGGTTCCAGAAGACAGACCACTGTTGTCAGCTGATCACCAGTTTGGCTTTATTTTTTATTTTATTTTTTAAGAAGAGCTTGTCGTGGTGAATCAAACACTTTAAACTGGTAACAATAACCAAATTCCACTACACCTGCAAAGAATCTTCCTTCTGGATCCACTTTTCCATCATTGAAACGATTGTTAGATTTATCTTCATCAACTTGAGCAAGGGTAGTTACTGACTGGTCTTCCCAATTGAGGGCTGCAAATGTACGACCTGTAGCAACTACATAGCCACCAGATTTCCGAAGTGCAACAGAGCCGACTGGTTCTTCTACATGGGAGACAAAAAAAAAGTTGCATCTTTAGGAGAGAATCTCTGTGAAGTTGTGAATGATTTTCAATGATTGTGAATGGCTCAACACCTCTTGAAAACACCTATTAATTTCATTAGTAAGATATTTACCTAGAGATACACTCTGTATTTTGTTAGTTTCAGGGTTCCAACGACAGATCTTCTGTCCTGTAATATCAACGTACACTAAAACACCTTCCCTCTCGTCCCAGACTGGTGACTCTCCAATCCGGTACCTCTCAGTGACAACACATTCAATCTTGATAGAAGACATGGCTCTGTATTAATAAACACATTAAGAAAATGAATGATTGCATAAAAATGTAGATCAGTTGTACTGATACTATATTCAGCCTCTGTGCAGACCGCAGTCCTATGTTAGTTAGGTTGAAGATCAGTCCAATCATATGCTCACCAGGTCATGTGACTCACTAAGGCATGTAAACTAACCTTGAAATTTCTCAAAAAACTGCTGTCTAAATAGCGGGTTGAAGATTTTAGTGAAGGGTGTTTGCACACCTAGTTCAAACAGACTATATAATTTAATAAACTTCCTTGGCCATGGCTGGGAAATATGGGAGCAACCTTTGCACTGTTCAAATGTAATTTTAACAAAAGCAATTCATTACAGGATGTCAGAATCTAGAAAATCCTGGACATTTTGAGGATACTTTAAAACTAGACCAAGCACATATATGTATACACATATATTAGAAAAGATTAAACACATACCAGGATTCTATGATGATTTTGCAAACCATCCTATAGAAGTTATGAACTTTTTTGATCCAACAACTGAATAATTTCTCTAAAACTGTTGCAGTATGCTCTCAGAAATGAGAAAGATACCTTCAAAAAACAAACAAAAACAAAACAAAACTTGAAGGAACAGGCAAAAACCTGGTCTTTCCAACAAGTAGGAAGTTCCCTTCTATCTATGCATTTCCTGTAACTCTCTTGCTGCTGAGAGGTCAAAGGATTTGTTTGCTCTGCAAAAGAAAAAACAATTCCCAAAGTTATCCAAGTGGGCCACCTGTTGGAGCAATAGAGCACTTCACTGATGTCAGGAAAACATGTATGTTTTACATACTGAAAAAAGGACTTGGTTTCTGGCTTTTCTTTTAGAGGGTGCTAAAACACAGTGGCCAGATGTTTGCTAGTGGTCTGTAAGAGACAGCCAATGTTGTCCTAAGCTTTATTTGTCTGTATAAACTGTTAATGTTGAATGTATTTCTGTGATTCTGTTCCTTTAAGACAGCAGCCATGGTAATTGTGACATGATGCTGGAGTGAGACCCCCCCCCCTTTTATGTCAGCCTGCCTGTTCTGCAGACAGAGTGTGAGCAGAGAAGCAGGAAGTGACGAGACAGAGAGCAGCAGCCATCTTGGCAAGTGTTGTATTGAACTGGTGTGGAGATTTTTCTGTACAGCTAAGCTGTATCTTGGTCCAGAGACAAACAGAGTGTAAAGAGACAACAGGACTAGTGAGTCCACGTGAAAGGAACTGTGCTCAGTGGCTGATCAGTGAGACTGACATTGTGACTGTGTATATGGATACCACAGATAGAGACTCGCAGTGCTGTTGATGTACTGGACAGCACCTGCTAAACCCCGGCTTACAACCCAGCTCAGTGTATGGATTCGGCAGGACTGTCAGTGTGCTGAGTGGAATCTGCTGTTGGATTACATTGCATTCATTGGGTTTCCCTGTTAAAGAGGACTTCATTTCTCCCAAGATCCTGATAACAGTGAGGAGAGGACGCTTCACTATAAAAGAAAGGACCGCCTTTGGGCCCCACCGCGCGCTTCTACGGACTGTAAGCGGTCCACCTGGACCACTGGGGAAAAGGGGGTGCACCCAAATGTGATGTCAGGGTCAGTTAGGGATAGTTTTGAGTATATTGTTCATTCAGTGTCCATACTGCAGAAGTGGACAGAGTAAAAGTAGAAACCATTGCAGAATTTGCCTTGAAATTGTTCATGCTATATTGTATATTTTGCTTGTCTTTATCCCTGTCATTTTACCTTCAAATAGCCTTTATTAACTTATAGTAAATATATATTTTTTTCTTGAACTACCGCGTGTGCGTTCATTTCTGGTTGCGGAGTCCAAACCACCTGCCTTGCTCTCGGTTCACAAATTGGCGTAGTCGGCAGGATCCGCTTACCAGAATGGACGGTGACGCACCCGTTCGGGAGAATGGTGCTGGAGGAAGAATGCCAGCAGGGGCTATAATAAGTCAGTTAGCTAAATTTGATGGCAATAATATGTCAGTGAGTATGTGGGTGGAACAGATACGAATGATACAGCGAATGTACCAGACCGCACCAGAAGTACTAGTAGAGCTAGCAATATTGACATTACAAGGTGATGCTAAGACCACGGTGATACTGAGGCCATTTGAACAAAGGCAGACATTTGAGCAAGTAGTCCAGATTCTAGAAACCATTTATGGAGAAACTGCATTGCTGGGGTCTCTGCAGGCTCGGTTCTTCCAGAGGGTACAACAGGAGAATGAAAGCCTTCCCCAATATGCAAATGCCCTACAAGAACTGCTCCGAGATATTCAAGTGAAGGAAAGAGGGGGCTCGCCAGCCTTCTGTAACCCTGATCGGACTCTCCGTGACCAGTTTGTCCTGGGGATACGTGACGGCAGTTTAACTGTGACTATGCAGGATTTTATACGACGAGAGACTGATGCTAAATTCCATGATGTACAGGTAGAGGCCATCTCCCGTGCCAATAGTATGTTCCCGAAGCCCCAGACCGCAGTTGGAGTTACTTTGTCACAGGGGGCTAGTTCTGGCTCAGAGACAGTAGAAAAAGGGACGGTTAAAGAAATTCTCACAGTAATGCAGAAACTGCAAGAGCAAATGGAACACTTGCACACCCGTTGTGATGAACATTCTATGAAAATTGCAGACTTCCAGAAAACTGGAGGTGAAAGGGTGAGCCATCCACACCCAGCAAGTCAGAATCACCCACCACCCCGCTGGAGGGATGAGGATAGGACCTACCGAAGGGGTCCAAATCAGTTAATGCAGTGCTCAGGAGAAATCGAAGGGGCTTACCGAAGGGGCCCAAACAGATGGCCAGAACGACGGGAGATACGCTGCTGGGAGTGTGGACGGATGGGCCACGTTGCTGCTAGATGTCCAGAGCAGCGACAAACTTATGAGAGACCGCCGTTAAACTGAAGTCCCCTGCTGCTGTAGGGCGTGTAGTAGGGGAGACTGACAAGGAGACTATGTGGGGAGAATGCCCTAATGATGACCTGATCGCTGCAAGTCCTGTTATACAGGTGGAAATGGAGGGTATTCCGGTTACCGGGATGATTGACACGGGTTCCCAAGTAACGACCTTGAGTAGAGACTGTTATGAACGGTACTTCCAGCAACATGTGAAATATGATCCCCATACATTCGTACGAGTGGTCGCAGCTAACCAGTTATCAGTTCCAGTCGTGGGAGTGGCCTGGATGAATGTCCGGGTATGTGGCCAAGATCTAGGTAGGAAAGGCATTGTGGTGGTACAGGAGTCACATGAAGTAAAGGTCCCTGTCATTTTGGGGATGAATGTGTTAAAAGAATTAGATCAGATCCTCTTTGAAAAGAAAGGTCACGGTTATTGGAAAGAAACCACCACCCATCGGCCTACTCAAACAGCTTTCCAGCGGCTGATCCGGACATGTGGCTTACAGAAAAGTTCAGATGCACAGCGTCCTCTGGCTCGAATTTCAGTTCCTTTGCATACAAAAGTTACACTGCCACCCAGTCGGGAGACAATAGTGTCCATGCCCATAGGCACCTGTCGGAAACTAGAGGGCATAGCTGTGTTGGTAGAACCACTGCAGGCAGCCGAAGGAGGTGTTGATCCGCTAGTGGCCCGTTCCTTGGCAATAGTTCGCAATGGAAGAGTACCACTTCGATGTGTAAACACTCAGGACCAGAGTGTGGACCTGACCCCAGGGAGGCAGCTGGCTAACATCTATGTGACTCCGGAGGAAGTAAGGAAAGTAACTCCAATGCAGCTGAAGCCGACTGAAAGGGATGAGTGGACCGTAACTGTGTCCATGGGAGAAGATGAGGAACCCACCTCTGAATGGAATGGCCGTGCAATTCGAGAACAGATGAAGATGGATGCAAGTTCATGTTCTCTGGAATGGGTGCAGAAGGTAGATGAACTGTTGTGGGAGAACCGAGCCGCCTTTTCACAGTATGCTGAAGATTTTGGATGTACCACAGGGATCTACCATGAGATTCCCACAGGAGACACCCCTCCAATTAGAGAGCGCTACCGACAAATTCCTCCACAGTTGTATCAGGAAGTAAAAGAACTGTTAGCTAAGATGCTACAGGGTGGGATCATCCAAGAAAGCCAGAGTCCCTGGGCAGCTCCTGTGGTGTTAGTAAGAAAAAAAGATGGGTCCATCCGATTTTGCGTAGACTATCGGAAGTTAAACGCTTGCACCGTACGAGATTCCTACCCCTTGCCACGGATTGAGGAGTCCCTCTCAGCGCTGGGGAGAGCCCGGTACTTCTCCTCACTAGATCTGGCTAGTGGGTATTGGCAGGTGCCGATGGCCACAAAAGACAAGGAGAAGACGGCATTCATCTTGCCCATGGGACTATACGAATTTAACCGGATGCCCTTCGGGTTGACAAGTGCACCCGGAACGTTTCAGCGGTTGATGGAGAAATGTCTCGGTGACTTCAACTTTGAGTTCACTCTCATCTACTTGGATGACATTATAGTGTATTCTGCGACCTTTGAAGACCATCTCCACCAGTTGGGGCAAGTATTTCGAAGATTGCGGGAACATGGGCTCAAATTGAAACCCAGTAAATGTCGGTTGTTCCAATCTGAAATTGATTACTTGGGTCACCGCGTATCAGGAGAAGGGGTGAGACCATCAAGAGACAAGATAGCGGCTGTTCAAGATTGGCCAATACCGACTACCCTGCGAGAAGTGAGGGCGTTCCTTGGAGTAGCCGGTTACTATCGACGGTTTATTAAGGATTTCGCCAAGGTAGCAGCACCACTTAATGCTCTCCTACGAGGCACATCCGGTGGTCCAAAGAACCGGTCCGTGAAGTGGGGACTTGAACAGGAACAAGCCTTCCAGGCATTAAAGGATGCACTGACAACAGCCCCAATCTTGGCATATGCTGATTACCACTTGCCGTTCCAGCTGTATACGGATGCAAGCCTGTATGGTCTTGGAGCAGTGCTTTCCCAGCTTCAGGATGGCCAGGAGAGGGTCATAGCGTACGGCAGCCGGTCTTTGAGAGATTCTGAAAGAAACCCCGAGAATTATAGTTCATTTAAGTTGGAGCTGTTGGCACTGGTATGGGCCATGACCGAGAAATTCTCTGAATATTTGACCGGTGCTGAAGTTTTAGTACTGACTGACAACAACCCACTAGCTCACCTGGAAAATGCCAAGCTCGGGGCGTTAGAGCAGAGGTGGATAGCCCGAATGACTAAGTTCAATTACCGCATTAAGTATCGGTCCAAGACAGAGAACCAGAATGCTGACGGGCTTTCTAGGGTAACCGCCCAGACCCCCACAGTAGACGTGGATCATGAGTTGGAGCATGTGGAGGTGCCCGACTTCAGCAGATTTTCACAGGCCTTGGCCGCCGCTAATCAGTTTGAGATGGAGGGGACTGAAACGGCTCCTTTCTTTGGTCCCTCACGACAGGAATGGGCACAGATACAACAGACCCATGAGGGGCTGGCACAGATGATCAAGTGTGTTGAGAAAGGCCAGAAGCCCTGTAGAGAGGAAAGAGAACGACTGACACGTGAGATATTATCTGTTCTGAGTCAGTGGGAAAAGTTGGAGATGAAAAATGGAGTGCTATGCCGAAAGGTCTATTTACCTTCTGAGATCGACATTCGATACCAAATTGTGGTGCCTAGTGAACTGGCTCGCTCGTTGGCAGTTGAGGCTCATAATAAGAATGGACATTTTGGTCATGAGAAGACCTTTCGTTGGTTACAGCGACTGATTTACTGCCCTGGTCTTCGTCAAATGGTCGAAGAAGTATGCCGCAGCTGTCGAACTTGTGAGATCCATAAGGCAATAGAACAGAGAGCTCCCCTGCAAACCATCGTGACCCAGGAACCTTTAGAAATCGTCATGATAGACTATCTAATGGTGGGCCCATCCAATAGCGGACACCAGTATTGCCTCGTAATGGTGGATCACTTCACCAAATTTGCGGTGGTAACCGCCACCAAGGACCAGACAGCTGAGTCAGCAGCTCGTGCTCTGTGCCAAGATTTCATTCGAGTATATGGGTGCCCTAAACGCATCCACTCCGACCAGGGTGCCTGCTTTGAGGGACACGTAATGAAAGAAGTTCAACGTATCTACGGGATAAAGAAGTCGCACACGACTCCATACCACCCTCAGGGAAATGGGGCCTGTGAAAGATTCAACAGAACTCTGCTACAGATGCTGCGGACTCTGGAGGAAGACAAGAAGTTACAGTGGCCTCAGTTCTTGTCTGAAATGGTGTGGGCCTATAACAATCAGGTCCATTCTACAACGGGGTACTCTCCTTATACACTTCTCTTTGGGCGGTCTGGGCGAAGTATAGGAGAATTACAGTTGGATGATGTGGATGGGTTCCCTCCGAGGGATCCAACCTCTTGGGTGCGGGCGCACCGGCAGAGACTTGAGACGATCCATCGATTGGTGCGGCAGCGCCTGCAAGAACATCCCCATCCTGATAAGACCCCAGTGCAAGAAGCACCATTGCAACCAGGCGACCTGGTGCTAGTTCGTGTCAAGAAACCCCAAGGGAAATTGGAAAGCCGATGGGAGGCTTTGCCGTATCGTGTTGTTGGCCGCAAGTATGCGAATGGGCCAGTGTACCAGGTCCAGAAAGAAGGAACTGATTGTGTTCGAGTACTTCACCGAAATATGTTGCGCCTGTGTCATTCTGAAGGGACAAATCATGATGGGCCTGCCAATGTGAATGAGCTCCCACAGTCAGAGAATGGAGGTGCGGAATGGGCCTCAGACGAGGAGGATGATTGTTGGCCGATCCCTGCTCCTGGGGATGTTCCACCTGTGACTACTGTATCTCCGGCCTGTGCCCCCTCAGGTGCGGAATCCGCTGGTCCTTCTCAGCCCATAGCTGCAGCACCCCATAATATAGCACCGGTCCTCAGACGGACCACTAGGCCAAATGCTGGTATTCCCCCTGTTCGGTATGCGCAGGATGAGTTTGTTTGGCCTGCCATACATCGGTATACTACCACCCTGTGCATAAAAGCACAACCCTCTGGATATACAGTCATAGGCAGGGACTGCCAATCTTAAAGTGGGGGGGAATATGTAAGAGACAGCCAATGTTGTCCTAAGCTTTATTTGTCTGTATAAACTGTTAATGTTGAATGTATTTCTGTGATTCTGTTCCTTTAAGACAGCAGCCATTGTAATTGTGACATGATGCTGGAGTGAGACCCCCCCTTTTATGTCAGCCTGCCTGTTCTGCAGACAGAGTGTGAGCAGAGAAGCAGGAAGTGACGAGACAGAGAGCAGCAGCCATCTTGGCAAGTGTTGTATTGAACTGGTGTGGAGATTTTTCTGTACAGCTAAGCTGTATCTTGGTCCAGAGACAAACAGAGTGTAAAGAGACAACAGGACTAGTGAGTCCACGTGAAAGGAACTGTGCTCAGTGGCTGATCAGTGAGACTGACATTGTGACTGTGTATATGGATACCACAGATAGAGACTCGCAGTGCTGTTGATGTACTGGACAGCACCTGCTAAACCCCGGCTTACAACCCAGCTCAGTGTATGGATTCGGCAGGACTGTCAGTGTGCTGAGTGGAATCTGCTGTTGGATTACATTGCATTCATTGGGTTTCCCTGTTAAAGAGGACTTCATTTCTCCCAAGATCCTGATAACAGTGAGGAGAGGACGCTTCACTATAAAAGAAAGGACCGACTTTGGGCCCCACCGCGCGCTTCTACGGACTGTAAGCGGTCCACCTGGACCACTGGGGAAAAGGGGGTGCACCCAAATGTGATGTCAGGGTCAGTTAGGGATAGTTTTGAGTATATTGTTCATTCAGTGTCCATACTGCAGAAGTGGACAGAGTAAAAGTAGAAACCATTGCAGAATTTGCCTTGAAATTGTTCATGCTATATTGTATATTTTGCTTGTCTTTATCCCTGTCATTTTACCTTCAAATAGCCTTTATTAACTTATAGTAAATATATATTTTTTTTCTTGAACTACCGCGTGTGCGTTCATTTCTGGTTGCGGAGTCCAAACCACCTGCCTTGCTCTCGGTTCACAGGTCTATGAGAAATTATGATAACTAAGGTCTTTACACACAGCATTTTTGGAGTCAGTGTTTTTTTTCTCTGCAAAATACAGTATTCTGAAAATACAGCATTTTTGCTGCCACTTTTCTCCATAGATTCAAGTGCAAAATGAGACTTAAAGGGGTTGGCCACTTTTAGACCAATATTGAGAGACAAATGTTATTGTTTATATAATAAAAAGTTGTACAATTTTCCAATATACTTTCTGTATCAATTCCTCACAGTTCTCTAGATCTCTGCTTGCCATCATTCATTCTGCTTACCTCTAGTGGATGAAATTCTGACCATTGTCATGTGATATGCAGTCCATGGTCATGTGATGGACACACAGGTGCCGCTCGTTTTAGTCGCAGCACAGTAATCAGACATATGCCTGGTAACGAGCTGTGCACCTGTGTGTCATCACATGACCACGGTCAGACTTTTATCCACTAGAAGTAACTGAATGAATGACAGCAAGCAGAGATCTAGAAAACCGTCATGAAAATTATATAGAAAGTATATTGGAAAATTGTATATCTTTTTACTATACAAGCAATAACATTTGACTCTCAATATTGGTCAGAAAGTGGCCAACCCCTTTAAGTGGCACTAAAAAGCCACTTAAATCTGCTTGGTCATTGTTTACGTATAATATAGAAAGGGGTAAATGAATAAAGCAAAGCTTATCCTAATACTGTATATCCCCTCGCTATCCACATTATAAGACCACCAGCTGTACAGCATATCTCTATAATATCAGATATAGCCCACAAACAAGAGTGGCATTGTTACTGCAAAAATAGATCACAGAACAGAATCCATTCTGATAATTTGCACAGAGCTGTAGAAAAAGGATATTTCATGGTTAAAAATAGTGGACTTTACTTACCTAAGGACCATGTATATTGATTGTTGGACAAAACTACAATATGTGGGTAAAGTCATAGGAGCAACATAATGCACACTTGTTCTCATCTATCATAAAAAGAACTAGTACAAATCTTTCCATTATTCCTTTATCTCTGTGTAGTTTCCACTCCTGGTTTTGGCTCAATCACTGATGCAAATCACTGACCAAAAAACACTGACGCATGAATAAAGCCAGAGCATATACTTTTTTTTTTTTTTTTGCTTATAGATGCAGACCTCATGGATTGACATTACAATCCAGAATTATTGAAATATAATAACATGCAGTCAGACATAAGCATGTATATGGTCAGATTCTCTGTAAGTTTTACCCTTACATAAAATGGATGGAATACATATAATAGGAGTTTAATACTAAGATAATACTAAGGAGAAGTACACTGTCCTAGTTGGTGAATTATAAATCTCAGTATAGCAGCACAATACGGCTCTGGCCGCACACTAATCTGTACTGTTGGCATCTACAATTACATATTTAACCTTTAATTGACCATTTGTGTCAATGTGTTATAGGCACATACTGTTTTGTAGTAAAGCCTTCTTCCTTAGCATTTGTCTTTTTAAATAAGGTATGTGGCTTATATCAATCCCCCATTATAGATCAAATACTAATAGGTTCACATTCCAGTGTAATGCAGTCCATGCACATTAGACATGTTGCAGCTGAACCCTCCAATTCCATCTAATGTATTTGAATTCCTTGGGACTCTCCCTCCCCAGCAGCAGATGTCAGGAGACATCAGAAACCAACTGCCCTATGTTTTTGAGTGATGTCATCAGTCCTTCTCCATGACTGTTGAGATCACTGATTGGTCCAGTAGTCATATGAGCCTCTTGGCTTCCGCCATGACAAGTCCTGGCACAGTACGGAAAGAAGACTGGGACTGGACAATGGAGCGCTTGGGATAGGTATGTCCTTTTTTTGTTTGTTTTACACCCACCCTGACTGCCGTTGCCCCTGCTCAGGATCCTGAACAACCCCTTTAAGTAAATTTACAAAATGTTAACCTACAGGATAGCTACCTATAGGTGACATTAGAGCAAGAGTTTTCTTCCCTCTGGAGAAGAGCTAATATGCACTGCCTGCATGACTGTCCACGCTAAGTAGCATCTTCACAAGTAGAAAGTTTTAAAGGGGTTATCCCGATTCTAGTTTTGATGGCCTATCCCATTAAAGTCTATGGGACAGCTCTGCAGTACTCACATTTGCTGCTACAGCTTGTACGGCGAGTGAGCAGCATGGCTTGTAGTTTGTAATCATTACCGAGAGCCACGCTGTCTTGGTACAGGTGATTTGCAGGGGATAAGGATAAGCCATCAAGGCTAGAATGCAGATAACTCCTTTAAGTTTTTTGCATTCTATGGACAAATATGCACAAGAAATTTTCCATACCATTAATCATATTCCTGTTAGAACATAAAACTGATCATAAGACATAATCATTACTATGGTACTGATTTCATAAGCATTCTCAATGCTTATAGCAATGGACCAAAAAATATGCAAATATAGAGTACCTGTCAGCTCTTGCCATTTATCTTTTATATGATACAGACATTGTAAATATACAAAATAAGATTTTACCTATATCAGGGCCTAGAGTTACTGTAGTGGCTTGACTGCAACAGGCTGTAACAATTCCAGTCTTATACTGTATATATCAAGTTTAATAATATTTAACTGTAGTAGTCAGCGCACCTTCCAGGTATATCTAAAAGACTGTAGCTTAGTATGATTAACAAAATATTCCTGTCTAATCAGGCAGAAACGCTTTGGCTTCTTCAGCACTTTTTCCATACAGTGGAATTCAGCAAGGATGTCCGTTCTCACTAGTCCAGCACAAATCTATAACCAGAGCCTTAACAGATTCTCACCACATTTGTAAATTCAGTCATTACAATGTTGGCAAATTAAGGCTAGGTTCAAACCTGCGCCCTGTTTCTGTTTGGGGTTTCCATCACCAAATCCGCTTAAAAAATGCGGAGAGAAAAGTCCTGCAAGTAGGACTTTTCTTTCCGCATTTTTCAGGCGGAAACTAGGACGACTCCCATTATAGTCTATGGGGTCTGAGGGTTTCTGCGGGTAACCATTTTTTTAAGCAGGTTAGGTTTCCCCAAGCGGACCCCATGAACGGAAACCTGAACACAGGTGTGAACCTAGCGTCAGCTTTGTGTTTCTGTGGTATAGTTAAAGGAAACCTGTCTCCATGAAAATGGTGGGTAATCTGCGGGCAGCATGTTATAGAGGAGGAGGAGCTGAGCATATTGATATATAATTTTGTGGGAAAAGAGGCAGTATAACGTGTCATTTATTTCTTTGTTCTTTAGTTTCTCTGTAACTGAAATATTACATCTTACAATGCCTATGTATGACCCATTAAAAAAAAAAAAGTCGCTACCATTAGAAAAAAACGGTCACTAGCTGTATTTGCATCTGTATTTTAAAGATCATTAGACATTAAGCATGTGGCAACAATGTCTACGTGGACTCTGTATAGCTATACACAGAACCATATATTTTGTACTTCCCTAAAATAGTGTTGCAATATGGTATACAATAGAACATGGCATTGAGTGCAGGAGGAAGAAACTACATGCGCCTTGGTAAAAATTTAAACTGACAATATTATCTAATTGCAGGCTATGCACAATGCAGTATGTATCTATGTGACGAAGATGTGTAATACTCCCATGCCTATGAAGCCTTATGGTTTGTCATGGTCACTCTAGAGTTGCTTTAGTATGGATCAATAATGCAGAATTATTGAGCAATGAGTATTCATTTCATCTTCTTAAGGAGTCCAGTGCTACAAAGGAGCAGGTATAGAGCAGCCAACTGAGGCTAGGTTCACATCGGCGATAGAGTCTCTGTTGGAGAATCCGCCACAGAAGATGCTGAAAATTGGCAGAGAGAAAAGTCCTGCACAGAGGACTTTTCTCTCCACTGCTTTCAGTATAAAAATGACGGACACGGTGTCCGCCGTTTTAGTGGTCTGGCTCTCTGTCGTTTGGGTTCCCTGGCTGTCCCGAACGACGGAGACCCATGCGCAGATGTGAACGTAGCCTAAAATGATATTTCACTTCTACAATACTGTGACAATGCAAAAAAGGTGAGTAGAATCTGCTATATCCCCATTTTTTTCATTGTCCAGTGTATTTATATAATACTGGAGTTGGTGGTCACTGCAACAGGCAGGGAGTAAATAAATGAGTAGAAGTCTTTATCTGATTACCTTAAGACCCTGGTATCCATGGTTTTAATATCCACGCTTAGCAGCGGGAAGTTATCCAAGATCTTATGTTAATGACCTATATTTAGGATAATTCATTAATATAAGATTACTGGTGGTCTGACACACATGCAATAGTGTATACACAGTGTGTTATAACGTTTTGCTACTATCTGAAGTTTCCAGTATACTATTCCCCATAGATACCAGGTTATTATATAGTCATACTCTGCATGGCCCAGAAAATAAAGGAAAAATTATTTTAGCTTTTATATACACCATAATGATTCCTACTGTATTCACTCTTATTATACCCAGCCAGTTCTCTGTATACTCCTGTGTACAATTGTGGTAGTTTTGACAAATAAAACATCCAGTGGTCTGGGAAATCAGACAAATGCGTGGTCAGGGAACCCATTATGCATGAATGGGAATGTGTTGCTACATTAAACTGTCAGATTAAAAATGCATTCTGCTGCAGGAAGAGCTTAAAACCTCATTGAGATGGCAGTATTATTTTTCTTACTTGTATAGCCCCAACATTTTCAGCAGTGCTTTACAAACATTGTCAGTCACTGTCCCATACAGAGCTCACAATTTCCTACCAATATGTCTTTGATGTGTGGGAGGAAACTGGAGTACCCAGAGGAAACCCATGCAAAAACAAGGTGGAACATACAAACTCCTTGCAAATGATGTTCTTGGTTGGATTTGAACCTAGGACGCCAGGGCTGCCAGGCCACAGTGCAGGGGATAAGGATAAGTCATCAATGCTAGAATATGGCTAACCCCTTTAAGTTTTTTGCATTCTATGGACAAACATGAACAATCAATTTTCCATACCATTAGTCATGTTCCTGTTAGAACATAAAAATGAATATTTTGGAGGAACAAAAAAAAACAGATCACAAGAAATAATCATTACCATGTTACTGATTATATAAGCATTCTCAATTCTATTGCAATAGATCAAAAACTATGCAAATATAGAGTACCTGTCAGCTCTTGCCATTTATATTTTATATGATACAGACATATTGTAAATATACAAAATAAGATTTTACCTATATCAGGGCCTAGAGTTACTGTAGTGGCTTGACTGCAACAGGCTGTAACAATTCCAGTCTTATATATATCAAGTCTATTAATATTTAACTGTAGTAGTCAGCGTACCTTCCAGATATATCTAAAAGACTGTAGCTTAGTATGATTAACAAAATATTCCTGTCTAATCAAGCAGAAACGTTTTGGCTTCTTCAGCACTTTTTCCATACAGTGGAATTCAGCAAGGATGTCCGTTCTCACTAGCCCAGCACAAATCTATAACCAGAGCCTTAACAGATCCTCACCACATTTGTAAATTCAGCCATTACAATGTTGGCAAATGACTTTGATCTGTGGGAGGAAACTGGAGTACCCAGAGGAAACTCATGCAAAAACAAGGTGGAACATACAGACTCCTTGCAGATGTTGTCCTTGGTCTCTCAGTATTTGTAAGGTAAAACCAGGACTGGAACCTAAAACAGAAGATGTGCAGATTTTTCCAGTGTTCTGTTTCAGTCCTGTTTCGGCTTACAAATATTGATCTAAAATTACTGAGCAAATATTACTGTCTGTATAAGGCCTAACTTGTGTTGTGTTTATTTAAATCTCTGCTCATTCTAAGTTTAAGAGTCCAGTGGGCGGTTATAACCAGTGATTGACAGCTGTCTTGTTATGCACAGTCACGAGAGAAGTTGCCAATCAGAACGAGAAGTCATTTCAATGGATAAATGACAAGTCAGGCCTCCTGTCAGCGACTATAGTATTTTTTTACAGTCCGCAAATTGCAGCTGTCCGTGTTTTCATTCCCTACTTTTTATGTTGTTATCCATGGCTGTACCGCAGTTTCTGAAAATACTGTCTGTAGTGCATCCTTGTGCACCCATATTTGCGGATTCAACAAAAAAAATTGGTACGCTGCTAATGTCACTACCTGGTCCCAACCTCCTACTAAGGTCACATGGTAGGATTTGTACCATTTTCTCTTTCCTTTTTGCTAAGGAGAGTAATTTAGAATAATTTGCTGATCCAGCTCAGGTTTCTGGTGAATCTTTCAAGGCAATACAGGCTCAGATCATGTTATGGGTGAGATCTTGTCTTTCAGCAATTCGGCCACCAAATCCTGATGCTGGAAGAAGAACCGCAGAGAGGTGGAGGTTTAGGATGCACCCCATTCTCTCACAGTGGTGAACCTAGGCTTTTTGCTGCCAGAAGCGGACTATCGAAAGACGCCCCCCCCCAAAAAAAAGAAATATATAAAATTGCGTTTACATGCTGTTAGCATCACACGCTGTTATTGTCGTACAATAAACATACACAAACTTATGAAACAGTCTTTAAGAATTCTTCTTCCTGTATTACTTCAGTATCAGAAATCAACAACACGGCATTAACAATGAAAGTAACTTCACACATCTTCTGCTTGGTGGATGGACGAGCCCACGTGGCCCCCATTCACTATAATAGGAGCGCCGCAGATAGCTGAGTACTGGACTTCAGCTATCTTTGGCACTCCCATTGAAGTGAATGAGAGCCACGCGGGTTCGTCCATCCACCAAGTGACACACCTATATATGGCTGCAACCAGGCTGAATTCCCACCCAGTGGGGGGGGGGGGAACCCAATTCTCAGGCTCAGTAGGGGACTCAGCAGACAGACCCCCATCACTCAGGTATTTATCCTCTATCATTTAGGTGAATACAGTGCAGTAACATTTTGTGACTTACAGGTGACGTCTCTGACTAATCCTTCACATTTCCCTTCTCTTCCCTTTGGACCGCCATGATCACTTCTTACAGCTGTGACTTGTCTCTGTAAAGTTTACACAGACATCTTTGGCTCCTCACTTTTCCAGGCATCCGACCCACATTGTCCTCACCTGCACACCCATCCTGCTGCTACCCCAATTATAAAATATATGATATAACCCCCCATAATGAATAATACCCCCAAGTGCATCTTTATATTAATAATGTCTGTGTGTACCCTATATAAATAGTGCCCCTTATTAATTATGCCCCAGGTGTTAACTAATTAAAAGGTTTTCCAGGTCATTAATAAACTAATCAGTGGGGCTCAAAAACCCAGGACCCCTACTGATCAGCTATTTGAATGGTACCTGTGTAAGTGCCATGACCCTTCTCTGTTTACATAGTGTCATTCATCTCATGGCAGCCATGTCATGTAACTACAGCCTCGTCCTATACACGTCTATGTGACAAGGCTGTAATTACATCACACGGTCACTATAAACAGACAGCGTGTGATATAAACAGGTACCATAGCCCCTTCATACAGCTGATCAGAGGCGGGTCCACTGATTTCTTATTGATAATCTGTCCTAAGGATAGAACATCAATAAAAATGAGCTGGAAAGACCCTTTAATAAAGCCCAAGTGCCACGTTAAAGGGAATGTCCAGGATAACCACTTTTTTAATATGAGACTGGGGAAGGTGCTCCGGTGTCTCCTAGCACGTTCCAGTCCCGCTGCTCCAGTGTTTTCTTCCCCTCAGCGGTCATGTGTGGTGGGGACTTCCGCCAGAAGAGAACACTAGAGCAGCAGAACCAGACTGCGGTGGGAGTCATTGGAGCCCAAGGGACAGGTGAGTAGGTCTTTTTTTTTTTTTTTTTTTTTTTTTTTAATACAGTATTTCACGGTATTATGGCCCACAGCGGCCCCTACACACAGTATTACATGGTATTATGCCCCGAAGCGGCCCCTGCACACGGTATTATGCCCTGCAGCGGCCCCTGCACTCGGTATTATGCTCTGCAGCGGCCCCTGCACACGGTATTATTCCCTGCAGCGGCCCCTGCACATGGTATTATGTTCCATAGTGGCCCCTGCACACGGTATTATGCCCCGCAGCGGCCCCTGCACACGGTATTATGCCCCGCAGCGGCCCCTCCACACGGTATTATGCTCCATAGTGGCCCCTGCACTCGGTATTATGCTCCATAGTAACCCACCCATTAACTATTATTATACTCTGGGGTCTAATGATCGGAGACCCAGGTGGTGACAAACATAAAAACCAGTGTTACTTACCTGGGCTCCGGTGCGCTCCCTGCTTGTGGCCCTTTTCAATGTCGCACAGACCGGCGTCGCAACATAATGACGTCAGGCTGGCTCAC
Source organism: Leptodactylus fallax (assembly GCA_947044405.1). Taxonomy (NCBI): domain Eukaryota; kingdom Metazoa; phylum Chordata; class Amphibia; order Anura; family Leptodactylidae; genus Leptodactylus; species Leptodactylus fallax. Next base: position 12,294,834 of record CAMRHE010000014.1, read on the forward strand.
GTGACGCCTGGGACGTCACCAAAGAAGGCCGAAGCCGGCTGGGAGTAGCTCGGATCACCGGAGAGGTAAGTAACACTGGTTTTTATGTTTATCACCTCCCCTGGGTCTCACAGCCTCTTCTGATTCCCCTTCTGCATCTGATAGCAGAAGGGGAAGCGGAGGAGGCCACAGCAGGCGCGGGGATCGATAAGTAAATAGGCCGTTACCTGCTGGGGATACTCCAGCAGGTTACGGTCTATTTATATATAAAAAAAAAAAGAAGTTATTGTCACCTACCTGCAATCCCACAATGGAGCCGCCGCCGCCTCCTCTTCTTGTCCACGACGACTGCGTGTCAGCGTAGGAGGTGCGATGACGTCATTGTATCGCCGCCTGCGCTGACATGCAGAGGGTCTCGTAAACCAGCCCAGGACAGGCCCTGCTCAGCTCTGGGTTTTTTTTTTAAAGCGGCCTGTCCTGGGCTGGTTTACATTAAATAAATAGTAAAAATGCCGCCCCCCAGACAGTGACGGACAGTGCCGCCTGAGGCGGCCGCCTCACTTCGCCTCATTAGCGGTGCGCCCCTGGTCTCTCAGCAGCCCAGGAAAGACAAAATTCCATGAACGGACAAGTTCCTACTGCTGCATGTCAATTTCCAGCTTAAACTGTTTGATCTCGGATCTACATTCTGAACTTACCTACCAAGATACCAACATTACCCTCAGGTATGTCCCTGGGTACCACAGTATAATGCTTATTGTCCCCATTTTCCTTTTGTGCCATGTCACCCTGGGTAGAATAGTATAAGGTTTGTCACCTTGTGACATTTGCTCACTACTACATGGACTCTTTTTTTTTTTCTTCAGAGTCCTGCGAACTCATTCACATCACTCCACCAATTCAGGGGCATAAGACTCACCTGTGAAGCAGCAACGGAGAATGACTATGATGCTACAGCCCATGCTAGAAGACTAGATTTCTATCGCTGATGGCTTCTACCAGTCTGCATAGTTTCCAAACTATGTGGGCCTGTTTGATGGTAAACACATTTGTGTGAAGAAGCCACCTGACTCAGGGTCCCTATTCTTCAATTACAAACAGTATTTTTCTGTGGTGCTGTTGGCCTTTGCTGATAGAAACTACAAATTTGTAATAGTTGATATAGGGGGGCAGCTATGGGAGCTCTGCTAATGCTGCCATCTACAGGGTTTCTGGGATGGTTGAATGGCTTCAGTCCAACCAACTTGCCCTTCCAGAACCAACACCACTGCCAGGATTGTCTGGACCTCCAATGCCATATCATAGCAGATGACGGTTTCAGACTTCCCCCATTTATTGCGACCCTTCCCTCAGCATGATTTGGATGACCGGAGGAATGTGTTTAATTACCGCCTCACATGAGCAAGTTGGTAGGCTTAGTGCTCCTTTGGAATTCTCTGCAGCAAGTAATATGTGTTCTATAGCGCTCTTCAAATGGATCTTGATGTTAAGCTGGTTATCCAAGCCAGTGTTCTCCCTTACCTCGTCAGTATTCATAACCCTGCGTGCGACATTGACCTTGAGGCGTGTGTGGAGAGTTCTACCATCCCTTTGGACTGGACCCAGCATGTAAGGCCAGGATGACGAGGACTTTCGATCCAGGATCTGTATGCTGACTATTTTATGTCTCTTGCCACTGCAGTTCCATAGCAGATACATGTTATCCATGGTGGTAGATAAGTGGTGTGTGGATACAATTCCAATTTTTTAACTAGTGATATTTCCATTTATTTTACAGCTATTGCTGCATTTTTGGCAACATACAAAAGCTGAGAATCTCAACTTTCCTATGATACCAAAACCATTATAGGTATTATAAACACCAGAGTTATATTTCTACATATTCACAATACAAATGTGTACGGATTTTCCCTAGTAACAGCTCAAAGGCTTGCTAGGGAGAATTTTAGAGCCCGGTTTCTATTTAAATTAAAGGTGTATTCCCATGACCATAACCATTTTTAAATTTGTAGATAATTGATCGGTTGCCAGTGGATACGACCATGAATGTAGGACCTTTCTAAGGTAAGAAAATCAGCTATGATTTCCTTATTGTGGCCGGGATATCTTCTCATATATGTAGTGTCCCTGCCTGATAACCTAGCTACAATAAGAAAATCATGGCTGGGTTCTTGACAACTCCCAGACCATAGAAAGTTTCTGCACTTGTGGTCGTATCCATTGGCAACCGATCAAGACAACAGACTCTCACCACTAAGATGAATAGAGAAAATCTTTAAAACCCTGCAGAATTTTTAAATACTTATATTTGCAAAAATGTTTAACTTTTAATTATCTACAAATATACAGGTAGATATGATTATGTTCATGGGAATACCCCTTTAAGTTAGACAGGTTAATTATTTTCCTTCAAACATTCACCTACATAACAGGTATAAGTATTTTGGCAGAAAAGCATAAAAAAATTAGTTAGCAAATACAATGTCAATTCTAAATAATAATAATTTAAATAAAGAAAAAGAAAAATCTTCCCCATGATCAAAGACCTGTGGGTAGGAAGGGTATTGGCCATGTGGATATGAGTAAGGGCCCAATGCAGCATACATTTCCATGTCATGTGAGTACAGAGACTGAGACAAGTCCACAGACCAGTACTGTGTTTCCCTCGGTGCTGCTGCTGTGTGGAGGTGGGGTGCTTGTAGGCAGATTCTTTCTCTTATAAAAAGGTCTATGAATCCCAGGACTGTAATGCGGTGCAACCTTCTTCAGGTAAAATCATATCATCCTGCCAAACAAGTTCCTTAGTAGTATAATGTTGTACCGTGTTAGCCATTGAAAGTAGTGGAAGAGTGAAGAAATCAGGCGATACCTTTTAGAGGCTGAGTATATTTATAAGTAAGCTGTTTCTGTTAATGGCTGCCGCTTTGTTTAATTGGTTGTCTGTTACTTTTGGTTTGTATCCCAATCTGAGAAATTTCATCCTCAGATCCAGGAGGTGCTTGTCCAGGTCTGTTTTGTCGGAGCAAATACGATTGTATCGTATAGCCTGGCTGTAGATGATAGATTGCCTTGTGTGCTTGGGGTGGAAGCTGTCATTTCTCAGGTAGGCCGTTCTGTCAGTGGGTTTGTGGTATATTGATGTGAGTAGCGGTGGTCTTTGATGTATATTGTGGTATCCAGAAAGTGAATTTCACTCCCTGAATAGCTAAGTTTAAGGTTGATGGTAGGGTGAAAGTCATTGAAGTCATTATGGAATTGAAGTAGGGCCTCCTCACCTGCAGTCCAGATGACAAGGATATCATCGATATAACGAAGGTAAATCATAGGTTTGGTGGCGCATGTTGATAAATATGCTCCTTCCAGTTCTGCCATAAAGAGATTTGCATATTGGGGTGCACATCTGGTCCCCATTGAAGTTCCCATTCGCTGTAGATATAGATCCTCTCCAAAGGTAAAATGGTTGTGGCTGAGGATGAATTGTATGAGCTGCGTTACTGGTTCTGGGAGGTTTTGTTTTTCCAGGTGTACCCGACATGCTGCAACTCCATCCTTGTGGGGAATATTGGTATACAGGGATTCCACATCCATGGTGGCCAAAATGGTACCCTCCGGTAGAGGGCCCAGGGCATTCAGTTTGTTAAGAAGGTCAGTGGTGTCCTGGATATAGCTTGGAGTATCCCTGACAAGGGGTTTTAGGAGATTTTCCACCCAACCTGAGATGTTTTCTGTCAGTGTCCCAATGCCAGAAATGATAGGCCTCCCAGGGTTGCCATCTTTGTGTATCTTTGGGAGCATATAGAAGCAGCCCGGCCAGGGATCTTGTGGGATAAGTCCTTTTACCTGATTCTGGATCTGGATTGGAAACTTCTTGATCATACTCTTTAGTTCTTTCATATAGACCTCTGTGGGATGACTTCCAAGTTTGGAGTAATGGATGGGATTTGACAGTTGCCCGTTTGCTTCCTGGATATAGTCTGAGGTGTTCATTATGACTATTGCGCCCCCTTTGTCAGCTGGTTTTATTATTATATCCGGATTTTCTTTTAGTGAAGTAATAGCCTTATGTTCCTGCAGGGTTAGGTTATGCGCCTGTTTCTTTTGTTTCTCCAGGATTTCTGATTTTACTTTGCTTCTGAAACAGTCAATATATTTATCCAGTGCTGCATTAGTTCCAGGGCGTGGGGTCCAGGTAGATTTTTTGGTAGGATTCCTTATGGGCTGTTCCATCTCAGAGTCGCTGCTGTATGGAAGGTCTGTCATAAAAATATTCCCTTAATCTCATTTTTCTGAAAAACTCCTCCATATCATTGCAGAAGGATTGCCAAGGAGCTCCAACCTGTGCTACATAGGGACAACAGACTTAAAGGACATATTTCCAGTCCCCCCTCTCCTTTCCTTTCGACAACCACCAAACCTGAGGCGTATTATCGTCCGGAGTGCCCTGAAGGCCCCAACTGAAAATGGCACCTCACCTTGCCTACATAAAAGGTGCATGACCTGCAAGCACATCCACACCGCTGACAGTGTACCTATCCCACAGTCACAACAGATGCACTGAATTAGGGGGACATTCTCCTGCAGGTCTTCCAATGTGGTGTATCTCATAATGTGTGTGCAATGTCCCACCACAGGCCTCTATGTGGGGGAAACAGGGCAGAGACTTAGTCAACGAATGAACTCACATAGATCCAATATTAATAACAGCAGAACAGATCTCCCAGTGGCCGCACATTTCTCCGGAGAAAACCACTCTATTGAAGATTTGCGGATTGTGGTTTTAATGGGACATTTTAAGACGCAGGAGAAAAGGAAAGAATCGGAATACAAATTTATGCAAAAATTTCAAACTCTGCAATTTGGACTTAATATTCATGCCAGCTTCATGTCACATTATGTACGAACTGTGAGGGTCACAAATCACCACCTGATAGCAAACAGATAACAGATCCCTCTGTCACGCACCACAACTTTCCAGATTGTTTTTTGACCTGTTGTAAATAACTTCTCTACTTAGATTGCATTTTGTTTTGGGTTTTTTTAAGGACTCTAAAATCCTTTGAAGACCATGTGTATAAAAATCTGTGAATTTTCAGTTCTTGTATAACACCATGTCTGATGAAGGGAGCTAGTACTCCTGAAAGCTTACTTATAAATATACTCAGTTAGAATCTCAAACAAGTTCCTTGGCAGTCTTCTCTGTGCGACAGTTAAGGAGCACCAACACTTGTGCATTGCTAAAAGACCAAGTGACAATAGAGGATGAACTTGGCAACCTGATGCAACTACTGTATGCAGACAACTAAATAACCATGCTGAAGGATCTGCAATGTTCAATTTGAATGTTGTCATCTCAAGAACAAAACCCCTAGGAGAAGTGGGCAGAGTTGCTGCTGGAGAATCCACTGGACAGGACTGTATAATAGTGTAGGGAACTGCCATTTCTACAAGTATATAATGTATCTGGCTTCTTTGCCCCTGCAGTTTGGCTTCAGAGACCCCAGGCATTCAGTGCAAGTTTTGTTTTGTAAATACAGTGAGTCAGACACATGTGAGGCAGAGCTGCTGGGGGGAGAGATGTGAGCAGAGCTGCTGAGACAGACATGTTATGTCTGGGGGAGTCTAAGAGACACTTGTTCCTCTTTACTTCACAGTATATAGTTAGGTATGTGTTACCCCCTATATACTCACAGGACCTAGCTAGTAACCGTAGTTAGGGATCCATATATATATATAGTTCAGGGCAGTGATAGGTTAGGCTTCCGAAGGCCAACTAGCTAGTTAGAGGCCCGGTGGCACTAGTAGTTTAGCTGACAGGCAACAGAAGAGATGCAGGGGCCGCCTGTGGATGACTGTGGACTCCTCGGATTCTTCCAGGAGATCGACAGACAGCCCCGATGCCCCAGGAGGTATTGCGACTGGTGAGATATCTAAATATACACAGGCAGCAAACAAGTGTGTTCTGAAACGATGTGTAGCCCTTTGGGGGGGGGGGGGGGGCAGTATGATCCCCCGCAGCCTGGCCTGACCGAGGCCGAACCCGCGAAGGGAAGAGGAACAGAAAACAGGCCCCACCCAGGAGACCCCAGGGAGACCCCGGGACACCCAAAACAGTGTCCAACAAGGATTACGTCTACCCAGCTAAGAACCAGTCCCAAAGGTTTACAGTCTTTTAAGAATCAACAGGGTATTCCTAATTCCAGACCAGCTACCCTAACACCTGAGTCCTCAACCGTCTTAGGTAACCCGGGATAAAAGAAATAGCAAGAGCCAGTGCACAAACCCCGAGGCAAAGAAGAGGAGGGGGGGGGGGGGGGGGGGGGGGGGGGCGGGGGGGTTCTGGGGGGGGGGAGAGAGAGGGGGGGGGGGGAGGGGGGGGGGGGGATTCAAAGGGGGGGAAAAGGGGGGGGGGGGGGGGGGGGGGGGGGGGGGAGGGAAAAACAAAAAAAAAGAGATACCTGCCAGCTAAACTACTAGTGCCACCGGGCCTCTAACTAGCTAGTTGGCCTTCGGAAGCCTAACCTATCACTGCCCTGAACTTATATATATATATGGATCCCTAACTACGGTTACTAGCTAGGTCCTGTGAGTATATAGGGGGTAACACATACCTAACTATATACTGTGAAGTAAAGAGGAACAAGTGGCTCTTAGACTCCCCCAGACATAACATGTCTGTCTCAGCAGCACTGCTCACATCTCTCCCCCCAGCAGCTCTGCCTCACATGTGTCTGACTCACTGTATTTACAAAACAAAACTTGCACTGAATGCCTGGGGTCTCTGAAGCCAAACTGCAGGGGCAAAGAAGCCAGATACATTATATACTAGTAGAAATGACAGTTCCCTACATATGTATTATTACCCTGTTGATTCTTATAAAGCTACTGTTATAACCTTATGTGGAATCTGTATGTATTCTTCAGACTGTGAGATTAGTACAGTGATCCTTGTTAAGGCTACTAACTGTACTTCATGGGTAAGTCCCAGGAAGAGATCCTCCCTGTAATACAGAGGCTCTATCCTGGGTGGAGGCACTGATATATTTCATATATGTTCCCACTTTTCCCTTCAGCGAAGGCTTCAGGTCCCATTATACACACAGGTCAGTGCCAGAGTCTATTGTGGGAGGGATAATACTCATACCCCCCACCCAAATAGGGCTACATTTGGAGGCACTGCTGAGATTTAGAAGTGGGAATAGTCATTGATATGGAGAAGCGATATAGCTCAGAGGGGAACCTCCCACTAGCTACTACATGGGATTACAGACCTCCTGTTCCTCCCCTGGTTCAGGTAAAGGAAGAACCCCGCTCAGCCAGTTACCCCCCCAGTATGGCCGTCGCTAGCAGTTCCTCTAGTGACAGTGCTATTAGCACTTTAGCCAGGCTGACTGAAATGTTAGCTCAGGGCCTGCAGGCCACTCACTACAAGAAACTAAAAGTATTCTCTGGTAATGTCCCAGTACCACAAGGGGAGGAAAACTTTGAGATATGGAAAGAACATACTCTCCAGTGCCTGAAGGAATGGTCTTGCTCTGAAGAAGGCAAGCGGCAGCGTATCAGTGAAAGTTTGCGGTCTCCTGCTGCAGAATTGATCCGCTTGTACAGAGACTCTCATGAAGGAGTGAGTGCATTGGACTATATACAAGTACTGTCTGATCACTTTGAGCCATACTATGACCTTGCCCAGATGGTTGCTGATTACCGAATGGTTCGTCAAAAAGAAGGGGAAAATGTCTCTACTTTTATTAACCGTTTACAGCTACTTCTTTCACGTCTGGTGTACCACGCAGCTATATCTACTTCAGAGGTAGACGCTATGAGAACCAGTCAGTTGGTGAGAGGGTTACAACCTCATCATCCTCTTGCTCAAGTACTCAAGGTCTTACTATCTGATAGAGTCCTTCCATTTCCTGACTTAATGAAGTTAGTGAAGAAACAAGAAGCTGACATTAGTTTTAGTACCCCTAAGAAAGCGAAAAGCATCTCTAAAGAAGATGTTGTTCCTAATTCAAACAAGGACAAACCAGCGGAGCGGTCAGAACTTAGACAGTCCGTCACTCCACCCACTGCCACTCAATGGAGGAAGGATGCTAGAACCTGTTATAAATGTGGTCAGACAGGCCATACTGCCAGACAGTGTACGGAGGACAGTGAGGGATTGGGACACAGTGCTGTTGCGGTGACCAGATGGAAGGTAACGCTGCAGTTGGGATTGTGGGGTGCAAACAGCGCAGACTTGTCACGGTCTCTGGGCACGAGGGCGCAGCACTGGTGCTGTCCCACGTTACCACCACTGGTACCGGTGATGAGGGGGCTGCACAAATGTTGGTGGTGATTGTTCCCCCGGGGCGCTTCCCCTATACTGTGCCGACTGGTGGTGTTTGGGGCGCCCTGATGTTGTCGGTGCAGAGTCAGACACAGAAACGGTTGTAAAGTTGAACTTTTACTTCCATGGGTGTGGAGGCACAAATGCTTAAACAGTTTCTTCAATACAAAACAACGGGGTACGCCTGGTGACACAGCAAAGTCCTGGGGTGCAGGGTAGACTTGATGAAAGGTGTTCCTAGCCCCTTATACTTCAGTGTTACAGCCCTAAGGTGCGTCTGGGCTCCTATTTGGCTCATAGGAGGATGCCCACCATGATACTAGTACATAATATTCCCCACTCACGTTATGTGGTCCTGATAGCTCAGAGTTTCGGGGTGCAATAGTCAGGGTGGCAGGATATTCCACAGGTCTGGCCTTGGCCCCTGGATCCTGTGATACTGGCTATGGAGCACGTGTTCCAGAATGTTCTCTCCACAGTCTCAGGCTGACAAGATAATGATGCTTGACTTCCTTCAGGGCGATGGCTAGGCAGACAGGGGACAGGATCTTCTGAATAGCTGGAGTATGTCAGCTCTCCAACCTTCCTGGGCCTGTCTAGGACTTGAGATTCCTGCACTAAACTCACTGCTTTCTTCACAGGACATCACACTTATCTCCTCACCTCCTCCTCCTAACACTCCACACTTCTAACTCCTCACACGCAGGACCTTCCTGCAGGGGTGTTACCATGGGGACCCAGTGATCAGCTGACTCCTCCCCTTTTCCCAGGCGATGTCCTCCCATTGGACATTTGGTTACTATTCAATCCTATGGGAGGTGTAATGCATGTGTGAGGCTCACTAGGTGGCGCTGTGTTGTGTGAGACTCAGGACCCCCTGCTATGTCACACAGGCTATGAAGCAACAGGAAATAATACAATGCACAGAGATCACCCTCAGCCCAGCCATAGCCAGCTCTGGGATGCCACACTGTCTTCTCTATTCAGAATCAAAGACACCGAAGGAAGGCGGGCCGAGTAAAGACCAGAGGCGCTATCGCGGGCTCCAGGTCTGTTGTCAAAGTCACTGTCAATGGTCATGCCGCTCCTGCCCTGTTTGATACAGGATCTCAAGTGACCCTGATTTATCGCTCGTTCTACCAAAAGTATCTGAGGGATATACCTCTTCAGTCTACGGGACAAATGAAATTGTGGGGGCTTAATTCAGGATCATATCCTGTAGATGGCAGCCTACAAGTAGTTATAGCTGTCCCTGAATTAGAAGATCAGAGTGTCGCTCCCATGAAGATTACGGCTCTTGTCTGTCCTGATACAGGGGATTCTTGTGCAGCTCCTGTGATACTTGGCACTAATTGTCCCGCAGTGCATTATGCTTTTCAGAAGTTTCTTGGAAGAGATTGGAACCCTGCAGCTCAGCCGGTGAATATATCTTCTGATCTTAGAGAACTCTGTGATGCCCTGTCTACTGGCTATCGACATGGAATGGTATATCATATCGGTGAGAGAACCGTGGAAGTTCCTGCCGGCGGGGAGAGAGTTCTGAGAGTAGCCTCCAGCATTGCTCCCGATTTGCTTGAAGGGGGGAGTTATGTCCTTATGGAAACCCCTGAAGAAATGATTAACCAGAATGGCTGGATGGTGATCCCAGAGAGAAAGGACTGGAGAAATAAAGTGGAGTTATCTACTTGTGTGACAGTGAGGAACTGTTCACCGCATCCGATCGTAATTGGACCATACCAGAATGTGGCCCACTGCTACCCTGTGCTTGGAGTAAATCCATACGCTGAAGTGTGCAGGATTCAAATCCGAGATGCAATCCCTAATCTCAATCTTGACTTGAGTGATCCACATTTACCAGAGGCCTGGAATCAGCGACTGACACAGAAGTTGTCTGAATTATCGGAAGTGTTCTCCATGGATGATATGGATGTAGGTTGTGCTAAAAGTGCTCAACACACTTTCCGATTGACTGATTCTACTCCCTTCCGGGAGCGACCACGGAGAGTTGCTCCAAAGGATGTTGATGAGTTAAGACAGAATCTACAGCAAATGAAAGGTCAGGGGATCATTGTGGACAGTAAGAGCCCCTATGCCTCACCTATTGTGGTGGTAAGAAAAAAATCTGGAGCAATTCGCCTATGTGTGGATTACAGAACTCTGAACCGGAGAACCTTACCTGATCAGTATACACTGCCGAGAATTGAAGAAGCTCTGGAAGCTCTGAATGGAAACTGTTGGTTCACAGTGCTGGACCTAAGATCGGGATACTATCAAGTCCCAATGGCACCTGAGGATCAGGAAAAGACAGCCTTCATATGCCCCTTGGGTTTCTTTCAGTTCACTCGTATGCCGCAAGGTACAAAAGGTGCGCCAGCAACGTTCCAAAGGTTGATGGAAAGAGTGTTAGGTGATTTAGTGCCCCGGGAATGCCTTGTATATCTTGACGACATTATTGTGTTTGGAAAGACGCTGGAAGAACATGAAGAACGAGTCATGAGAGTACTCCAACGCTTAAAAGAAGAGGGGCTGAAGTTGTCGGCTGACAAATGCAAATTTTGTAGATCTTCGGTCACTTATGTAGGTCATATTGTTTCTGCTGAAGGAGTTGCTACCGATCCTGGTAAGATTGAAGCTGTGGTGAATTGGCCCCGACCGCAAAATATTACGGAGTTGCAATCTTTCTTGGGGTTTTGTGGATTCTATCGACGATTTGTGGAAGGATATTCAAAAATTGCTCGAGCCCTCCTTGACCTGTTGAAGAGTGATGCAGGAGATCCGGGAAAGAAGAAAGGGTCTTCCAAAAGCCTTTTTGGCGATAGGTGGACTGCGGATTGTGAAGAAGCATTTAAGTTGTTGAAGAAGAAATTGACAGAAGCTCCCGTTCTGGCTTATGCTGATGCACAGAAGCCATATGTGCTACATGTAGATGCCAGCTTTGAAGGATTAGGTGGCGTGCTGCACCAAGAATACCTGGCCGGGTTACGGCCCATAGCTTTCATAAGTCGAAGTCTTTCTCCCAGCGAGAAAAATTATCCAGTACATAAATTGGAGTTTTTGGCGCTCAAGTGGGCCATTGTTGATAAATTACATGACTATTTATACGGAGCCACGTTTGAAGTAAGAACAGACAACAATCCACTGACATACGTTTTGTCAACCGCTAAACTCGATGCTACAGGACATCGCTGGTTGGCGGCTTTATTCAACTACCAATTCACACTCAAGTATAAATCGGGGCCTAAGAACATTGGGGCAGATGCTCTATCAAGACGGCCTGGATTACCTAGTCCGGAAGTAGTGGATGAATGGGAAGAAGTACCAAGTCCTGGAGTAGGAGCTTTGTGTGCCATGGCTGCTGTAGTTGAAGACCGAGTAGCCTTTTCTGAAACTCGGCTTATTGACTCTATTGGGGGAGGTCCCGAAGCTGTACCAGACATGTTTGCCTACCCTGCCGCTTTAGGATCCTTTGAGAGTTGTTCTATATCTTCAAAGCGAATGATCTGGAGTCAAAAGACTGATCCTTTAATTGGACCTCTTTATCAAGCAGTGAGTTCTCAAGACAGAGAAATGTTAAAGACATCCCTACCCTCTGAATGCAGTCAACTTCTACGAGATTGGGAGAAGTTTGAAATAGACAATGGCCTACTTTATCGTGTGGTGCTGTATCATGATCACCCTGGAAGGCGCCAACTAGTTATTCCAAGCTGCTTTCAGAAGATGATTTTCCGAAGTCTGCATGATTATCATGGTCATTTGGGACCTGAGAAGACTTATGGCCTAATACAAGACCGATTCTACTGGCCCAAAATGAGAGATACCGTGACTCGTCTGTGTAGGTGCTGTCGCAGATGTTTGCAGAGGAAGACTGTCCCGATTCGAGCGGCCTTCATGGGACACTTGAAGAGTTCGGGCCCCATGGATCTTGTCTGCATAGACTTCCTTTGTATTGACAACGACTCCAGAGGATTTGGAAATGTATTGGTGGTGACTGATCACTTCACACGATATGCTCAAGCCTTTCCGACTAAGGATCAAAAAGCAGTCACTGTTGCAAGAGTGCTTTGGGAAAAGTATTTTATCCATTATGGCTTACCACACCGGTTGCATTCTGATCAAGGCCGGGATTTTGAGAGTAACCTGATCAAAGAGTTACTTCAGTTGTTGAACATCCGCAAAAGTCGGACGACGCCTTACCATCCAGAGGGAGATGCCCTTCCTGAAAGATTTAACAGGACTTTACTTGATATGCTTGGTACCTTACGAATTGAGGATAAGCGATCCTGGAGTCGAAAAGTGGAGGCTATGGTGCATGCCTATAATAGTACAAGGCACGAGAGCACAGGATATTCACCATACTTTCTGATGTTTGGAAGAGAGCCTAGGCTACCTATTGACATCTTGTTGGGAGTCTCTACCGATGGTATCAGTCATCGAGATCATTACCGATATGTGGCACGTTTGAAAGAAACGCTTAAGAGTGCTTATGAGCTGGCTGAGGAAAATGCGGCCAAAGTGAATGAAGGAAATAAAAGGAGATTTGATCTTCGAGTAAGATACCGAGAATTGAACCCTGGGGACCATGTTCTGCTACAGAATTTGGGAGCATCTGCAAAACATAAGCTGGCTGATCGATGGCGGAGTGAACTCTTTACAGTGGTAGATCGGTTGCCTGGAATACCAGTCTACAAGATAAAAGGACGGGACGGGAGGATCAGGACTTGGCATAGAAATCATTTGTTGCCTGTACCTCAGATTGATGGTACGGATATCTCCAATGATGGCTCGGCCTGCGATTCTCCACAGTCCTTAGCCGATATTCCACCTGACCTTCCTGAAACTCCTGAGAGTGATTGGACTGTGGTTCCTGAAGTTCCTAGATCACCAGTATCTTCTCCTTCAGGGAGACCTATGAACCCTCAAACTCCAGAATTCGTACCTAGATCTGTGTCTACAGATGAGCAGGGATCTAGCTCTCCTACGCCACCAGCACCATCCCCTCCCATGGCAGACAAGCCTAGTTTAGGACCTGGACATGCTAGTTTACCTCAGAGAGAGGTACGGAGAGGAGAGAGAATTAGACACCCTCCACCTATGCTGACATATGATAGTTTGGGGGACCCCAGATTTACTACTCAGCCTCATTTATACCATGTTTGGGTGGGTGCAGTGTCCACTTTGGTCAATATGTTACCAATTTTCGCTCCTGCTGGCATGTCTACCTATTAACCTGTTGTGACTCTGTAAATGCAAAAGCAACCATATTGATATTGTCATTGGTAATGTTGACTGTATACTATGACTTTGTATGTCTTTGACGTGACGTAAAGATTTCACCAGAGGGAGAGTGTAGGGAACTGCCATTTCTACAAGTATATAATGTATCTGGCTTCTTTGCCCCTGCAGTTTGGCTTCAGAGACCCCAGGCATTCAGTGCAAGTTTCGTTTTGTAAATACAGTGAGTCAGACACATGTGAGGCAGAGCTGCTGGGGGGGAGAGATGTGAGCAGAGCTGCTGAGACAGACATGTTATGTCTGGGGGAGTCTAAGAGCCACTTGTTCCTCTTTACTTCACAGTATATAGTTAGGTATGTGTTACCCCCTATATACTCACAGGACCTAGCTAGCAACCGTAGTTAGGGATCCATATATATATATAGTTCAGGGCAGTGATAGGTTAGGCTTCCGAAGGCCAACTAGCTAGTTAGAGGCCCGGTGGCACTAGTAGTTTAGCTGGCAGGTTAAGGACTCAGTGTTAGGGTAGTCAGGCCTGCATCTACTGCCGTCACCGTCGCCCTGTTTGCTGCCTGTGAAGAATCTCACCATCATCATCATCTCCTGATCGGCTGTCTGTCATCTCCTGGAAGAATCCGAGGATCCACAGTCATCCACAGGGGCCCCTGCATCTCTTATGTTGCCTGGAGGTATTGTGCACCGGACTCTTGCTATATATCTATATATATATACCCGGGTATATAACCTAAGACGGTTAAGGACTTGCTGGTTGTTGTAGTATTGCTGTGTTCTGAGTATATTTTATGTATGTATTATTACCCTGTTGATTCTTATAAAGCTACTGTTATAACCTTATGTGGAATCTGTATGTATTCTTCAGACTGTGAGATTAGTACAGTGATCCTTGTTAAGGCTACTAACTGTACTTCATGGGTAAGTCCCAGGAAGAGATCCTCCCTGTAATACAGAGGCTCTATCCTGGGTGGAGGCACTGATATATTTCATATATGTTCCCACTCTTCCCTTCAGCGAAGGCTTCAGGTCCAATTATACACACAGGTCAGCGCCAGAGTCTATTGTGGGAGGGATAATACTCACCCCCCCCCCCCCCCAAATAGGGCTACAATAGTTTCCCCATTTGTGTCTTCAGGAGAAACTTGAAGATTGAGAGTAGTGCTTTGTTTTCAGGTAATAAACAAGAAAGTATTTAAACTGTACTGTATATTGTCTACTTTGTATGTATAAAATACTACACCATGACAAAGTAAAAAAAATATTCTGTACATGAGGATGCACAGGCGTATGCTAGTTACCACTGATATCCATGGTACCTGGCATAGGATCATGTATCACAGTGTCCAGTAAACAATATATACTTACTGCCCTGTGACCATCGCGTCACACAGAAACATTAGTTGCTGCATGTACAAATCCAAAGGACACTTGGACATGAAACATCTTTTCTGCTCCTGTTGGAATTGGTCCCTGCACTTGTTCCAATGTGCCTTGGTAAACTGTCCTTTAAAATACATTATGTGTGGAAGACAAAAAAAAACAAACACACACACCGCAAAGTTAAATGCATTATATTAGCCATAATGTTGGTGCTAAGTACATGGAGGCTACAAAGGGAAAAGGGACATCCTAGGCGTTTTTTTCTCTGTCTCTGACCTACTTTCCCACTCCTATCTCTTCCTAACCACGATCATTACCGCAATTGTCATAGTAGATCTCAGAGCGCTTATCCCAAATAATGGAATGCCCCTGCAAAAGAAAAAAAAAAACAAAAACAAAAATGCAGTTCTTAGCAGGTACAAGCATAGCATAGGCCCAAAATAAATAACTCGGCTTTGTACCGTTTATCCTCTAAAGCATGGGTGGGCAACCTTCGGCACTCCAGCTGTTGTGAAACTACAACTCCCAGCATACCATACTTGCTCTGCTGTTCTTGGAACTCCCTTGGAAGTGAGTGGAGCATGTTGGGAGTTGTAGTTTCACAGCCGCTGGATGTACTACAGTAGTGTCCCACGTACTTGAATGGCACACCACTACAGTAGCTATCTCTCAAAGTTGATCAAGTTTAGGGAATGATTATGGCACATCCTTTGCATGCAAGCAATTGCAGAGAACTGCACATGCTGGTAGAGAGTCAATCTACACAGTTTCCTAGCAAGAGGTGTAGCTCCTGGGCCAAAAATCTGTAACAGGACCACTATCTACCTTGTGACACATTTTAGAATACAAGTTGCAGAGGGACCTTTGTCAGGCTACAAAACCCGCAAGAGACTGCTACCTCTGCACCCCCATAGTCCTTGACCTTAAATAGTGGGGGCCAGAGTGACATTATACTATGGGAGTCATGAAATATATACAGTTGTGGCTGTAGATTGGCATAACATGGGAAGGAATGCCCATCTCAAATATAGATCTCCACTGGTCTACTTAAAGTAAGGAGGTGCTCCACAAAATGGCGATGTCCAGAGGAGTGGCACGTGTAGACACTGTCTGCACATGCCTTGGTGTGGTACTAATAAAGCAGTCCAAACTAGATCTGGATCTGGCCTACCCACTGTATGACACACTGATTTTGCCACCTAGCAACTTTTTCGCAATTGCAGACAGCTACACATGTGCATCTGTAGCTTAATAGCAATTTGCATGCGCCCATAGATTTATATGGGCGAACCTGTGCTGCAATTGAACTACAGATCTGCTTCATATTTTGCGGCCACATTGTCCGGCACGGACATACAGCTGCAAAAACTGTGGCTATTTGTATGGGTCTGTAGAAGATCATGAGATTGTATATTATCTGTAATTGTGGATAACGTGTAGAATAACCAAGATTGTGTGCATGAGGACTCATACCGAATCTATTCCCACAAAACTATATATCAATCTGCTCAGCCCCTCCTGCCGAGTAACATGCTGCCTGGATTGCATTTTCAATGTGACTGGTTTTCTTTAAGTATATTAAGAAAAGATTATCTAAATGGCACTTTTATTTTATAGTTCACTAAGCACTTTTTTTTTTTACATTTATCAGTTAAATGGACCATCTGGTTAGTCCTTAATCCAGTGTTCAAAAAACCTACATATGCAACCTAGGGAGATGACAGGACTTACAGTCATGGCCAAAATTTTTGAGAATGATACAAATATTAATTTTTACAGTCTACTGCTTCAGTTTTTCTAATGGCAATTTGCATATACTCCAGAATGTTATAAAGAGTGATCAGCTTAACAGCAAATACTTGCAAAGTCAATATTTGCCTAGAAAATGAACTTTATCCCCCAAAACACATTTCAACATCATTGCAGCCCTGCCTTAAAAGGACCACCTAACATCGTTTCAGTGATTGCTCCATTAACACAGGTGTGGGTGTTGATGAGGACAGGGCTGGAGATCAATCTGTCATGATTAAGTAAGAATGACACCACTGGACACTTTAAAAGGAGGTTGGTGCTTGCCATCATTGTTTCTCTTCTGTTAACCATGGTTATCTCTAAAGAAACACGTGCAGTCATCATTGCACTGCACAAAAATGGCCTAACTGGGAAGAGTATTGCAGCTAGAAAGATTGCACCTCAGTCAACAATCTATCGCATCATCAAGAACTTCAAGGAGAGAGGTTCCATTGGTGCCAAAAAGGCTCCAGGGCGCCCAAGAAAGACCAGCAAGCGGCAGGACCGTCTCTTAAAAGTGTTTCAGCTGCAGGATCGGGCTACCAGCAGTGCAGAGCTTGCTGAGGAATGGCAGCAGGCAGGTGTGAGTGCATCTGCACGCACTGTGAGGCGGAGACTCTTGGAGCAAGGCCTGGTCTCAAGGAGGGCAGCAAAGAAGCCACTTCTCTCCAGAAAAAACATCAGGGACAGACTGATATTCTGCAAAAGGTACAGGGAGTGGACTGCTGAGGACTGGGGAAAAGTCATTTTCTCTGATGAATCCCCTTTTCGATTGTTTGGAACATCTGGAAAACAGCTTATTCGGAGAAGAAGAGGTGAGCGCTACCACCAGTCTTGTCTCATGCCAACTGTAAAGCATCCTGAAACCATTCATGTGTGGGGTTGCTTCTCAGCCAAGGGAATCGGCTCTCTCACAGTCTTGCCTAAAAACACAGCCATGAATAAAGAATGGTACCAGAATGTCATCCAAGAGCAACTTCTCCCAACCGTCCAAGAGCAGTTTGGCGCTCAACAATGCCTTTTCCAGCATGATGGAGCACCTTGCCATAAAGCAAAGGTGATAACTAAATGGCTCAGGGAACAAAACATAGAGATTTTGGGTCTATGGCCTGGAAACTCCCCAGATCTTAATCCCATTGAGAACTTATGGTCAATCATAGAGACGGGTGGACAAACAAAAAACAACAAATTCAGACAAAATTAAAGCATTGATTCTGCAAGAATGGACTGCTATCAGTCAGGATTTGGTCCAGAAGTTGATTGAGAGCATGCCAGGGAGAATTGCAGAGGTCCTGAAGAAGAAGGGTCAACACTGCAAATATTGACTTGCTGCATTAACTCATTCTAACTGTCAGTATAAGCTTCTGTTACTCATAATATGAATGCAATTATATTTCTGTATGTGATAAAAACATCTGACAAACACACATAAAAACCAGAGGGCAGCAGATCATGTGAAAATATAATATTTGTGTCATTCTCAAAACTTTTGGCCATGACTGTAGGCAGATCTCCGTTCAAGAAGGAAAGGCCACTTCAAGTTTCAGATGGTAAGGGAATGGTTAACAATTGTGCATATTTTCTTTTCTTTTGATACACAGTATCCTGACTTTTTTTTTGAATTTAGATAAAAAAAAAAAAAAAAGCACAAAATTTCTGTCTTTTAGGCTAAAGCCCCATGTATCGGGCCGCAGCAAAAAGAGCGCTGCGTGAAAAAACGAAAAGCAACACATTTTTTTTTTCACAGAAAGTCTGCAGTTTCTGCTTCCATTATATCTAGAGGGAAACCGCCAGTGTTTCCGTAGGTATAATAGACATGCTGCAAATTCCAAAACTGCGGTGCTTTTGGAAATCGCAGCGTGTCCACTGGACGTATTTTACCGCAATGTGTGGATGGGACTCACTAGAATCCCATCCACTTTGCAGGGACTGTAAAACATTGCAAAAATGACTGTGGCAGAAACACACTTTTTTTCTGCAGAGCTTTTCACAAAGTCCACGGTTTTACTCTGCAGACTTTCTGTTCTTACTATACTTGTATGGAAGCCACCAGTTTTTCTGTAGGTATAATTGATGTGCTGCAATTTACAAAAACGCAATGGATTTTCAAATTGCAGCATTTCCACTCCTGATATTTTTCTGCAATGTGTGGATGGGATTAGCCAGAATCCCATCCATTTTGCAGACAAAATCACAGCATTTTCGCAATGCAGGGCCCTGGACTTAAGGATCTTTTGTGCAAAAATTTTAGATTAATTTCTGCGCCGTGCCCGCCACTTTCCCAGCGAGGGAGTGCAGGGGATGGCACCAATGTGGGAAATGAATGCATGAAGAATAGCGTGGGTAACGCTAGTCTTTATAAATCTGACTTTTTTTTTTCATTAATGACACATGGAACAACAGTTGTAGTAATTATAGCAAAAGCAATGAATTTCTGCAACACATTTACTGTATGTGAATATAAGCCCTAAATGGGAAGATCCTGGTTCTGAAAAGGTTTGTGGCTGATCAGGACTTTGGTATTAAACAAACTAGTAGAGCTGACCTTCATTTACTGAAGTAGTGTAGTTATGATCAAAGGTTACACATTGAAATGAACAGAGCATAAATATTTAACTTTTCTGAGATTAACTATTTATTTCTGGGTTAAGGGGAATCATAAGAAACAAAAAATGGAGGTATGCATGTATTTTCACTGTTCATACTGAAGTCCAATATATGTAGTATTCAAGTATAAAACACCACAAATAGTGTTCCCTTGCCAGTTGCTGAAAGCTTTAAAACTACCTAAACATACTAAATTCCAGTACAACTTTGCAGATTTAGGCCTGATGCAGGGTGGAGTGTATGAGCTAGGGCCTGTATGGAAACATGTGGCGCCCCATAGCATCCAATTGTCTATGGCATAAAATCAGTAGCATACAAAATGGTAAGACTGCACAGATAGGGGCTGTATAAAGCCATGAAACAGTGTGCATGAGGGTTAATAGAGAAATCAATTTAAGATTTTTGCAAATATATAGGTCATCAAAGGAAGACCATTGGAGTCTGACACCAAGGACCCAGGCGTTTGAAGCAGTTGCTGCTTCACAGGACATATGACGACATGTTCATCTGTCTTATGTCCTGTTTGAAGATCAGTCCCTTTTAAGTGAATGGAGCTGAGCTGCAAGTTGTAGAGGATAAAGCCCTCACCCAAATGCTGTTTTCTCTTCAAACAGCCGATCAGCAGGGGTCCTGTTATCAACTAATATGGCTGCAAAACCATTTTAAAGACAGATCTTTTCTGCACATTCTATTCTAAGGGGAACTTTGAAGACAGGAAATTGAAATGTTAATGTTTGACTATAGACCTAAAAAGGGAAAAAGACTACTGCGACAGTAGGTTAAACCAAAGATTTTTACGTTTTCCTGGATGTGCAATAAGGCAATTAAATCATGCTGATAAAATGTTGTCAATATAAAAGTACTGGTAACATAAGAATAGGCCCAGGAAGAGAGAGCGAGAGAATGTAGAAACCTTTTGCTGGGATCCATTGCCATATGTGGCACATAGGAAAAAAAAAAAATCAAGACTAAACAGTGAGGCAAGAATGCCTTTAACCATAGTGCATTGAAAACGTACAGAACAAATAATTGAGTAGCTTAAAGAAATCAGACTAAATCAGGTTGGCAAATACATAATTTAATGAAAAAGTACTTGTAAAACATCAGGGACAGAAAAGGCTCAGTCCGTTTTTGAAAATTGAATATATACATATTTATATATGTTTAAAAAAGTTAAAAAAGGAACTTTCATGATGTACAAATGTACAGGGAGCAAAAGAGATCTGCAGATGAGTAAACTATATCACTTGAATTCATCATTATCGAGAGACAGCATAGCTTAGCACCAATACAATACTGTTGGAAGATCTAAATTTTGGGTTGCACCATCACATTCAAAAAAATAAAAATACACAAAAGTATCGACTGTATTGAGTCATTTTAGGTGTGACTTTTACATTTTATCTTTGCTTATATAGCGCCAACAGATTTGGCAGAGCTATATTTCTAACATCAATTGGCACTTCATACTGATCAGTCAGAGTCTAGCTGCTAGAATCCCCGCTGTACCAGTGAACTTGTCCGCATACTCTAAACACACAGGAATTACAAGTTATGGTCCTCAGAGGTTCTGTAACTTTCATTTATTTCAATAGATAATGACTTTCTGAGCTTCCACTTCTTCAGGGATTGTCAGCTGAACCACCAGTCACCACTTATATCATGCCTAACACTTTATAAAAGTAAAAATTTGAGACAATTTTCACACTTTTGGCATACACTAATAAAACCTGAATTATAAAACTAAACTAAACTTTCAGACAACTTATAATTTTCTGGCAGTATTTTTGTCCATTTTATAATGTTGGAGATATAACTGTTTGAAGGGACCCTCCCCTACCCTCAATTCTACATCTTACACAACCTGTGCTTTATACACAGTAACATTCAGTGAGGCAGAAACAGCTCTCAATAGAGAAACAAGGGAAAGAGTGAAAAATGCAGGATTCCAGAGAAAATGTGTATATTAATAAAGTATATTACAAAATTTATAATTGACACAAATACTGCTAGAAAATCAAAAGTTGTCTGAAAGTTTAGTTATGCTTTAAAAAAATATCATACTACCAATATACCTTGAGAACACGTGACTGGAGACAGTATATTTCTACACATTTAAAGGGGTTTTCCCATGAACATAACCACATTTAAAAAAAATTTTTTGCAAATATAAATGAAATCATAAGGAAATCATGGCTGGGTCTGATAAGAGCCAGACCACGGAAAGTTCCTGCATTCATGGTAGTAAACATTGGCAGCCTATCAAGACAAAACACTGTCACCACTAAGATAGTTAGAGAAAATCTTTAATACTCTGAAAAATGTTTGCAAAAATGTTTAAGTTTTGAATTGCCTACAAGTTTAAAATATAAGGTTATGTTTGTGAGAAAACCCCTTTAAACAATTTTCCATCAAAGTGCTATACTTACAAAATCTGCAAAAAACACAACACAGAACAAAACAAGGAAGTAAAACCTTTGAGTCTGCTTTTTGACTTCTAACGTATAACCCTAGTGTTGTCATTCTGACATGATTTGGAAGCTAAATATGGCTCTTCATTAGATAAGATATAAGCTCTAGTTGTTATAGTATATCAAGTCATGACCTACTACATTTGTGAAATGGTTAAAGAGGGCCCCACGCTGCCATGTAAAACTCTTTTACACACAGTGCAATTCAGGCATGCTTTCTATTGCTTTTACTAGTGGCATTTTTTTTGCCCTGCTTTTCAGGTTTGTACATTAAGGTGTGGAGGAAAAGAAAAAAAAAAAAACACCCTCCACAAAACATGCCATACAAACACAAATAAAACTCTTTGGGGCAGATTAATTAAACTAGGGAAAACAACAACAAACATTCTCCTGGTTGCCCATAGCAACCAATCGCACACCTTTAATTTTTCATAGGCAGAATACAACATGAGAGCCGCACAGTGATTGGTTGCTATAGGCAACTAAGACACTCAACTTCACAATAGACGTTAATGTAAAGTGCACACAAAAATGTCACAAAAAATGCAGCTTTTTACAGAAAAATGCTCTGGGGCACATTAAAACTGTCTTAGTTACCCATAGCAACCATAGTTCAGCATTTACTTTGTATTCTTCTCCAGAAGATGAATGATGTGCAGTGATTGGTTGCTATTGGCATTTTTTCTTTTAGACATTTTAATAAAACTGCCCATTTGTGTGAAGCCGGTCTAAGTGTATTTAAGGGGTTATTCTAGAAAGAACACACCCACCCCCCACTAATATGGGGATCCCAATGCACCAATTCCTACTTATTCCATTCCTGCAGTGAGGAAGTATCTAAACTGAGCAGTGGTCAAAACTTGCCCTAACACTTCATTCAATGTCTATGGGGTTAGAAGGAAACAACAGGGCTCTGCTATCTCAGTTGGTTCTATACCTCTTTAAGGGACAACTTCTTTAAGATCCAATCTTTTAAAAGTTACAAATGGGGCCCGCAACGATCTTAATATAGAAAATGCTGAACTTTTAAAGCGAGAACCTAAAAGGCCTTTGGTCCCCAAAGCAAAAGTGCTAATGATAAAAAAAAAAAAAAAAAAGCTTCCACAAAACATAGGGAGTTGCAAAATTAGTCTTGCTGTGGCTAAACACCAGCTTGTTAAAAAAGGGCACTTTTTCCCCTTGATACAAGAAATTTGTTTCAAAATTGACAGTATTTGCACTATGTTTAAAATGTTGCAATTTACACCCACCTTTTGACTTGTTTTTCCTCTAAAATGGTGCATATATAAATGTATTAAACCACTGTTGTAGGTACGTAATTCTAATGCTTATGTGGCAATAAAGTGTCTGTCCAAACACTTCTCCGATTAGGCCTCCATGGTGACATATTTCAGTGATATACCACACAATGTATTTCCATAAAACACGTACATAGAATTTTCTATAGCTGAAGCATTGGAAAGAGTACAATACATTTTTATGCTGATTGTGAGCTCTCCTCCTAACAAAGGGCATGTGGTGTCTCATCACAATATCATAATGCAATTGAGTCATTCCCTTGATTAAAAAAAAAAAAAAAAAAAAAAAAAAAAAAACCCTGAAGGGATCACTTTAAACACTAACAAAATCTTACTGAAAATGGCCTCAGCATCATGAAGAAACAATGAGGTTAGCAGTGTTTGGAAAGGGAAGGAATACTTGTGTAATCCTTATGCAAGACTGATACATGTGCTCCAAAATGGTAGAAGGCATTGAAAACCAGCAGTACTGCATATCAAGAATGCTGCCACAGATTTGTTCATATACGTGTGTGTGTGTCAGTACAATGTATAAAACATGAACAGGTAAATTATGCATACATACTTACAATATATAGCACTCCACCTTTCAATTCACTTTTATGGGAATGGGGAAGTGCTTTACTTGGAAATTTCTGTCAACCCCATAGAAGCAAAGGGAGTAATGGTCCTGCATGCACATTACTGCTCCATTCACACAAAACCCTATTCTCAAGTGTGCTGGGGTTCAGAAAACCCCTTTAGGCTAAGATGACATGCTGCAAGTTTGCAGTAGGTTAGGCACAGCAGAATTGCTGGTGGGTAACCTGTTGCAAAGTGTAGTACACGGGATTTCAACAAATCCCATCCACACACTACTAAAAAAAATAAAAAATCTACAGCACAAAGTGTCTTGCACTATGGGTTTTAAACATACAGCATATCAATTACTGCTGTTATATGGTCTCAAATTTCAACCTTTGCAATACAAAAGGTGAAACCTAGACTAGTTGCATGGGAAACCACCTGTGAAGCCTGCAGCACAAACCAGGCAATTTTGGCTGTTTTCTTGCCACAGAGTGTCTGCGGCAAAGTGTCCGCAATGGGCATCCTGGTGTAAACTTGCAGTATTTGGCCATAGCCTAAAGCCTACTAACCAGTATAGCACAGATGTAAAAATACTATTTTTGCCGTTTTAAAATTGTTAATTTTGCTTTGGATAGTTTAGTTGCTAAAAAAAACAAAAACAAAGAAAGGAAACCCAAAACGCCATACAGTTCACACATCTTATGTATTGCAACTGCATAGGAAGACCAGTTGTTAGTGTTTCAGAGGAGGTGGAGGGTGGGTGTTCAGAGTACACTGAAGGAATAGTGTGTTTCATTGTGAATTCTAAGTGCTATTTTCCTAAGCTGCCATGGATGAATTCTGCAGATCAAGTGGATGATTCTTCATGCATATGCCCCAAGCTCAGCTTATATTTTCAGTGTGAATGAAACCGGATGATAAATAATGTAAATCTACCATTTCTCTTTGTAAACAATATTCACACATTGGCATCTCATAGTTATACAGTTAAAATATTTACATCAAATGCATTGTACGACAAGCAATACCTGTACATTGCCATTAAAACGCACATTAAAAATAAAGTATTTACACTAAGTAATAGCTTCACTTGATAGCAAAGAGATTTAAAAGCATATTAAACTATGGTACAGACTTCTGCCTCCACATAAATTAAACAAAGAGCTTGTATTGTATATTATTTAAGAACATTTTGGTGTTACAAACCATATAAAAAATGTAATTGTGCATATAAATTCCAGCTTCTACTTTATCAAAAGTAGCACTCCAGCTTGTGCATGCTCAATGACATCACACCCAGCCTTTCCACAAAACACGAAATCTTTCCTCTGTATCATTGGATTTCTGGCATCTCTCTTTTTGGCATCTCAATACACACAAGCATTAAATAACTGGATACGGGAAGTCAAGATCTATCACCTCTGTCCGGAACTGTGTGGGATCATACTTTTTTTGCTTCTGTTACGACTGTTTCTATTACAGTCTCTGTTAGGGCTTTCTCGACTTGAGCTTCCTCTCCTCAGTCGCATGTGGTCCTTATTTTCATCACTTTCAGCCTCTGAGTCACTTAATTCTAGGTCTGGACAATAGCCATCATTGTCCTGATATGGAGTCCCAGAAGACTGGCATTCAATAGTCTGTTTGTTCCACAACCGCTCTTTTGCTGATGGTCTTTTTTGAGGTTTTTCACAGCTTCGCAGGTCTTCTGCGGTCCGTGCCAAGCTATTCGTAGTTTCTTTGAAAGATCGGCTATAATGTTCAATGTTGGACTTTCTAAAGTTCCCCGGGGTGGACAGAGTTGTGATTAAAGATTCCTGGTCATGAGAAGTTTGGCTTCTGTCTGCGCTAGAACGTAGAATTCCATTCGACTTGCTTGACTTGAGATGCTCATGCTGAACTTTCCCACTTCCATTTGATGAGTGTCCGTGGATTACAGCTTGTAGAGACATTGGTTTACCTGAGCTCCTATGTCTTGAAGTTTGCTGCGTCATTGGTTCCTGATTCTCAAGGCAGGGATTACTACTTTCTAGTAATCCATTCCTTATTTGTTCACAGGCAAAGTTGGAGTAGCGTGTAGTAGTGTTTAGTTCTATGCCACGGCCATGATGTGAAGTATTGTTCTTATCAAGAAGGCCTGATCGTTTTCCAGTTTTCACTGAACTGTTTTTACAGTTTCCTAGTGTGGATTTTGGCATCTTTAACTTCAAAGTTATTCTTGGAGGAGGGTAGAATAATGTATTCTCCAGCGCACTTGATAATGGTTGACCTAGAGACACAAAGCAGCCAAATACATTAGAAAGTAAACTGACACATGTATACTGGAAAAAGGTATTTGCTGATCAAACTTTGTGGTAGACATGAACTAAAAAAAAAAAAAAAAAAAAAAAAAAAAGAATAGATAAAATTTGTAGACAATTAAAAGCCAAACATTTTTGCAAACATAAATAATTAAAAATTTTGCAGAATTTGAAAGTTGTGGTGACAGTATTGTCTAAATCAGTTGCCAATGGATACAACCATGAATGCAGGAAATTCCTATGGGTTAACACCTGTCAGAAACTGATTCATGGTTTCCTTATTGTGGCCAAGTTATCTCCTCATGCATACACTGTCCCTGCCTAATAACTGTGCTTCTGAGAAGTGCTAGGCAATGGAAAGTTCCTGCATTCATGGTCATATCCATTGGCAACCAATTAAGACGAAAGACTGTCACCACTAAGATGGTTAAAATATTTCAAATTCTGCAAAAGTTTAACTATATATATATATATATATATATATATATATATATATATATGCAAAACTGTTTATGTTCAGGGGAAAACCCCATTAAGGCACAGTTATTTCTATATGTAAACAAATAACACTATGCACTCTAGCATAAGCACACTGAATAAAACATATTGACCATGAAATGAGCAATGTGGTATCCTTCACCGCCAGTTATGTATGCAGCAGCATTGGGAGCATGAACGTTCAGGGCAATGGTGCAAGGAAGTCAGCACACCGCTGCTGGCATGATTTGTCAATCTATTTAGTTAGTACCACTCGGACATTGAACAGCAACCCAGCAGAAACAGCCAGGAATGGCCTAGAGGTGCAGATTAACAGAAAGGTGAAAATATCCCTTCCACTGCACAAAATATGTCATTGAACCTTCAACTAGAACATGCAGACATACAATAACTAGGTTATTACGGGTATCTAAATAACAGACTGACTGTACTAGAGAAAATGTTGGTGTGTCCCATTACAAAGATTGCTTTCATTCACAAGAGCCCATATAGGAATAACCCGGAGATCCAATAGCTTGCTGTAAATACAACCTATAAAGTTGGAACTTATAATTTGTATACATTTATACAGCAACATCAGCCCCAATGCAACCTTTGCTGCTCATTCATGTAGAAATAAAACATTTAAGAATGTCTCCATTTCCAAGGACAGTACTGTCCAGAGTTTACTGTGTTAAGAATATCAATTAGCTTCATGTAGCTCATACTGCAGCCAAAACTTGCGCTGTCACAGGATATTCTCTATGTAAGTGCCAAATGCTGTAAATACCCATCAGAGCACCTGGTCCTGGCTAAAA
Source organism: Leptodactylus fallax (assembly GCA_947044405.1). Taxonomy (NCBI): domain Eukaryota; kingdom Metazoa; phylum Chordata; class Amphibia; order Anura; family Leptodactylidae; genus Leptodactylus; species Leptodactylus fallax. The sequence continues at coordinate 12,322,092 of CAMRHE010000014.1, forward strand.
AGAGTCAGAGTATCCAAATACTACGCAAAAACTAGAACAAAAAGCCCATAGAAAAAGATTCTCTCTGTGTACAGTCTTCTCCCGAGTTCTATTTCTCAGAATAGTTGTGTTATTCCCTTCACAAATTTCAACAGCAAACATCTCTGAAATTTGTAACAAGCTAAATATATCATAAAATATAGATCAGACCTTTTAAAGTTCAATGTTTTTTTGCACCAAACAATTTAAGCAGAGAAATTAACCCCTATCCAGTGGTCAGAACCCCACTGACCACAAGAATTGGTGTGCTTCTCCTCCGTGTTTTGAATTTAGCAGCTGGACAGACAGAGTTGCGTTCCATTCATTTCAAAGGTGGCTGCCAGAGATAGCCGAGTACAGTGTCCCAGCTGCATTGAAATGAATGGGGCAGCATGTGTTGTCAATTTTGCTGCTCTATTCCAAAATGGGATGCAATGCACCCCTGCTCTTGTGATCAGTGGGGGTCCAAGTGATCCCTTTGGATATGGGGTAACTTTCTCTGACCAGAATATCCCTTTAACGCATAATGTTTAGGTGCAGACTAAATGCAATATAGTTGTAATCAATATAGATCACTATGAAGCTTAGCAGAATAAAAAAAATATGTTTCAGAGCCCCAGGGATGCGTAAAAAATTAACTTTTATTCTTTATTCAAATAAGGATCTTGGAGCACCGGGGGAGTTTTCTTCTATTCCGGAGCACTGCTGCATCATCACTAAACACGCCCATCCTGAATTAAGTGAGGATCAACTCACACAGCCCAGGGGGACGAGCTGAATGTAGGATGGGCATGTTTAGTGATGATACAGCAGTGCTCCGTAATAGAAGAAAACTCCCCCTGTGCTCCAAGATCCTCATCTGAATAAAGAACAAAAGTGCTTTTTCTACGCATCCCTGGGGCACTGAAACATAAAGGTATCGTTTTTATTCTGCTAACTGCATCTACAGCACTATGGAAGCGGTTTAAAGTAGCTGGGGAAAGTGAGACTCCCTTTAAGCCAAGCCTCTTCACCACACCCCTTTCTGCTAAGCCACATCCCTTGGACAACATGCGAAAAAAAGGCCTAGAACTCCAAAGGTGTAAGGTATGCACTCAGTTGTTTTGTGCAAATTATGCCAAAATTCTAGCATATCTTCACTAAATCTGACCCAATTTTTTTTTTCTTTTAAATACAAACCAAACCTAGAATGGGAGGTAACAATTTATATATTCCATGTATAGTGTACTGTGCATATATACAGGTCCTAAAGGAAAAAAAAAAATCTTTATTTTTATACCAGAATGCAAAGACAAATTTACCACAATCTAAACCACATAGTTCTGAATTCGCCTTGTCTCACAGAGCAAGTTATCATAGTTATAGACCTAGTGAAAAGTAGGTTACCTGCTGCAATCTCCTGATTGACAAGTTGTACTTGTAAGTTGAAGATCTGCTCGTGGACTTTACTGTGGGACAGTTTGAGTTTCTCTCTTCTATTGACCATGTAGCACAAATTTCTTACCTGTTTATTAGAAAAATAAATTAAAAGACAATTCGCATAGATCTGTTCAGTCTTAAAAAGGTCTTCCCAACCTAAGGTTTATTACCCTTCAATAAGACTGGTCATATAACCTGGTAGAGAACCAAACCAATCCTGAGAACAGGCCAGTTTGGGTTGTATTCACAAAGAAAGAAGTTCATGACAGCGAGGAATAACTGTGTGAACAGGAGGTACAGCAGTGCTTTTACACAATTTCCAAAAGGTAAAAACACCAGCGTCTCTCGGCAAATATTCACATAAATAAAATGTAACCTTTATTCACATGTTAAAAAAAGCACAAAGATGACATAACAACCATCCTGTACAGACACGACGACTTACATGTTTCAGAGCGCATGGCTCCTTAGTCATAGCCTATTGAGACTTTGTATATATTCCAACCTCTTTAAAAGGGGTTAAATTTTGCAATCTGCAAAATTGTTTTTTATAACTTTGTAGATACAGTATGTTGCTCATCTTGTACTGATCCTGAGCTACACTCTGTAATATAGTACAGAACTGCATTCCTACAGGTGGTCTTTGAAACCGTTACCAACATTGTCCCATAGGTCAGTGCTCAACAATCAGTGGCTCAGGAGCCATATAAGGTTTACTAGTTGCAGTGGGAAGCCATAGCATTACTACAACTTCATACTAGTGTCAAAACCATTTCAAATGCAGCTACAGAGAAACATTTTACCAAGTTATATATTCATTAGACATTCAGGTGGACACATACTGGAGACAAACGTGGGTTTCACCTCTAAGATCCATACCTATTAGAGAGTTATGACATAAGTGCCTAAGATGCAAATATATCTTTAGGTAGAAAACCATTATGCAGAACATCCCTTTAGTGTCACTTTGATACCCTTTTATTTATTTATTTATTTTTAGAATGAGAAAGGATATAAAGAAAACACCTTACTTACTCTTTCAAGATCTTGCCTAAGGTGCATAAACATTCTCATCCTGGTATGAATACTGTCTTCCTTGGGTTGCATCAAACCATTTTGTTCTTCTTCTTTAGGTGGTAAAAGCGGTCTGTTAAAATTACTTTTTCGTTTTAACATCCAGAAAGAATATATCAAGTCCACTGTTAGCTTGGGCAAACCCAGTTCGGCTGCCACATCATCCACGTTTACCATAGTGTAAAAGTCTTCCTCTAACTCCTTCAGTTTCTGAGCGCGGAGGCTGGTTTTCTCACTCTCACTCTGTCTGTTGTCCACATGAGCTTTGTCAGGCTCATCCTGTTCCACTGGACAGTTTTTGTTCTTACTGTGCTTTAAGCAATAGGACTTAAATTTTACTTCATCCCCTTCATCTAGTATAGTTTTCATGTCCAAGCTGTGCTCAAATGCACAAGTGACGTGAAATGCTGTGATACAGCTCTTAACAGAGCACTACATAAAGAAAGTGCAATCAGTGACACAGAATAGCAGCGGAAGGATATACTGACAAAAGAAGAACAGTATGAAATACAAAATACAGAAAACAGTTTCTTCTAAACAAATTTGTCATGTAAGATTTTTATGCAAAAAAAAAAAAATTAAGTAGAAGGTCCCCTTCTAAATATTGTTGTCGGTTCCAGCTGACAGACCTCTCTACAATATGAATTATAACAAGACAACACACACACACATAAATTTTATATATAAATAATATTCTTTAAGACAAAGACAACTTCTATAAATATGGAAGAAAATGTATAACAATTCACATCAAAAGGCAGTTCTTAAGAAATACAAATACTATACCTGTATGCAGGCTCCTGTCTTAAGTTTGCAGAGACTGCACACCAATGCCCAACGACTTGGAGGTATATGAGAAAGCTTAGTGATTGGTTCCATCCTTTCAGGACAAGCAATGCTAACCTGAATTGACAGTAATGTGTTTAAAATAGTAGAAACCCACTTTACACCACATAACTAATTTCTAGTCTCGATAAATGACAACTTAAAATTGACCTGTCACTTTAATATTCTGGGCAACCCTTTCACTTAGAGTTACCTTTTTAAGTTGATGGCTTACCCTTAGGATAGGCTGTCAGTGTACAATTGGTGGAGCACTGAAGTTGCACCACTGCCAGAAACAGCAAGGTACATACGAGTATGGATGCACCTTGTACTGTAACTCGAACCATTCAAGTAAACATAGTCCATTGTATTCATAAGCCTTGTGCTGCCACCACCTTCTTCTGCCCTTCTGTGTAAGGGCAGCCTATCTATACATACCAGTAGTGTGCTTGCTATGAGTGGACTCAGAAGCTAGCTCTGACCATAATTTCGCTCAAAAGCTTTAAACGGATTGAACAATCAATGCAAATGGCAATATGTAAACTGAATATGCATTTTAGAATAACTCTAAAGTATTGTTATAGAAAAATCAGAGTAATTTGTTTGTAATGGCACTCAGTGGCATAAGCACTGTGCTTCTCTCCTCTAACAACGACAGCGCTAAGGCTAGGTTCACATCTGCTCTGGGCTCTCCGTTGTTCAGATCCGCCGGGGAACCTGAATGTCAGAGATCTGTACTGCTAAAATAGCGGTTAAACGTGGATCTCAATGAGTAGAATTGGGTCCGCTGTTTTAATACTGAAACTGGCAGAGAGAAAAGTCCTCTGTGCAGGACTTTTCTGTCCGCCTATTTTTGGCGGTTTCTGTGGTATAGTCTCCAACTCTGGCGCGGGTGTGGACTTAACCTAAGAACTACTATTCAGGCAACATAAAGTGATGAGGTGCTTATCAAATTGCTTTTTCTGTCTGGTTTACAGTCTGTATCATGACTTCACTCTCTTGCTGCTATAAATGTTGTAGCCCATGCTGGACTTTCTCTCTGAGAAAGAACCCTGCTTCACTTCTTTCACTAAGGAAACTGCAGAGATTGTGCTCTATGCTATCTGACATACATGACTAACAGAGCCTCACTATAATGACACAGACCTATACATTCTGAACACCAGGGGGTGCCATTATTACAAGCAGATAATAGAAATATTTCTGCGGGAAACTTTTTTTTTCCCCACTTCTTTCCATGTAAGATTATTTTGCAAAAACAAATGCCTATTTTAAATTGCACATATACTATGCTTTCCATTTTTAGGGAACCATGATTAAGTGACAGATCTGCTTTAACCTTTTCCCTGCCAGCCACGTATGCTCTACGTCCTCCCAGGGTGGCACTTCTGTAGCCAATCACATATCTAATACGTCCTTACTTCTAATGACGATATCTCAGGATCCCTTAGGTCTATTAAGAAGATCTTAGATTCATTTTAAAGATGTCATCTTTAAAATGATATCAATATCTTCATAATAGCCTTTACAGTTTAGGAGCGATTCATTGTTGAAAACGCTATTCAGCATTGAGATCCCATTGCAGATCTTAATTCCCAACAGTGTTTTTAACAGCTATTCGCTCCAAATTTGTAAGAGATATCATGAAGTTGGTATCATTTCAAATATGAGATTCTCATCTTTAAAAATGAATCTAAGATCTTCTTAATGCTCCTAACGGATCCTGAGATATGGGGCTCTAAAATGTCCTCCCCCACCTGTCTCAGGAAGCTTCTTAAGAGCTGCAGTAGGAGGAGGAGCAGCCCTGGAGTCTGCACAGAGATGAGAAATCATCATCATCATCTGTGCAAAACCTGTATGTGACCCCAGGGGGGGATAGCAGGGACTTCTGTCCATGTTATCCCCTCTCCTATCAATCAGAGATCATACTATACTTTTGCTCTCTGATTGTCGCATACAGGGATAATGTAATACCCCTCCGAGCCTTACTAGAGGGGTATTCTTATGTAATACCGCTCTGAACATAACCAGGAAGTTTATTGGTGCTGTGACCCAGATGTTTACCATTGTCCAGGTTGCAGCGCCAAAAGAGTCGCACCAAACACTTACACAACACATGCACAAAGTCATCAATAAAGTTTACATTTCACCCAATCCCTGTCCTGTCCATACCTGATCTTTATAGAGTAAAATACTCCTCTAACGATATCCGTTACACGCTAAAATAATAGCAATAACGATTATCACTAGAGATGAACCTATAAATTGCTATAATTTTTATAGGGGAATAGAAAATTATATTTTAATGTAAACTCCTATTTAATTTGCATGCACAAAATTGGTTGGCGCATTTCTGCGATTTTGGCGTTTCTTTAACACCCGCACCTGTAAATATATATATGTGTAGTATGTATGAATTCCTCACATCTTGCAGTTTTTTGGAAAGTACATTTTGTTTGCAGAAAGGGACTGCTTGATCATGCACTTTAGTGGCAAATTTGAATTTTTGTGCTATTTTTGCTTACAGTCTCTGTTTGCTGCAAAGTTGCATGAAGGTGGTTGTATATATGAAATATTAAGTTGTGTTTTTATATATGGTATGCTGTGCAATCTCAAAAAAGTTAGATTTTGGTATCACAGTAACAGTTTGCTATGTGCAGTAAAGATTTTTAACATATTAGTGAATAACAGCAAAATCTTGCTTCTCTTCTGTATCAGCGTTTTTGAGCGTACGAGCTCTTGTTGTAGCTGATGTTTGTGGATAAATAAATTGTGTACACCCTGATCTTTTATTTAAAATGTATTTTGTTTGTGAATGTAAGATTGAATCGGTGTTTTAAGTGCAAATATATGTTTTAGTGCATTTTTTCAAACAATTATTTGTGTTTGTCACAAAGTTACATGAAGGTGGATGTGGCTAGTGATAACCAATTGAGACACACATAATCTTCAGGTTGTCTACTTTCAAAAAAATAATAGGGTTTAGGGGTTCACTTGCTTTCCACGGTGTGTAATCCCTACATTTTATAGGATGATACTTTTTTTTTTTAACATTTCCAACTTCAAAGCAGATTTTTGCTCATTCCAGTTCTAGTGATTTTCTGAACATATGTGCATGAAGGTGTAGGTCTTAGTGATATGAATGAACTCTGCACATGTTGATGTCTTATTTTTAGGAGGTTTGGTGCATATAACTTTTTGTTTGGTTTACTCTTTTAGCAACTAATATACATTTATTTGCATTTTTTTTTTTTTTTTATAAAACATTCACTTTAAATCAAAATTGCATGAAGGTGCTTGTTCGCCTACAGTACCAAGTGACATTCTGACAATGCTGCAGGTGTCTACTTTAAGAAAATATATAGGTATGGGGGGCTGGATGATTATTTAATGTTGCAATTTAGGTTTGATTTGTCCATCTCAAAACTGAAAATTGCTGTGGCTACCGGAGGTGCAAAATTTCCGGAGACCCCTGGCAGTGAAAGTGTTAAACAGAGCTAGGGCTGGTCAACAAAGCATTTTTCTCCATGAAAACTCATGCTTCTATTGATAAGAGATTAATTTATTTCACAATATGCAAATCAGCAATCTCAAGCACAGAGGATGGCTCTGTTGCTCCAAACTGCTACGCCCCATACTGCTCTAATACGCCAGTGTGAATGTGAGAACATAGGGATAGGTATAGCTCCATGGTTCTGTCACTCAAAGAAGGAAAGGGGGAAGAAGGGCGTATTAGAGCAGTATGGGGCATAGCAGTTTGATACAACAGAGCCACTCTCAGTTCTCCAGATTACTCATTTGTATATTGCGAAATAAATGAATATCTTGGAATGGAGAAACAAGTTTTCATGGGTAAAATGGCATTACATTCAGGTGAGCCTGACCTATGTAACTGTGTTGTTGGTTTACTATGCTTTGCCCTGGTGACAGACTCCCTTTAACCCCCCCACAGTTGTGAACAAACCCTGCTCAAGGTTTGAGCAAAGTGCATTACAGTTTACCCCAAGCACAATATGCTCAAATAGACTGCAGAGGGAGCAGTCACTTTAAACAGCTCTCACTCCGGGGGCTAGACAAACAATTTTTTTTTTTTTAGAAAATAGCAAAGACTCTTGGCTTTAAAATAAGAACAGGATCATGCCTCTAACCCACCAAGATTTTGAGATATCTCTGGTTAAAGCTGCACTGCGTATACCTGCAGCTTCACTTTAACCAGTATGGAGGAGAACACAAAGAGAGAAGGATTTTTTTTTTTAATCATCTGTCACTTCAGATGACCCTTGGGGAGCAGGGTACCATGGACTTTTGTTCATGATATCATCCCCCATTATCAATCAAAAAGCATACTTGCCATTTAACCCCTTATAAACTGCAGTCAATGCTAATCACAGCATTGTTTCCATGAAGGCAACAGAGTGCGCCAGCTATATTTATTTGAGCCATAACTTCAAAATATTTATTTAAAAAAGGGACATTTTCAAGAGAGTTTTTGCAATTTTAATGTGACTGTTAGGGGTTAAGTGTCTTTACATAATCCCAGGAGAAAAGAAACAAAGCAACAAGATGCACACCTCATCAAATGATTCTCATTTAAAAATACCACTGGAAATATGGAAATCAAATATGCCAGTCAAGAATAATAGCTACCTCTGGTATCCATAGTGCACAACTGACATGGGCCCATTTTGTTCCAGTTCTTGTGGGCTTCATAGCTCCTCCTCTCTTTGGACACAAAATACATTGTGGATGAACACCTAAAACACAAGTGCGACACAACCAGCTGCCTTCTGGGACCTTCAGGATGCCATAACATGCCTTTCAACAGAGAGAGAAAAAAAAAAAAAAAAAGTTGTTTGCTTTAAAAAAGGTACACTATTTTTGCGTTGGCTCACTATCGAAATGCGCAGCAGGCTGTGCTTTCCTATACAGTATAAAACAAAAGGTATACTGACATAAAAGTTAAAGCCTACAAAATTCGGAACCATAGCTATAAGCATTAAGTAACCTGAGTCAAGCCTGATGGAAGGGACATAGTTTTAACATCTGCCACGCTCTTCATATGCTATCCAACACCATTTTCAGCGGATTTATCAAACATACCTACTGAATCTGGAGTGAATGTAGCCTTAAGTGGACAGTTAAATAATTTGTTTGGTTTATATGGCTCCATCACATTTAATGAATACACAATTAAACAGTGACATGTAACACACTTATACCAAAAACATATATACAATTATAGAGAAACAAAGGGATTACAAGAAAAAGCTGTCAGTGTTTGCAAATATGTCAGATACGTAATTAATATGTACCGTATTTTTCAGACTATAAGACGCACCTACGTTTTAGAGGAGGAAAATAGGGGAAAAAAATTTTAAAGCAAAAAAAAAAAAAGAAAAAAAAAAAATGTAAATATATGGGAGTTGTAGTTTTGCAACAGCTGCAAGGCCACATTTACAGGTAGCCCTGCAGCTATACGGGGATGCATAGGGCGTCTTTTTTTTGCGGGGTCAGGTGTACTTTTTAGTTATACCATTTTGAGGAAAGTCTATTGCTTTGATCACTTTTTATTCAAATCAGAGGCAAAACAGCGAAAAAAACAGCAGTTTGGCAATTTTGATTCTTTTTCCCGCTATGACATTCACCCTACAGTAAAAATATTTTTATAAGTTTGTAGATTGGGCATTTTCGGACACAGCGATACTTAACCCTTTCCCAACATCCGCCGTAATAGTACGGTGGATGCCTGGTGCTTAAATATGGCGTCTGCTCGGGATCCGAGCAGCTGCCATAGCCGCTGGGTTTCTGCTGTACTATACAGTACAGCAGTACAGTACTAATGCCCGGGATCAGTGCCCACAATGATCGCGGGCATTAACCCTTCTGGCGCATTTTACCAGCAGCGCTCGGGCGCCGCCATTTTGCCAGGGATCGTCGGCACCTGGAGCAAGCTCCGGGTCTGGCGTCCCGTTGCTATGATAGCTGGGAGTCTTGTGAGACTTGTGATCAGACCCCCTGGGGTTCAAGACCCCCTAAGGGGTCTAATAAATGCAAAATAAAAGATTTAAAAAAAAAAAAAAAAAAAAAAAGTACATAAAAATATTAAAAAAAATAAAAAAATATTAAAAGTTCAAATCACCCCTCCTTTCCCTAGAACACATATAAAAGTAGTTAAATACTGTGAAACACATACACATTTGGTATCCCTGTGTCCGAAAATGCCCGTTCTACAAATCTATAAAAATATATTTTTCCCGTACGGTAAACGCCGTAGCGGGAAAAAAAAAAAAATCAAAAGTGCCAAACTGCCATTTTTTCACTGTTTTGCCTCTGATAAAAATTTGAATAAAAAGTGATCAAAGCAATAGACATTCCCCAAAATGGTATAACTAAAAAGTACACCTGGGCCTGCAAAAAAAGACGCCCCATGCATCCCTGTACACGGAAGTATAAAAAAAGTTACGGGTGTCAGAATATGGCGACTTTTAAAAAAAAAAAAATTTTTTTGCACAGTTTTGGATTTTTGTTAAGGGGTTAAAATGTAAATAAAACCATATAAATTTGGTATCCCCGGATTTGTACCGAAACATAGAATACAGATGACATATCATTTTGGCTGTAGAGCGAACGCCGGCCTGCCACGAGACAGGTACACAGCGGGGGCCAGGCGCAGTTTTTACATTTTAGGGCCGGGGGGGGGGGGGGGGGGTGTTAATCTGATCACAGGCATTAGCTCCCGGTCTCTGCTGATTACAGCAGAGACCCGATTGCTATGGTGTCTGCTCTGCAGCAGAGCGGCTGCCATCATCTTTACAGATGCCGGGATGGGTTCTCACCGCCGCCCAGGGCCAGCAGGATCGCCCCACTCCTGTCGCTGCAGGAAGCCGGCGGCCGATGCTGCGACCCTGCTCCTCCACCCCCCTCCCAACACTCACATTCGGAATATAAGACGCACCCCCCCCCCCCCCATTTTCCTCCCAAATTTGGGGGAAAAAAAAGTGCCTCTTATAGTCCGAAAAATACGGTAATTAAAATTTCAATGTGAATGCCTGCAAAAAAAGGAGTCATTGCTGGTCAAACATACAAAGTCCACATTATAAGATTTTCTTTGGTGTTGAAACTAAATTTCAACTTCTTTGCCTGTGCCATTCAACCGTGGTTTGTACTTGGCAAAGACTACTCAATATAGCACCTTTAAAACATAAAAACCCACCTGGTGAACACAGATGTTACAACGGTCACAGAACACCATATCATTGCCTTCTTCACTGTCAGGAGAACGACACACATCACAAATAACATCCTCATCATATTCAATGCCTAGGCCTTCTTCAGTTTCTATGGCATGACTCATGTTTTCATGGCACTGTCGTTCCAGGACTTCTAATGTTTTCTCCATAGTGTTCTCGTCCAAAGGAGCACAACCTACAAGAAGAACAGTAAGAAACTGGATGAGAAACATAAGGAACTAAACGGTCACATTGTTAAACAGACACTATTTGTGCCCTTTTAAGATTACAGCTTCCCTGCATGTGCCCAGTCAATGGTAAAACGAACTGGACAGCAGCACATTGCTGATATCCTTGTGCCGCTCCATGCCTCCATGCACCGCACCCATTCACTTCAACTAGTGAGCCCAGGCCACAAAACGGACAGGTATAAAGACCAGTCCTGAGTTTTGGCGTGGGTTCTCTACTTCATATACAGGCCCATGATAACACCTATATGATGGGTCAGTGTGCTAGCCATAAAAAACACGTTTGTGCGCATAGAGCCTTAGTGTGAAATCCCATAATAAGAAATGGTCATTAATGTTAGACTAACTGAAGCCAGTATGTATGTATGTATGAAAAAAACAAAAAAAAAAAAAAAAAACAAACAAAATACAGCCAACCCTTTGAAAGGGAAATACAACACTGGTGCACCATCTAATGTGCCTTCGCAGTAGATTACCAGTTCAAGGTCCCTTCTTATTTAAGGGAAAACAGAAAGGTAAGACTCAAAAGGGCAAAAGAAAATACAAACTGGATCACTGGGCAGTGGAAAAACATCACCTGGCCAGATGAGTCCAGATGTCTTTTCCACCTTGCTGATGGGAAGGTCAGAATTTGGTGCAAGCAACATGAATCGATAAACCCTACTGGATAGGTGGACCAGAAGCATTATGGAGAACCAAATTCAACCCTTCACGGCAGCCATTTACCCTAAGGCAGGAAGACACTTTCAGCAGAACAAAGCACTATACCACAAAAGGTAAGTTTTGCTTGCCGCCCTAGCATTCACAGACCCCAGATCTTAACCTTATACAGCATCACTACAGCAAGTCAGTACCTCCATCTAATTTGCAGCAAGTGCGAGAAGCTATATGGTTCCCATGGGCCAATATTTCTGTGATTCTGAAGGCCAAAAGGAGATTCAATGTTCTACTCAATGGCAGGACATTGGTAACTGTCTGACAGCAAGTACAGCTATAGGCCTGTAATGGCAGACCAGCGCTGGGTAACTGGAAGGTAAGCTTCATGTTTCTCTTGTGCTCTCTCTGTGGTCCCTGGAATCCCTTTTTCATTTGTGTGCTGAACAGCATGTCCCCTCTACACGGACAGAACAGAGAGCATTTTCATGTGGTTTCTATAGACTATAGTGAGAGAGACAGACGGTTGTAGATACTGTGCTAACAGAATATTGTTTTTGATACACCTATCAATATCAGGGATGAGTAAACTTGTATACCAAGTGGGTATTACACAATAATATATATGTAATGAGATACAGATGATATATAAACACTAAAGGCAACCGTCAGCACATTTTAAGACACAAACACCAGTGGTTTAGTGTCCTGACCTGCCTATGCTAGGTCTATCAGCCAAAGGGGGGGGGGGGTCTACATAAAGCATTTAATAGTTAGAAGCAGAGACGTACTGACGTCTGGATCATCAGATAGAGGCAGCCACTAGAAAAATCAAATGCCGATTTGGTAGCCCATTTATTTAAATGAATGCCTTGTAATGGTTTCTCTACAGCAGCTACCCAAAATATGTAGCATCCCAAAGCATCCTCCAGTGCCAACAGCTGATCCCTGAGGTTTCAGCCGTCAGACTTCTGGAGATCACCCAATTGCTGAGACACAGCCTAGTACGACAATGAAATCTAAATTTCTATGTAATTGCAGCAACAAAAGATACTAAAACAATGTAGAGATGCTGCTCTACCACAACTCCTAGGCTGTGACCCTCGGTATTAGATATCTACGTCTGAAAACGAAGGCCCAATAATTAACCTGTGGTATATTAATTACCCATATCTGCTAACTCAAGGTTGCATTCCTGAAGCCAAAAGAGGTCCACATCATCTAGATCATAGCGACACATGGTCTCTGCCAATTCCAGAATGTTGATATAACCAGGCTCTGTTGGTTCTTGGCCCGAACAATGGATGTACTTTCGTGGACGAGAATACAGAACCTCCTTCACTTTTTCTGCTATGACCCTAAGAAAAAAAAAATAAAAAAGCAAGTCTTTCAAATTAGAGCAGCAACCAATTATCACCAAAATCCAGTACGAGCCATGACAGTGGCCCTGGTTTGCCTGTACACTCAACTATTGCTTTGGTAGATGTATTACAACATCATTTGACCCTTGCAGGATCAGAGGACTATGTGAGAGTCTTTCCTTATCCTGCTTTCACTGTCTTCAACAACTCACATAATCACAATGTGACCTTTTTTCCTAGCATGGATTACTGTACAAACATGTGACCTCAAACCTGGCATTTTTCAGGACCTGTGCAGACATTATCCTCACAATGTAAAATCCCAGAAGGTATATAGTATTAGATCTGCTGTGTTTCACAGAAATAGAAAACCTATATGGGTGACAGTATGAACAAAAGCAGATTTTGAATTTAATTCAATTACTGGCTTGCATAGCATATATATAACATGATGGAGTGTTGCTTTAAACTAGGGCAACAAATACAGATACCCATACATTTTTTTGATATCCTTTAACAAAAAAGTCCCCACACAACTACTGTACCAAATAAAATAAAATATTTATAATTGATGTTTTTCAGAATTCAAGAAAAAAGCGGGAAGGGGTGCCTCCAAAGGAAAATGCCATAAAATTACTGCAAAACCAGTGTCGAAAAATCCACAAAGACTGTATGTGTAACTAGTACAGTAGAATCTATCTTCACCTCTGAATCTAGAGCAGGGGTAGGCAACCTTTGGAACTCCAGCTGTTGTAAAACTACAACTCCCAGCATTCATAATTGCTACTGTTCTTGGAACTCCCATGAAAGTGAATGGAACATGTTGGGAGTTGTAGTTTCACAGCAGCTGGAGTGCCGAAGGTTGCTGACTCCTGATCTAGAGCAACAAAAACAGGTTATGTGGCAGGCATCTTCATCTGAAGAGTTGTAAAAAAAAAAAAAATAATAATTTTTTACTAAGCAAGAAGATTCTGTCTCTACCTGAGAGAAGGTTGTGGGATACAGTCTGGATTAGCAGGTACTTGAACACCCTTCTCCCATTCCTGTTTCCACGTGTCTGCAAAGTGATAGTAGTCATCTGTATTCACATGTTGAGAATCAGGGATCTTCATGGCACTGATTAGATCTTTCCGGAATACCTGATAATGCACAAAGTTATAGAAGTAAGAATGGGAAATGCACTCTAAACAGAGATCAGCAGATTTGCTATTAAAAAAAAAAAAAACCTTGTCAAAAAAGGGGTACGTTATATTTCTATCCTCAAGCTTGCATGGCTGTATTTGCATCTCCCATAGAAGCAAATGTAGACTTGTGCATGCACAGTGGCTGCGGATCAGACAGGTTGAGGACAGGAGAAACTGAAGTCAAGGAAACCCTGTTCATTAGATGTGTGTCCCACCTATTTGTCCCAAGACATTTACAGTATATGCTGTGAATATGCCATGAAAGTCTAAGATGAGAATACCTGGTCTTATTGTAAGAGACAGCCAATGTTGTCCTAAGCTTTATTTGTCTGTATAAATTGTGAATGTTGAATGTATTTCTGTGATTCTGTTCCTTTAAGACAGCAGCCATTGTAATTGTGACATGATGCTGGAGTGAGACCCCCCCTTTTATGTCAGCCTGCCTGTTCTGCAGACAGAGTGTGAGCAGAGAAGCAGGAAGTGATGAGACAGAGAGCAGCAGCCATCTTGGCAAGAGAGAAGACAGGTGTCTGTGCTGTGTTGAACTGGTGTGGATATTTTTCTGTACAGCTAAGCTGTATCTTGGTCCAGAGACAAACAGAGTGTAAAGAGACAACAGGACTAGTGAGTCCACGTGAAAAGAACTGTGCTCAGTGGCTGATCAGTGAGACTGACATTGTGACTGTGTATATGGATACCACAGATAGAGACTCGCAGTGCTGTTGATGTACTGGACAGCACCTGCTAAATCCCGGCTTACATCCCAGCTCAGTGTATGGATTCGGCAGGACTGTCAGTGTGCTGAGTGGAATCTGCTGTTGGATTACATTGCATTCATTGGGTTTCCCTGTTAAAGAGGACTTCATTTCTCCTGAGATCCTGATAACAGTGAGGAGAGGACGCTTCACTATAAAAGAAAGGAACGACTTTGGGCCCCACCGCGCGCTTCTACGGACTGTAAGCGGTCCACCTGGACCACTGGGGAAAAGGGGGTGCACCCAAATGTGATGTCAGGGTCAGTTAGGGATAGTTTTGAGTATATTGTTCATTCAGTGTCCATACTGCAGAAGTGGACAGAGTAAAAGTAGAAACCATTGCAGAATTTGCCTTGAAATCGTTCATGCTATATTGTATATTTTGCTTGTCTTTATCCCTGTCATTTTACCTTCAAATAGCCTTTATTAACTTATAGTAAATATATATTCTTTTCTTGAACTACCGCGTGTGCGTTCATTTCTGGTTGCGGAGTCCAAACCACCTGCCTTGCTCTCGGTTCACATTATGGCCCAGTAACACTTCTACTGTGCTACTCCAGAAATCTGACAGAGCCATATAAAAGTCATTAAATATCAGCCATATATTTTGTAAATACAGAAACCTAATCCATATTCTGCCATTATCATGGCTGGCTTCCCAAACTCCAGCATAGATTTTTAGGTCTTTTTTAAATAAATTTTTATTTGTACAAGTCTGAAAAATATTTTAATAAACAGGAAATGGTGTATTTTGTTGAAATTTACCACAGAAACAATATTTGCAAGATGTTAAAATGGTTAATCTGATTTCAACAAATAAGTTATCCTTTGTGTACTGAACAGTATGGATTTTTTTAAGATTTTGATTTGCAATTATTCAAAAGAAAAACAAACAGTCATTAATTTACTTTCAGAGAAGAAACTGTTGTGGTTCCCAATATCCAAGCAATTACCGATCTTTAATAAAAATGTGTTACTTAGTAGCTTACATCACAGTAAAGGCAAGGAGGTGGATATAAAACCTGCAATGATTATGTAGAAATACAATGCAAGCTCAGCTTAGGGACAAAAATGAAACCTTTTTTGACTTCATTCTGAAATAGGACACAATGTGTCTAGAGATCTATTGAGACAACAGCTGCTCCTGGCAAATGTCCCAGACATGGCAAGGCTTTGACATCTCATCATGTCCAATACTTGGAATGATGAACTGCCCTGTAGGAGAATATTCACCAGGACGACACTGTATATGGTTTAGGGAATCAGTACAAATCTGGAACATTTCTACACAAGAGCTCATAGTTAACACATCGCTTGTCTGAGCCTTCAGACTTAAATTCATCTAATTTCTAACCATTATGCTGTAACAGGCACCTGGTGTTATTGTCCAAGTGAAATATCAGATGGCAGACACATTTGTGAAACTAAATGCTTGTTATGTAAATCCTGTAGTGATGATGATCTTAATAGAGTACCAAGGGAATACTATTTATGAGGCAATCCCTAGTAATATCTTCAACACTGGATTCCTTATAGCATGAAATACTAATAAATGTTATGGCATAGAAATGACTTCTGCTTTACCATAACAGTAAACTGTAGTGAATAAACACCGATGAAGTTACATCGTGGGCTGTTTCACTGGTGCTTGCCACACATGCCGCTGTGCCAGGCACTGCAGCTCATCTTCAACAGCCCCCATTTACTTGGTATTCCTATATTAAAGGGTATGCCATAACTTTATGATTGAAGGGGGTCTGACTCCTAGAACCCTTTAGATTCGGAGCATAAACTCTGAAAATACAGACGCTATTTATAATTTTGTAAATGAAAGTATCATGTATATTGATACAAAATGCCAACAGATGCCATGTGTTACACCTGCCCAGATGTGGAGAATAAAAGCATAAAATCACAAGTTAAAGCGTATCTCCAGTTATAAACAACTTGTCAAATTAATAGTACAGGTGAATATAAAGAGACTTTATATCTTAAAGAAATATGTTTTCTTCTTCACTTTTCAGGCTTTGTTACTTTCTATATGCAAGTACACACGTGGACAAAATTGTTGGTACCCCTCGTTTAATGAAAGAATAACCCACAATGGTCACAGAAATAACTTGAATCTGACAAAAGTAATAATATATAAAAATTCTATGAAAATGAACAAATGAAAGTCAGACATTGCTTTTCAACCATGCCTCAAAAGAATTTTTTTTAAAAAAAGAAAACTATGACCCAGGCCTGGACAGAAATGATGGTACCCTTAACTTAATATTTTGTTGCACAACCTTTTGAGGCAATCACTGCAATCAAACGATTCCTGTAACTGTCAATGAGACTTCTGCACCTCTCAAGAGGTATTTTGGCCCACTCCTCATGAGCAAACTGCTCCAGTTGTCTCGGATTTGAAGGGTGCCTTTTCCAGACGACATGTTTCAGCTCCTTCCAAAGATACTCAATAGGATTTAGGTCAGGACTAATAGAAGGCCACTTCAGAATAGCCCAATGTTTTCTTCTTAGCCATTCTTGGGTGTTTTTAGCTGTGTGTTTTGGGTCATTATCCTGTTGCAAGACCCATGGCCTGCGACTGAGACCAAGCTTTCTGACACTGGGCAGCACATTTCTCTCTAGAATCCCTTGATAATCTTGAGATTTCATTGTACCCTGCACAGATTCAAGACACCCTATGCCAGATACAGAAAAACAGCCCCAGAACATAACAGAGCCTCCTCCATGTTTCACAGTAGGGACAGTGTTCTTTTCAAGATATGCTTCATTTTTCCGTTTGTGAACACAGAGCTGATGTGCCTTGCCAAAAATGTCGATTTTTGTCTCATCTGTCCATAGGACATTCTCCCAGAAGCTTTGTGGCTTGTCAACATGTAGTTTGGCAAATTACTTTTGTTAGATTCAAGTTATTTCTGTGACCATTGTGGGTTTTTTTTTTTTATTAAACGAGGGGTACCAACAATTTTGTCCACTTGTGTATATGAAGAGGCAAGGGGAGGTTGAGGCTGCTGAAAAAAGATACTCAATTGCTGCTGCTGCACTCAGATAGAGGAAAATCTCTTCTGATACATCTATAAGACTCTCAGATGAGACTTTCTAATGCCAAAGAATAAAACAATAAATCAGTTAACCAGTCCCCTCCATAGAGTTCTGTAAGTTTGCGCGCTGAGACTTATCTCTGTAAACAACAGTCTACCTGAAGATAGAGAGCAGCTTAAGTGGAGAAGGAAACAGATCTCCTTAAGATATATTACAAAGTTTATTCTATTCACCTGCACTATTCATTTATGAAAATTTGTTTAGAACTAGAGGTACTCTTAAAATTGAGTAACCCTTTTAAGAATTAAACAGTGCTGATAAGGCCAACAAAACGAAAGGCTGATCATAGGCCTCAGTGGTGACCTCTTCACAAAGTGCACATGACAGCTGACTCAAGAACTTGGGTTTCCGTTCTTCGATTCTGCTTGGGGCCCCGAAAAACGGAAACTCAATCCACTTAAAAAGCGGTCACCGACAGACCCCATAGACTATAAAGGTTTCCGCCCACATTTTTCAAGCAGATTCGGGGACGGAATGTGAACCCAGCTTGAGACATAGGTTTGTGAAGAGGTTCCCTTGCACCAGCAGCACTGTTAATTCTTATAGGGGTTGTCCAACTTATTTTTAAGTTGTATAAATAGCTGTAGCTGGCGTACGGGAGTTTATGCTTTTATTCTCCACATCTGAGAAGATCTGATGCACACGGCATCCAATTTCATTTTGTATCAAATTATATGAATTTGTTCACAAAATTATATATTGCATTTTATATTATTTGAACTACAGTTAAAAATATATGAAATGCCATTATCAACTGAGGTTTTCATTGTAGGAACTTTTTTTTATACAACTTGATCTATGAAGTTCTATGGAGCCTAAATGTTGTATGGTTGAAGAGCGATTCAAAGTTCTCATTGGACTGCTGCTATGGATTTCACATCATATTTTCCAAGTCTATTTATTTTTGTCATCCATGTAGGAGCTTAGTGTGTTTCTCCAAAAATAAGACAGGGTCTTATATTATTTTTTTGTTCTCTGAAAAAAGGGCTAGGGCTTATCTCCTCTCCTTTACAGTAAGGGGGAGGTGCTGTAGTGGAGTGGCTGCGTCTGAGGGAGCGAGCAGGGGTGGCACCTGATGTCTGGTCACGTAGGTAGTCAAGCCCACTGCATAGTGCCGGCTAGGAGGTACTCGGAATGCGGACCCAGGAGGCTGAGGCGGGTCTCTGGATCAGAACTCTGGAGCGGGTGAGCGGATTTTGCCCTGCCTTGACAAAAGGTAATGAGGCACTTGTCCAGGACGGTTGGGAGCTACGGTATGTCTATTCCCGGTTTCAGTGACGTCATATTACATAACCTAGCACTGGAAGCACTGACTGTAACTAGAGCTTATTTTTGGAGTAGAGCTTATATTTCAAGCCTATTCTAAAAACCCTGCTAAATCAAGCTGGGGCTGATTTTGGGGGTAGGGCTTATTTTTGGAGAAACAGGGAAGTTATGCGCATCAGCCAAGTGTCTCTTAGGATATGTTCACTTGGCGGTATTTATGCTGATTCCTGAGGCAGATTCCTTCTCAAAATTACTGCCATATTCAGAGATTAAGGCAGGGGCTACATGTAGTGTAAATGCCGCGATTTTGCCACTACACTTTACAGTACCTGCAAAGTGGATGGGATTATGGCTAATTGCATTCCACACATTGCAGAAATGAATGCTGCGCTTTCAAAAAAACGTCACTTTTTGTAAATCACAGCATGTCAATTATACCTAGGGAAACGCTGGCGCTTTCCGTATAGGTATAATTGAAGCAGAAATTCCAGAGAGGAAAACTCTGCGGCCTTTCTGTGAAAAGCGCTGCAGGAAAAACTGCGATGCATTTCCGCCAAGGTTTTTCCCGCATTGCTTTTTGGCTGCGACTCGCTATGTGAGGCCTTAGCTTAAAACATGACGCTAAAAAATGTCCTGCTCAATCTTGCTGTGGATAATTCAGTCACAAGACACTCAGCCGATTAGCTCCATTTATCTGGGGCTAATCAACCAGTGAAAGCCACATTGGAAAGCCAAAGGGGTGGAAATGGAAGAAAAATTTAAGGAAGTCCTCTGCTAGTCTTTACTTCTGGGTCTAGTGAGGACATGTTGAAAAGGGATATGTGAACCCCTGGAGTCAACCACTGATTGTCCTGCCTAGTCCCTCACTAGTCTTTACCACCTAGTTCAGTGATGACTTGTCAACATGGGACCAGTTAAGCCAATCACTGGTTGTAATGCTGCTTGCCCCCCCAGTCTCTACCACCTTGTCCAGCAGTGATGTGTTGACATGTGACAGTAACATGTCATCACTAGGTTGCAAGTATGAGGGGAGTATTACGATTTGTGCGATTTTACAACATTCTAAGTTGTTTTTTTAATAATTTTCCCTGGCTGTAAAACCCTTTCATTTATATTGGGTATAAATTTAGCAAGTGTAAGATGCCATTAGTTGGGCTCACATAATTTCACATAATAGATCTGGTCTTTTATTATAAATCCATTTATCTATGTGAGGCACAATATTGTCCTGCAGTAAATTGGCTGTGGTCTAGCTTAATTCCAATGTTGACATAAAAATCCACAATGTCTTTAACCCCTTCCCACTGGAGGCTTTCTTCGATTTTCATTTTTGACTCCCCACCTTCCAAGCCCCATAACTTTTTTTTTTTTTCCCTGTCCACAGAGCCATATGAGGGCTTAATGTTTGCGGGACAAAATTGTTCTTAATAATGGTACCATTTATTATTCTGCACAACGCATAGGAGAGCTGAAAAAAAAAAAAAAAATTCAGAATGGGGTGGAATTTGAGAAAAAGTGCTTTGTTTTTACAGCGTTCACTGTGCAGCCAAAATGACATGTCATCTGTATTCTATGTTTTGGTACGATTCCGGGGATATCAAATTTATATAGTTTTATTTACATTTTAACCCCTTAACAAAAATCCAAAACTTTAAAAAAATAAATTTTCTCGCCATAAAGTCGCCATATTCTGACACCCATAACTTTTTCATACTTTCATGTACGCGGATGCATAAGGAGCCTTTTTCTGCAGGGCCAGGAGTACTTTTTAGCTATACCATTTTGGGAAATGTCTATTGCTTTGATCACTTTTTGTTCAAATATTTATCACAATCGAAACAGTGGTTTGGCTCTTTTGATTCTTCCCTCCCCCTGCTACGGTGTTCACCGTAAGTTTGTAGACTGGGTGTTTTTGGACACAGGGATACCTAATGTGTATTTATTTCACAGTATTTAAGTACTTTTATATGTATTCTAGGAAAAGGGAGGCGATTTGAATTTTTTATTATTTTTTTTTACTTTATTAGACCCACTAGGAGTCTTGAACAGCAGGGGGTCTGATCACTAATGCAATGCATTACAAAATACCAGCATTTGTATGACAGGCTGCATAAACCAACCTGTAATACAAATGAATGACAGACAAGCCTGAGAGCAGTCATGCTGGTGATCCTACCAAAAATGGCGGCGCCCATGCACCGCTGGGAGAATGGCACCTTGGTCAGCTTTGACCAAGGCACCAGGGGCCTTAATGTCAGGAATTAAGTGGCAGGTCTCCGCTGTATAATACAGCAGAATCCCGGCGGCTATGGTTGCTGCGCAGCTCATGAACTGCTGCCATATTTAAAATAACCGACATCCACCATAGTATTACAGAAGGGGTCTACCAATGAATTTGTCCATATGCAGCTATTACAGTAGAAGTGATGTGTAGGGCAATTCACCCTTTAGCGTAAAGGCTTTATATCAGCAAACTGACATATTGCTGAAGGAAAGGAAAAGCATGTCTAAAAAGCTTATTCATTGCCTTACATACCACTGGTCTAATAGCTACTAAAGGACAAATTTGCTACTGAGATTCACCCCCAAGTAAATCTTTCAGTTATACAGCGTGATTCAATACTACACATGCCATATATTAATCTAATACAGACTGTTTCGCCACAAAGAACAGATATTTTGAAGCAGCACTTACTATGGTTGTAGTATCACAACCTGGGTTTACATGATGCTTCCACATTAGAGATTATTCTACATTGAATTAAATGGGAAAAACTCTACTAAATCAACAGGGATATCAGTTCTGGCTGTATCATGTCCACTTTGTGCTGGTATTATAAAAGAAAAAAATTGCAAAGCTACTGTACCAAATGTGAACCAAACCAAGAGAAAGGAAATATTATAGATGCATGTGGAAACACACAGGTTAATAAAAGCAGCTGGAGGAAGGGCGACACTATGGAAACGAACACTGTTGGAAGCCTGCTATCTGGAGCTTGAAGTCACTAATATATGCTCATATGTAGCAGGGGTTGTTTAATAAAATTGTGGATTACAATCTCCCTTTATTCAAAACCTACAAAACATGAAAATTCTCCAGTCTGAAATATTTTATAAGACATCAATTTATTTTTATGTTAGCAGTGACAGTCTAGCTAAACAAATACTAATTTATTAAAAATTGTCCAAATATTTGTACATTTTCCTGTGTGACGTGGCATCTTACAGAGTGAAATAGCTAGTCTTCCAGGCATCCCTACTCCTTGGTGCTCTCTGTTCATCCCACACATTGCCCAGAAGGTACAGTATTCTCATTTGGTAATGATATCAAAACTGGCAATGTCAATGAAACATTACTACCATGACCAGCTGACACAGTAGAGAGCAGTGTCACTTTAAATAGAGCATAGAAATAAGAGGGAGTTAAAGGGGTTGTTCAGCCTCTTCAAATTGTTGTTTACCAAAAACTTACAATGCTTTAAAACACAGTATCTCACAAACGTGAGAACACCCATCACATTTTTGTAATTATTTCATTAAATATTTTCTTGGGACAACACTGAATATATAACACTTTGATACAATCTAAAGTAGTTAGTGTACAGCTTGTAAACAGGATAAATTTGTTGTGCCCTAAAAATCACTCCACAGACAGCCATTAATATCTAAACCCCTCGAAACAAGAGTGAGTACACCCTAAAACGGACAAATTGTTCCCACTAAGCCATTTTCCCTCCCTGGTGTCATGTGACTCGTTAGAGTTACAAGGTCTCATTCTTTTTTTTTTTTTTTTTTTTAATTGGCCGCTACTTATTGTATTATTCCAATAGGTAGCTGCCGATAATTTACTCACCCATCCATGTTCCTGTCCAGGCTGATTTCCGTTGCCGCCTATAGGCAGCACTGCACTTACGGTGTATCATGGTGTTCTTCATCAGTGGGTTGAACGCGCCCTCGAGGTGGCAGCAGAGGCCTGCCTGGACAGGACGTGGATGGGTAAATTATCGGCCGTTACCTATTTGAATAATACAAACCTAACATATCAATGTGTGGGGCATCAAAAAAAAGAAAGAAAAAAAAAGAAGGGGTGGGTCACGTACCGTGTGGGGGGTAAAATAAGGGGATTTTTTTTTGATCTGCAAATGGGGGGACGTGTCCTATAATTTTAAATAGAGAAGGGGGGGGCAAGCAGACTGTAACCTTGTATGCCCAGAGACTTTGGGTATGTTCATAAAAAGACAGTGGCTGGTGATGGCTCATATAGCATTATTTTTGTAATTAAAATAAACTTTATCATAAAAACAGCTGGTCCACTATATAAGCGATGCTACCTACTATTCCGCCCCCTGCTACATCTTGTATCACCCCCTCTAGTTCACAGATTGCAAGCTCTTGTGAGCAGGGCCCTCGTTCCTATTGTGAGCATTGATTTATTACTCTGTAATGTCATTTTGTCTGTACTTTAACCCTATGATTTGTAAAGTGCTGCGGAATATATTGGTGTTACATAAATAAAATGTATAACTATTATTAAATAATTGTAATTTTGATTAGGGCCATAAGTATCCCAGCTTTAGCACAAATTACACCGTAAGCCAGTTTGTGGAAAGGCAGTGATGGAAGTACATACATGGCCAGTGAGGAAGGTATAACTACATAAAATGATAAAAATGTGGCAAATGTACTCAATCCCCCAATTCTACAACAAAATATTGGTGTAAATCTAATTTTGTTACAAGAGAAAAGCATTTAACATGCAAAATAATTGGCATTACATTTCACAAATGTTCTGTAATTTGCTCCATGATCACAGCTTCCTAGATTCAGGCAACTTATAAAACTATAAATAATTCACTCCCACTTTCTCCAGGGATTTTGCTATGTACCTCAGCAGACTTCTTTTCCTCCTCTGTGGCGTTTTTGGCCTTGCCCCTGTACTGAAAATAGGAAGAAAAGGAAGTTGAAGGACCTGCAAATAAAAAGGAAAAAAAAAAACAAAACACATTACTGGTGGTACACTACAACAGCAAGTACTCCACTGCATACATACACTGAATAGACCAAAGTGGTTCTTCCATGAAAGACATTTATGACATACCAACAGGACAGCCCAACCATAGCTGAAAGTCTTCCTGTGGATATGCCACAAATGTCTTTCATGGGAAAAACACCTTTAAAGGGATTCTATCATTGGGAAACCCTATTTTCACTAACAGCATGTCAGAATAGCCTTTAGAAAGACTATACTTCTCCTACCTTTATTTTTCTGCTCTGCGCCGCTGTTTTGGAGAATTTTTTTCTTTATGCAAATTAGTCTTCAGAAAGCAAAGGGGGCGTCCCCTGTGCTCACGTCACTCGCTCTTCGGAAGATCCAGCGCCGCCTCTCCGCAGCGTCAGCATCTGCTCTTCGTGTCTGTTCAGGATCCAAATCCCACGCATGCTCAGCCGACTCTGCCATTTCGCGTTGGACAGAGCCGACTGTGCATGTCCAGTTGGCCATTTTGACGTCAAAATTGCAGAGCCGACTGAGCATGCGCGGGATTTGGATTCCGAACAGACACGATGAGCGGATGCCGACGCTGCGGAGAGGCGGCACTGGATCTTCTGAAGAGCGTGTGACGTGAGCACAGGGGACGCCCCCTGTGCTTTCTAAAGATCAATTTGCATAAAGAACAAAATTCTCCAAAACGGCGACGCAGAGCAGAAAAATAAAAGGTATGAGAAGAATAGTCTTTCTAACGGCTATTCCGATGTGCTGTTAGTGAAAATAGTGTTTCCCAATGATAGAATCCCTTTTAAAATATATTACTCATGCATTAGACTCTACTGTGAGAAATTTCAGCCTATAAATGGTTGGCCCAGTGCGGCATTTAGCAGTTAATTGTTATTAAATGTAACCAAACAAAGGTTTAGATCTGACAAAGAATGCAAGAATATTTTTTTCATAAATCAATAGTGCAAGTGAAGGGAACACACTTTGTAATTATAGTTGACCAAAGAAAATGGCCTGTTTCTTCACTTATTTGCCTCTTCTGCCACTGATCAAATCTGTACATTAGAACTGTATGGAGAGTGGAGGGGGGAGTAAGAATAGAGACATCTGGACTATGGAGTGATCGTTTTCTCTTTCACAATATCCTGGATTATCAGGAATTACCATCTATAGGGTCTCATATCTCTGTCTCTCCACTGTCCATAGACTGCATTGTAAACTAATCTGCTTGTGTACACAGTAGACCAAAAATATCATATACAGTGCCTTGCGAAAGTATTCGGCCCCCTTGAACTTTTCAACCTTTTGCCACATTTCAGGCTTCAAACACAAGGATATAAAATTTTCATTTTTTGGTGAAGAATCAACAACAAGTGGGACACAATCGTGAAGTGGAACGAAATTTATTGGATATTTTATTTGTAAAAAATAAAAAACTGAAAAGTGGGGCGTGCCAAATTATTCGGCCCCCTTAAGTTAATACTTTGTAGCGCCACCTTTTGCTGCAATTACAGCTGCAAGTCGCTTGGGGTATGTCTCTATCAGTTTTGCACATCGAGAGACTGAAATTCTTGCCCATTCTTCCTTGGAAAACAGCTCGAGCTCAGTGAGGTTGGATGGAGAGCGTTTGTGAACAGCAGTTTTCAGCTCTTTCCACAGATTCTCGATTGGATTCAGGTCTGGACTTTGACTTGGCCATTCTAACACCTGGATACGTTTATTTGTGAACCATTCCATTGTAGATTTTGCTTTATGTTTGGGATCATTGTCTTGTTGGAAGATAAATCTCTGTCCCAGTCTCAGGTCTTTTGCAGACTCCAACAGGTTTTCTTCCAGAATGGTCCTGTATTTGGCTCCATCCATCTTCCCATCAATTTTAACCATCTTCCCTGTCCCTTGCTGAAGAAAAGCAGGCCCAAACCATGATGCTGCCACCACCATGTTTGACAGTGGGGATGGTGTGTTCAGGGTGATAAGCTGTGCTGCTTTTAAGCCAAACATATCGTTTTGCATTGTGGCCAAAAAGTTCGATTTTGGTTTCATCTGACCAGAGCACCTTCTTCCACATATTTGGTGTGTCTCCCAGGTGGCTTGTGGCAAACTTTAAACAAGACTTTTTATGGATATCTTTGAGAAATGGCTTTCTTCTTGCCACTCTTCCATAAAGGCCAGATTTGTGCAGTGTACGACTGATTGTTGTCCTATGGACAGACTCTCCCACCTCAGCTGTAGATTATTATTATTATTATTGTTTATTTATATAGCACCATTAATTCCATGGTGCTTTACATATGAGGATTTACATACGGTACACAAGATATACAGAACAGATAATACAAACATTGACCAACTGGCACAGTGGGATAGAGGGCCCTGCCCACAAGGGCTTACAATCTATGAGGGAAGAGGGATAGAGACAGAAGGTGGGGGTAGAGGCTGTACAGATGGTGGTATGGAGACAGTGTTATTGGAGGATGTAGGCCTTCCTGAATAGGTGAGTCTTCAGGGCCTTCTTGAAGCTTGTGAGGGTGGGGGACAGTCTTATGTGTCTTGATAGTGAGTTCCAGAGTATGGGGGATGCACGGGAGAAGTCTTGTAGACGATTGTGTGAAGAGCGGATAAGAGCAGAGCAGAGTAGGAGGTCTTTGGAGGATCGGAGGTTACGTGCGGGCAGGTAGCGGGAGACTAGGTCGGAGATATAAGGAGGGGACAGGTTGTGGATGGCTTTGTATGTCAGCATTAGTAGTTTGAACTCTATTCGCTGGGCAACGGGTAGCCAGTGAAAGGACTGGCAGAGGGGAGTGGGCGATGAAGAACGGGGAGAGAGGTGTATTAAGCGAGCAGAACAGTTTAAGGTGGACTGGAGGGGGGGCGAGAGTGTTTGCTGGGATGCCATAGAGAAGAGTGTTACAGTAGTCTAAGCGGGAGATTACGAGGGCGTGAACTAGCATCTTTGTAGTTTCAGGGGTGAGGAAGGAGCGGATTCGGTGGATGTTCTTGAGTTGGAGGCGGCAGGAGGTGTTGAGGGTTTGAATGTGCGGCTTGAAGGATAGGTCAGAGTCTAAGGTTATCCCAAGGCAGCGGACTCGTGGTAAGTGTGGTTCCATTAATTTTGATAGATGGGTCAGGTAAGGGGGTCGTGCGTGGAGGGGTGAAGATTATGAACTCCGTTTTCTCCATGTTGAGTTTGAGAAAGCGGGAGGAGAGAAAGGAGGCTACGGCTGCTAGACATTCTGGGACTCTGGACAACAGGGAGGTAATGTCTGGTCCAGAGAGATATATTTGGGTGTCGTCAGCATAGCAATGGTAATGGAAGCCATGGGATTCTATGAGTTGGCCAAGGCCTAGGGTGTAGATGGAGAACAGGAGGGGTCCTAGGACAGAGCCTTGGGGGACACCTACAGAAAGATGGCGTGGCGAGGAGGTGGTGTGCAAGTGGGAGACGATGAATGTGTGATTGGTGAGGTATGAGGAGATCCAGGAAAGGGCCAGGTCAGAGATGCCAAGGGATGAAAGCATTTCTAACAGGAGGGAATGGTCGACTGTGTCAAAGGCAGAGGAGAGGTTGAGGAGGAGGAGGACAGAATAGTGACGTTTGGCTTTGGCAGTTAGGAGGTCGTTAGTGACCTTGGTTAGAGCAGTTTCTGTGGAGTGATGGGGTCTGAAACCTGACTGTAGTCTATCAAAGAGCACACTGGACGAGAGATAGGAGGACAGTTCGGAGTGGACGTGTTGCTCCAGCAGTTTAGAGGCGTACGAGAGCAGCGAGATGGGGCGATAGTTGGCTGGAGAGGACGGGTCGAGGGAGGGTTTCTTAAGTATAGGGGTGACGGTAGCATGTTTGAAGGCGGAAGAGTGATCCATTGGTTAGGAATAGGTTGAAGAGATGGGTTAAGGCTAGAGTAATGACTTCAGAGAGTTTGGGGATGAGATGTGACTGGATGGGGTCAAGCGCGCAGGAGGTGAGGTGGGATTTAGATATTAGAGTGGAGAGCTTTTCATCAGTGACGGCGGAGAAGCAGGTTAAAGATGAAGAGCACAGGACAGTTGGGTAGAGTGGTTGACGGGGGTGTAGGGTGAGACGATCTCTGATGGTGTCAATTTTGCTTTTGAAATAAGAGGCAAAGTCATCAGCTGTGATAAGTGATGTTGGAGGGGGCACAGGACGACGGAGAAGGGAGTTGAAGGTAGTGAATAGCTGTTTGGGGTTGTGGGATAGGGCAGATACTAGTGTGGTGAAGTAGACCTGCTTTGCAGAGGTGAGTGCGTTCTTGAATGTGAGTACTGACTCTTTGTACCTAAGGAAGTCCTCCTGGGAGTGGCTTTTCTTCCAGAGGAGTTCTGCAACTCGTGAGGCACGTCTCAGTTTTAAAGTCAGGTCAGTGTGCCAGGGTTGCCTATTGATCGGTCGGGCTCTTGTGTTAGTGAAGGGAGCTACAGAGTCAAGGGCTGAGGTAACGGTGGTATTGTAGAATTCAGTGGCAGTATCTATATCCTTGAGTGAGGTTATGTCAGCGAGTGGTAGGAGAGAATCTGAGAGCGTGCGGATGTCCAGGCGATTAAGGTTTCTGCGGGGACGTGTTGGTTTAGAGGTTGGAGGGTCTATTACAGAGGAGAGGGCCGAGAATGTCAGCAGGTTGTGGTCAGAGAGCATGGACAGAGAGTTAGAGAGGTTGACTAGAGAGCAGAGGCGGGTAAATATGAGGTCCAGCGTGTGCCCCTTTGTGTGGGTGGCAGAGGAGGACCATTGAGAGAGACCAAAGGAGGTAGTGAGGGACAAGAGACTGGAAGCGGGGGTGGTGGTTTGTGTTAATGGGGATATTGAAATCCCCCATGATGATGGTGAGGGTGTCTGTCGATAGGAAGTGCATTAGCCAGGTGGTGAAGTGGTCGATAAAGGCAGCAGTAGGTCCTGGCGGTCGATATATGATGGCCAGTCAGAGGTTGGAGGGCGAGTAAATGCGAACAGAGTGCACTTCAAAGGAGGGGAGGGTGAGAGCAGGTAGGATTGGGGCGAAGGAGCAATTGTAAGACAGGAGTACGCCTACGCCTCCACCAGGTTTATTGTTAGGGCAGGGGGTGTGCGAGAATTGCAGACCTCCATAGGAGAGGGCAGCAGGGAAGGTGGTGTCTGAGGGTGTTAGCCACGTTTCTGTGATACCGAGAAATGATAATTTTATGAGAAATGAAGAGGTTGTGGATGTAGTCAAGTTTGTTGCGTACAGAGCGAGCGTTCCATAGCGCACTGGGGAGGGTATGGGGAGGGGCAGGAGCAGGTGAGATAGGGGTAAGATTTAGGAGGTTTTGTGCGCTGTTGCCGGTTGTGCGGATGGATCCTACAGCAGGGGAGTGCTGAGGCGGTCCAGGATTAGGAGATATGTCGCCAGAAGTGAGGAGTAGCAGGGAGAGAGTGTAAATAGGAATAGCAAGTGTAAATAGGAGAGAGTGTGGGGAGGTTGTGTGTTTCTGGGGCAGAAAGCTTGTAGGTGTGTGAGTAGCTGCGCAGAGAAGGTCAGATGATGGGGTAGGATACATGGAGAGATAAAGATATTCTTAGTGACATGGCTGGTTTGGGGTGGTAGAGTGTTTTTTTACAAGTATGGGAAGGACAACAGTGATTATAGTGAGAAGCATTATGTGGCTAATTGTTTGGTTTTCATTTAGTGGGTTGCTGTTACCTTCTGTTCCCTTCTGGCCCAATTCTGGTCTATACACTTAAAAGAAGCACTTGCAAGCAGCCAAATGACCAAGGCCAAATGACCAATACACTTACATTTATACTAGCTAGCAATACATTTGTTTCATTATGATCAGGTGTGAAAAAGAGGGGTGGGAATACTGAGATAGAATCAGAGACTCTAAGGAAGGCCAGGTGAGGAAAAAAAGGGGGAGGAACCAGCAGGGAATGGAGACAGTGGCTACAAAGCTCAAATAGTTAAATCAGAGTGCATAATTATTGGATAGCATAACATATACAGATAACCATGTGTAACAGATGGATTACACATACCAGATCTCTGCAGTTCATCCAGAGTGATCATGGGCCTCTTGGCTGCATCTCTGATCAGTCTTCTCCTTGTTTGAGATGAAAGTTTAGAGGGACGGCCGGGTCTTAGTAGATTTGCAGTGGTCTGATACTCCTTCCATTTCAATATGATCGCTCGCACAGTGCTCCTTGGGATGTTTAAAGTTTGAGAAATCTTTTTGTATCCAAATCCGGCTTTAAACTTCTCCACAACAGTATCACGGACCTGCCTGGTGTATTCCTTGGTCTTCATGATGCTCTCTGCGCTTTAAACAGAACCCTGAGACTATCACAGAGCAGGTGCATTTATATGGAGACTTGATTACACACAGGTGGATTATATTTACCATCATCAGTCATTTAGGACAACATTGGATCATTCAGAGATCCTTACTGAACTTCTGGAGTGCGTTTGCTGCACTGAAAGTAAAGGGGCCGAATAATATTGCACGCCCCACTTTTCAGTTTTTTATTTTTTACAAAAGTTTAAAATAACCAATAAATTTCGTTCCACTTCACAATTGTGTCCCACTTGTTGTTGATTCTTCACCAAAAAATTTAAATTTTATATCCTTATGTTTGAAGCCTGAAATGTAGCAAAAAGGTTGAAAAGTTCAAGTGGGCCGAATACTTTCGCAAGGCACTGTATATGATATTTTTCTTTAGTGAAGTGTACAGCATTTCAAACTTTGTTCCCTTTACCTCCACTATTGATTTAAGAAAATAATTAAAGTTTACTTGGCACTATTTTAAAAATTAGTGCCAACATAAGATGGTAGATACAGTGGAGAAAAAAAGTATTTATATAGTCAGCCACCAATTGTGCAAGTTCTCCCACTTAAAAAGATGAAGCCGGCCTGTAATTGACATCATAGGTAGACCTCAACTATAAGAGACAAAATGAGAAAACAAATCCAGAAAATCACATTGTCTGATTTTTAAAGAATTTATTTGCAAATTATGATGGAAAATAAGTATTTGGTCAATAACAAAAGTTCATCTCAATACTTTGTTATATATCCTTTGTTGGCAATGACAGAGGTCTAACGTTTTCTGTAAGTCTTCACGAGGTTGGCACACACTGTTGCTGGTATGTTGTCCCATTCCTCCATGTAGAACTCCTCTAGAGCAGGGATATTTTGGGGCTGTCGCTGGGCAACATGGACTTTCAACTCCCTCCAAAGGTTTTCTATGGTGTTGAGATCTGGAGACTGGCTAGGCCACTCCAGGACCTTGAAATACTTCTTACGGAGCCACTCCTTCGTTGTCCTGGCGGTGTGCTTGGGATCATTGTCATGCTGAAAGACCCAGCCACGTTTCATCTTCAATGCCCATGCTGATGGAAGGAGGTTTACACTCAAAATCTCACGATACATGGCCCCATTCATTCTTTCATGTACATGGATCAGTCGTCCTGGTCCCTTTGCAGGGAAATAGCCCCAAAGCATGATGTTGCCACCCCCATGCTTCACAGTAGGTATGGTGTTCTTTGGATGCAACTCAGCATTCACTTTCCTCCAAACACGACGAGTTGTGTTTCTACCAAACAGTTCTACTTTGGTTTCATCTGACCATATGACATTCTCCCAAAACTCTTCTGGAACATCCAAATGCTCTCTAGCAAACTTCAGATGGGCCCGGATATGTACTGGCTTAAGTAGGGGGACACGTCTGGCACTGCAGGATCTGAGTCCCTGGCGGCATAGTGTGTTATTGACGGTAGCCTTTTTTACGTTAGTTCCAGCTCTCTGCAGGTCATTCACTAGGTCCCCCCGTGTGGTTCTGGCATTTTTGCTCACTGTTCTTGTGATCATTTTGACCCCACGGGGTGAGTTCTTGCGTGGAGCTCCTGATCGAGGAGGATTATCAGCAGTCTTGTATGTCTTCCATTTTCTAATTATTCCTCCCACAGTTGATTTCTTCACTCCAAGCTGCTTGTCTATTGCAGATTCAGTCTTCCCAGCTTGGAGCAGGTCTACAATTTTGTTTCTGGTGTCCTTCCACAGCTCTTTGGTCTTCACCATAGTGGAGTTTGGAGTGTGACTGTTTGAGGTTGTGGACAGGTGTCTTTTATACTGATAATTTCAAACAGGTGCCATTACTACAGGTAATGAGTGGAGGACAGAGAAGCCTCTTAAAGAAGAAGTTACAAGTCTGTGAGAGTCAGAGATCTTGCTTGTTTGTAGGTGACCAAATACTTATTTTCCACCATAATTTGCAAATAAATTGTTAAAAAATCAGACAATGTGATTTTCTAGATATGTTTTCTCATTTTGTCTCTCTAAGTTGAGGTCTACCTATGATGTCAATTACAGGCCTCTCTCATCTTTTTAAGTGGGAGAACTTGCACAATTGGTGGCTGACTAAATACTTTTTTTTCCCCACTGTATGTTGTGCCCAACTTGTTTCAGCAGAGACACACACTCCAAAAACAGTTAAGCGGGTATCCCGGGCACAACAGCTTTTGGAACATTCATCTCTGACACAAGCCGGGCACAACATATTACGCACTGAAATGAAGTATTCCTGGAAAAATTGCCATTTTCACCTTTCTCCATCAGCTGCGCATTCATTTCTGGAAAATTAATTAATGCAACACTTGGGGGTTAAAAATGCTCAAAGTACCCCTGGATAAATTCCTGCAGAGGTGTAGTTTCCAAAATGGGCTCACATGTCAGGGGATTTCATTTTACTGGTATTTCAGGGTTCTGCAAAAGTGTAATGGCGTCCAAAAACCAAACCATCTAAATCTGTGATCCAAAAACCCAAATAGCGCTCCTTCCCTTCTGTGCCCAAACAGCAGTTTATACCCACATATGACATTAAGTACGTTATCCTGGGTACACCAGTGTCATACAGGTTGACATAAACTGCAGTTTGGGCACACAGCAGGGCGCAGAAGAGATGGAGTGCTATGTGGCTTTTGAAGTGTATATTTCGATGTTTGGTATCTGGACGTCATGTTATGTTTGCAGAGCCTCTAAAGTACACTAGGAAATGACCCTATTTTGAAAATTGCATCCCTCAAAGAATTTATCAAGGGGTGTAGTGAGCATTAGCATCCCAGACGTGAATGTACATGGTATGGGGAAAAGTAAATATGTAAGCTGTGCGGAGCGTGTTGGGTACACTAAATTCCCTACTATATTCCCAGTAGCTCCTATTATTGGGGGTCATTTCTGGTTTCTTTTTCCTTGTAAGGTCTAAAACTGGAGTGTTTCCTGATATACACTCGCACAGCTTATACATTCCCTTCCTGCTGCAGCCAGTTATGTCCTAATGATTTGGCGATTTTTGAGGTTTTTGTCTTCACGTTGTACAAGCTATATTTTCTTTATTTTTCTGGTGATGTACCTGTATGAGTGATTATTTACGAGATGAGATGTATTTTGTAATGACAACATTTCTGGGTGCCTGTAACTTATTGAATACATTTTATTAACTCTTTTCTTGGTGGATTAACCCCCCCCCAGCAATTCTGTAATTTCTTTTCACCTAATAATTTTTTGTCCGTGCGGCGTACAGCATAAATAACATGTTACCTTTATTCTGCAGGTCGGTATGATTATAGCGATACCTCATTTATATTGTTTTTTTGTATGTGTTACTAGTTTTGCAGACAAAAAACTATATAGGGAAAGAAATCAATTATTTTTGCATCGCCATCTTCTGAGATGTGTAGCAATGGGTTTTTTCAGTTGAGGGCTTTTTTTTTTTTTGAGGGACGATCGGTGCTTTTTATTTGTACTGTTTTGGGGCACATATGACTTTTTGATCACTTTTTATAGCATTTTTTTAAGGCAAGATGGCAAAAAAAATTATTTCTTTGCTTTATTAATTAATTAATTTATTTTCACTTCTTCTTTTTTTTTTTTTTTTACTTTTTAGTGATATCCCCACTAGGAGACCTAAACCAGCGATGCACTGATCGCTGGTTCAGCACTATAGACTGCAATACACGTGTATTGCAGTCTATAGAGTCAGTCAGCCTATGCAGACGCATAGGCTGACTTCCTAACTTCTGGACAGGATCAACCAGGTACTGCGGGCTATTAGCAGCCCAGGGTCATTGGTCAGACCCCGGGCTGCAGAAGATACATATCGGCACCCCTCGTTCTTGCCGTGGGGGGGTGCCGAGGGGGACATTTAGCATGGCGGAACCCCTTGGATGCCGCGGTCATGTTTGACCACGGCATCCAAGGGGTTAAGGAGCAGGGTGTTAAAGAGGACCTTTCATGTCCTCAGGCACATGCGGTTTTACATACCGCTAGAAAGCCGAGAGCGCGCTGAATTCAGCGCACTGTCGGCTTTCCCAGTATGTGCCCCAGGGCTGGAGATATCGGTGGTGTAAGTTTCACAGTTTACTGTCAGAAAGGCGTTCCTGACAGTCTAGCTGCGCTGTGAGGAACGCCCTCCCCGACAGTTCTCATTCATAGACTTTTACTGGGGGGCGTTCCTCACAGCCCAG
Organism: Leptodactylus fallax; assembly: GCA_947044405.1. Classification (NCBI taxonomy): domain Eukaryota; kingdom Metazoa; phylum Chordata; class Amphibia; order Anura; family Leptodactylidae; genus Leptodactylus; species Leptodactylus fallax. The sequence goes on from CAMRHE010000014.1 coordinate 12,356,722, forward strand.
CATCATCGCTGGGCAGTAAGGAACGCCCCCTCTCACAGTACAGCGCTATAGACGAGTACAGAGAGAGGGGGCGTTCCTTACAGTCCAGCGATGACGCTTAGGGGTATGTAAAACAGCATGTGCCTGAGGACATGAAAGGTCCTCATTAACTGTCAGTTACAGCTAACACCCGCTCCTGATGCCGCCCATGGCTTTCACTGAGAAACACCTAAGATGCCCCGGTCGTAATTGACCACGGCATCTTAAGGGTTAAACGGTGGGGATCGGTGTTATCACCGTCCCCGCTGTTGCAGCGGGAGTCTGGTTGTCAGATACAACTGGGCTCCCGCGGTGATCGCACGGGCTCTGCTTCTGAGACCACTCAATCAGTGTCACATACATGTATATGGAGATGCGGTAACTAACCACATTCCCTGACATACATATAAGTGAAAATGCGTGAAGGGGTTAAGCATTTCATGGGAATGTGGAAGTGAAAATTTAGACATTTCTTTTATTCAATAATATGCTGATTTGGGGTTCAAAAAAAAAAAAAAGATGCATCCCACAATCTGTCATGCAATTTCCCCCAGGCATAGAAATGCCCGATATGTAGATGTAATTTGCTGCTTGGGCAAACGGCAAGGCACCATGATGCATCTGCAGGGGTACCAGAACAGTGGAATGCCCCCCACCAACAAATGATCAGTTTTGGAAAGTAAAGCCCTCAAGGAATTCATCTAGGGGCATAGTGTGCATTTTGACCCCAAAGTTTTTTCACAAAATTTATTAATATTGGGATGTGAAAATGAAAAATTACATTTTGTTCCAATAAACTGTGGCTTTAGCCCCAAATTTCTTATTTTCACAAGGGGTCGAAGGGGAAAAAAAGCACCCTACAGTTCATTACACAATTTCTCCTGAACACCCTCTATGTGGTCGTCAACTGCTGTATGACTCACATATCAGGTTAAAATCTCTATTTGGCTTTTGGAGGGCAGATGTGTTAGTACAGTTTTCAGGTGTCATGTCTCAATTGCAGAACCCCTACAATACCAAAGGAAAACCCCAAAAAGTGACCATTTTGGAAACTACACCCCTCAACGTATATATTTATCAAAAGATATAGTGAGCATTTTGACCTAACAGGCATTTCATAGAATTTAATAACATTGGACTGTGAAATTTAAACATATATACATATACATTTTTTGTAATAAAATGTCACTTTAGCTTCAAATTTTTCATTTACACAAAGTGTTAAAGGAGAAAATGGACTCCACAATTTGTACGGAAATACCCATATGGATAAAAACCACTGTTTAGGAGCAAAGCAGGGCATAGAAGACTAGGAGCTCCTAAGGTGAGAGAACATAGAAGTCATCTCATGTTGGAAACAGCACCCCTGAAAAATGTGTCAAGAGGTATAGTGATCACTTTGACAAAAGAGATGTTTTCCAAAAAGAAATGTACAGCAGCTGGTGCAAAACGAAAAATTTTCCAATATATTTTCTATTTCAGTTCCCAATAGGTCGTATGTGCAGCTTGTGGCACAGTGAAAAGGCAGCTTTTTAGTTATGCTCAGTTTTCTGATTTTGGAAACATCCTACATGCAGCCCTAATCTCTTTCCTGGAAAATCGGCAGGAATGAAAGGGCACCATTCACATTTTAGTCCAGTATTGTGTTGTTGCACTGTACACTCAATAATTTTTTTTTTTCTGGTGATGTAGCTATATGGGTTTTTTTTTTTTTTTTTTTTTTTTTTTTTAACGGGAGCAGATGCATTTTTAATGACACCATCTCAGGCCGCCTATAACTTATTGGCTAAATTTTAATAACTCCTTTGGGAGGAGGGATTGAATTAAAATTATGTAAAAAAAATTAATAAAATAAATTTTATATATATAGATATATATAGTATATATATATAGATATATATATAGAGAGAGAGAGAGAGAGAGAGAGAGAGAGAGAGAGAGAGAGGGGGGGGGGGGCGCGCGCAACAACAACAACTCTGGCTTTGCTTTTTAACATTTTTTGCCATTCACCACAACATGTTACCTTGATTCTATGGGTTGGTTACAGCAATACCTAAGTTACACTGTTAAGTTATTTTGTTGCATATGTGTTACTAATTTTGCAGAAGAAAAACTGTTTTGGAAAAAAAAAAATATCAGTTCATCCTCTGAGAGGTATAACATTTCTATTTTTATTTTGATGGAGCTGGTTGCGGGCTTATTTTTGCAGGACGAGGTGTGCTTTTAATTTATTGGTTATTTTGAGCCACATTTTATTCTGTATTTTGTCATGTGAGATGGCAATAAAAAAATTACTTCCCGCCCCCCCCCCCCACCCCATTTTATTTTTTATCAATGTTCATTGTGTGGATTAAATAATGTTTTAGTTTTATTGTACTGGCCTCTATGGACACAGCAAACATTTATTTTTACAAATTAAATAATTTTGTGGTAAAGAAGCATTTAATTTTTCAACTTTAAGTTTAATTTTTTTTTTTTTTTTTTACATTTGAACGTTTTTTTTTTTTTGGTGTTCCACTAAGGGAGTTGATCTGATCACTGGTTCGATGTCATACACTGTAATACTCATGTATTGTAGTGTATACAGACTGTCAAACCTATGCAGACGCATAGGTTGACAGCCTATGTAATCCATCTTGTTGGAATAAAATTAGAGACCCTTACCGGTCTGCAATGGAAACACATCAGCACTCTACCCCAAACGCATCAAAAGGAAGATAGTGCAGGGACAGCACTTCAGAAAAACTCTTAAATGCCACAGTCCTGATTTACTGCAGAATCTAAGGGGTTAACATCTGTGATCAAGCTTAGCTCTGACCGCAGGGGGTCATCTTTATCCTACAGCTGACACTCGCTTTGCTCCTGAGTTGGTGCCATTGCCATGATGTAACAGTATATCAAGGTGTGGAAAGTTATACCGGCTCCATAACATACTATTACGTCATATCCTGGAAAGGGTTGTAATCAGTGGGCACAAAACAATGAGGAATTAGTGGCAACTTTACTAATAGATATTTGGAACAGGGGGAACATATTGCATGTATTTTTGTCATTTTACTCCTATCTCTATATAGAGTTTTCTGTTGGGAGAAGGGAGTTGTTAGTAAGGAGCTAATAATCTGAGGTTATGATTATAACGATTATTTCATTACAAACTACCAATAACAGAGAAAAATAAACAGTCACACAAAAAAATTTAGACAGTGGAACTATATTCCAGCTTTGTAAAATAGTTTATCATTTTAATGTTACAAGACTTACTTTCATTGTCTGAGCTGTCGCTGCTGCTGAGGTGCCTGTGTCGCTTCATCCTGACGCATCCTCTAAGAAAAAAATAATAATAAATGTATATTGTAAAGTGCTGCATAATATGTTGGTGCTATATAAATAAAAATCATAGTCAAAATAACAGCTTTTGCATGGTTTTTATACATCACTTTATGATAAGAGTAAATTTTTTAACGTTAATTCCAGCATGCTTTACATAAGGAAAAAGTTTACCTATTACATAACACAAAACAAAACAAGTACAATAAAAGTGAACTAAAAGTGCCAGAATGGTACAGAGGAAGAGAGGATCCTGTCCGCAAGGGCTTACAATCTACTTAATTAGACTCTCTTTCATCTGCATAACTGTGGTAGTTACCTTATACTATACAGTATAATGATTATGTATGTTCATACAGAGGATACTGCCCTCAAATCAGTGTCAGATTCCTCCTCCAGTATATTCAATGGGAGGCAGAGATTAGAGCAGAATGCTGAAAAAGTAAGTGCCCTGCTCAACCTTGCCACAGAGTCCGTGGCTCAAGACAGCCCACTGATTAAGCCCATCCACCTGGCATTGCACCAAGGAGAGCAGAAAATGAATTTTCTGCCATGTTAACTTACCCCAAAAGGACAATTAGGCATCTGCCTATTCTTTCACATGGCAGTCGCCCATCCCCTGTGGGCTGCCAGATAAGCAATGATTTGGCATAAAACTCAGCGACACATTCTTTTACTGAACTAGAAGTGTTAGGCTATGTTCACACAGAGTTTTTTGCAGTCAGATTTTGACGCAAAATCCGCCTCAAAATGCACCTGAAAAAATGCCTTCCATTCACTTAAATGCAAGAAAGCAACATGACCTATCTGCAGGCGGATTCCGCCTTGAAAAACCCATTGAAGTTAATGGGAGGCGGAAAACTCGCTAGCGTTTTTTTGTTTAAAGAGAAGTTTCCAGGTCCATACAGTGTGTTGGAGAAAAAAAAACGTGGCAAAAACCACAACAAAAACCGCTACGAAAAACACGACAAAGAACGCATCATGCAAAAAACGTTTCCTAATTCCTGAGGCATATTTTTTCAGCTTGCAAAAACCTCTGTGAACATACCCTTATTCTGTAACAAAGACAAAAGGTAATATGAAGTTGTTGTTTACTTTGATGTCCTCTCTATCCATTGCAGCATGTAACTGCAGAGGAACTTCCTGCCAGAAGGTGGAAAATTATAGTCTGTAGAAGAAACCAATGTGAAAAGCAACTGGAAAAAACAGCAGCTGAAGACACATCATCCAGGAAAAACAAACTTGTCTAGAGGAGGAAATCTTGGATTTTAACAAGGAGGCTTTTCTTTACCCTCTTTTGACTACTGGTGCAGACTAAGGCCTCATATACAGTACTTCATAAAGGCATTTTTTACTAGGAGATTGTATTTTGTCTAGAGCGAGTGGTCAGTGAATTATTTCTCCCCTTAGAGAGACTTTTCTATGGGTATGTTCATACACAGAAGGAAAACACAAATTCCTGTGACTATAGTTTCTGATTTAGGTCTGCCATGTCTGAACCAGGAATGTGGATTCAGAGTCAGGGCCAGTTTTGGGTGGAGTCGGGAAAAAAAAAAAAAAAAAAAAAGACAGAGACTCTGGCTTCAAAATAAAATTACTAATTATTTGAAAATTATATTGTACAATTTTTCAATATTGTTTAGAAATTTTATTTAGAGCTAGGGGTGGCTTGGAAAGAGGAAGCAATTTAAAGAGGTTTCAAGAATAGACAAAATATAGAAGAAACCGGTTACACTATTAATTACTTTTCAAGTTGCAAGGCATTAAACAATTGTCTAGCCCATGAATGTTGCTTGCCAAAATACTTAGAATGCTGTAAAACTCCTATTTTCCTTCTGGACTCCCGCTGCTTCGTCTTCACCCCCAAGAAATTCCAACTGTGTTGGAATTATTGGAGCAATGCTTATAACATGCCCTTGGAGTTGGTGAAAGGTCCTCTTTAAGGCTACTCCACTAAGACACTTTAGACAGAGTAAATGTTGGACTAAATAAACCAATTCAACCCTGACATTATCTTCTTCAATAATATGGTTTCATGCTCCTACCTCATATTCACCTCTAACTGTTTCAGCAAGCTGTGAGCAATGTCTACATCATACAGGGATTACCATTATTTGTCATTCCATTAAACAACAATAGTAAATGGAAATGCATCAGTGGTACATGGAATGTGCTGATTTAAGATTTACAAAGCAGAGAAACAAAGCCAGCTAAAAAAAAAAAAAAAAAAAAAAAATTAACAGACTTACAGGACACTGTGTCAAGAAGGCAAATGGTTTTTAATTTTTCTACATGTGTCATACAGGTCAAAAACAAAATGGCAATTTTTGAACTTTTTATTTTAGTAGATAGAATTAAATTTAATATTTATTTTGTGTGTCAGTTAAATCTAGTATGTTAACCTTCTGTATAAATAATAAAGCTCGTAGAGGTCTCTTCTTTTGGACTCACACCTGTCTGAGACGCCTAAAACATATTCTGGGATTTAACACCATCACTGACAAGGCTATATGTACATCATCATGATTTGATGAAGCTAGAATAGGACCAGAATCTTAGCTTTCACCAAGAACAAGCTCAATATTCTTTGTGCATCTCTTGTTGATATCAGGAGAAAAGTTTTAACTTCCTAGTTTTGTGTTACTGTAACAAAAATCACATAAATCTTATGAGACCAAACATTGTGCCACTGCTAGGGCCTGTAGAGAATAAAGTAGAAAATACCAAAACACAACTGCAATATACAGTTTCTCAACATTAGCTCAATATCTCCTTCGACATTGATAAGAAAGGAAGTTACATTATCAGAACCTTATAAGGCCAGGGCAACATGGCAGCATGTTGTAGCACTGCTGATGGCTTTTAAGTGCTAAGTACTTTCATTTGGACTGCAGCTGTCACTCAATAGATAAAAATCTATTAGTAAAGTTACAAAAAGTTGCAGCGTGGCCCTGGCATAAAAACCGTATCACAAGACTCAGGTCCGGTTCACATCTGCATTCGGGGAGTCCCCTTGGGGAACCCCTGAACGGAAACCTATACGCATAAAAAAAGCAGTTTACCTGGGAAACCCACAGACCCCATAGGCTATAATCGGGTCCATGTGGTTTCCGCTCGGTTTCCACACGAAACATGCGGATAGGAAAGTGCTGCTTGCCTGGTTCACGTAGATGTGAACCGGGCCTTAATAAGAGTACCACTCTTGCTATAGACATCTTTAACTCCACTATCTAGAACTGCAAGTAAAAAAGACTACTCAATCAGAAACTTCAAAAGAGAAACAGAAGTTTTATTAGGCAGACACTCTGTTTGGCTTGGCTAAGTGTGCATGTGTTCTGAACAAAGAAGAGAGTAAGGCCTAATGCACACGACTGAGTGTGCAGGTCGAGGTTTTCTCAATGCTTCGTGTCAAAGCTTATAGAACAGGGCCTATCCTGCTCTGTGTCATCGGAACACAACGGATCAGAAGTCCCCACAGAAGTGAGTGCATCACAGAAGGCACAGATGTTACTCCAAGTGCAAAATCGAGCTATTGCCATCCTATTTTCATTCCCTTTAAGACTGTATGGTATGAGAATTAGATTGTGTACAGTAGCATTGCAAAATGTGATGCTACTATACATGAGTTAATGTATATATATTAACTGCTTTGATTTTAAGGAGAAGGTCAGGCATAAAAATGTACAGTGTGAACTGCACTACTGACAAATTCTAATAATAATGTCCCTAGCTGACTTCTGTCAGGTAATGCTGTCCTTATGCGGATCCAAACAACCCCCACATATATCATACATATACAAATCACTATTCACAGGGCAATGTGCTGTCAATAATGACCACCTTTTCCACTGCATAAAATATGCAATCAGCTGACAGCCATAAATCATGATATAGTGTAGAGTTTAAATTAGAGTTTAAATGACAGTTACAAACTAGAAAAAAAAAAAAACCTTTCAGTATGCAAATCATTAATGTAGATGTATAGATAAGTAACAAAATATAAGAGTAAAAGGGATTAATCTGGGAGCAAGTAAGGGCTGCTGTTTCACACGGTGCTGTTGTACACGTACTTTTAGTATGACACTGGCACCATCAATCATGAGAGCCATTCAGAGTTCCTCTTCTCTTGTGTGAATGCAGACAATGTGCTTCTTCAACAGCCATCAAAACTAAACTGAAAAGACAGCTGATAAAAACCGCTGCTGCTTAAAATAGACGGATCTGGCTACAGCAAGACAGAATGAAACTCACCATGTGAATGTTCAACAAAACAGGTGAAACAAACATTGAAGAAGACATTGTAGCAGAGTCTAACATTATAGCTTTCTACATACAGTACTGCAATGTACAAAATAAGAGGATTTAAGGAACCACGTGTCATGAGGGCAAGAGTATTGGAACACATTTAACCCCTTAATAACCATAATTACTGCTTTTCAGCTACTGATGCAGCTGTATAAAGCCTGGCTTTATATAAAAGAAATTGTATTTTTCTCCATTATAATACATTACAGTGTAACTTATATAATTTAAAGCTTTCTTGGTACCAATATACAGATGCACTGCAGTAACAAAAAAATACATAACACATGTAGGCTTACAGGTTTTATGTAATATGCACAAAAAATGTACTTTATATAAAAGCTAAAAAAAAAAATGCTTTTGTAAATTTTGCAGGAAATTCTTTTTAAACTATGCATTATTACATTTTTAAAAACAAATTAAGTGATTACCGTTTGATATCTCCATCACAACCTGTTTAGACAACACTTAGTAGGCCCTAACAGCAGCTGCGTATACAGGTAGCCCTTGAATCAGCTTTAATTTCCCAGTGCTTACTGCACAGGAGATCAGGACACTGGGTAACCTGGTGATCTGATGGAAGGGGAAATCCACTTTGAGCATGCCAGGGTTACTATTGAATGCAACAACCAAAGGGTTATAAAGGAAACGGATTGGATGATGCTCACATACTGGACCACTGGAGATTGAACTCAACTGTCAGACAACCAAGCAAGGGAGGTAAAGGACAAGTGAGCAGGACTTATTTTACAGCATTGTAGATTAAGGCCCCTTAATGTGGACCTTTCACCACCCCAGGGCTGTGCAGTTTTTTGTACTTTGTTATAGGCGCTGCTGCACAGACCCTGGGGCACACTGAATTTTCCTCCTAGCCCCCACCGTTGTGGAGTTATGAACCCGTTATTAAAGCTTTTCACTGTCAGAAGGGCGTTCCCTGACTGTTAGTGAAGGGCTACGTCATTTGCATCGCTCTGACACGGTTCCATTAGCAGAGGAAAGTGTCAGAGCAGCTTTAGCTGTGTGATCTTATGAAGTTACGAAATCGCACGAGATCACACAGCTGAAGCTACTCTAATACAGTCCTCTGCTAATTGAAATGCAAATGACGCAGTCCTTCACTTACAGTCAGGGAACGCCCTTCTGACTAAGTGAAGAGCTTTAATAACAGGGTTCATAACTCCACAATGGTGGGGGCTAGGAGGAAAATTCAAAGTACCCCAGGGTCGGTGCAGCAGCGCCTATAACAAAGTACAAAAAACTGCACAGCCCTGGGGTGGTGAAAGGTCCTCTTTAAGAGCTGTCCTAAAACAACACTAAATTGTTGTTAGGGGGTTAAAGAGAAGTACTGCTTACAGGAAAAAGTACACCCAAACAAGTCGGTAATTTCCTACGTTTTTGTACAAAATATAACATAACCACAAAATATGGTTTTAATTAACATGGTCTAGACATTAATTTTATACAAAAGATGATGAAACTTACTCAAATAAGTCAGACATCTCATGTAGCAGCTAAATTACGGTTCTGTCGGCACTTCAAACTCACTGTGGATTTCCCATGCAGTTCTAACAAAAGGACTGGACAAATTACATGTAGAAATTTGTTTTAGGTGTATTGGCTACCTGGCTCTTGGTACTTGTCCAGACTTGCCATACAGCAGTACATTTGCTGTGTACAACATAGTGCAAAATAGGACAGATCAATAAGTTAAAAAGTGAAAACACCAACCATGGCAAAATATCATAGTGTTGTAGTAAAGCAGAAAACAATAGCAAATTTAGCATAAAAGGCCATGTACACAAAGCAAAAAAACATTGTACATTTTGTACAAATCCATTGCAAATCGTGAAACCCACAAAATCCAAGGCAATTTAGCCGTGACAACAAACAGATTTAAAAAAAAAAAAAACACAGAACGTCTTAAAGTGGGCCTTTCACATCCTGATGTATATGCGGTTTTACATACCGCTGGAAATCCCGTTATGTGCCCCGGGGATGGAGATATCGGTAGTCTTAGTTTCACCTTTCACCGTCAGAAGGGCGTTCCTGACAGTCTAGCTGGGCTGTGAGGAACGCCCTCCCTGACAGTACTCATCCATAGCCCTGTACTGGGGGCGGGGTTTCCTCACAGCTCAGTGTCATCAGTACAGGGCTATGGGATGAGTACAGCCAGGGAGGGTGTTCATTATCACCCAGCGATGACGCTGAGCTGTAAGGAACGCCCCCCAAGTACAGGGCTATGGATGAGTACTGTCAGGGAGGGCGTTCCTCACAGCCCAGCTACATTGTCAGGAACGCCCTTCTGACGATGAACGGTGAAACTAAGACCAATGATATCTCCAGCCCTGGGGCACATAATGGGAAAGCCAACAGTGTGCTGAAGTCAGTGCGTTGTTGGCTTTCTAGCGGTATGTAAAACCGCATATACATGAGGACGTGAAAGGTCCTCTTTAAATTCCACACAAATTACTGCATGCAGAGGTCGCAAAAACACCTACAGATGTAGCATAGTTAACCCAAACTTCTGCAAAATATTTTATCACAGAAAACAACAAAAAACTAATGAAAAGTCATTGGAACATTCAATGATTTTTACACTGTAGCAGTTTAACCAATTGCAGAAGTTCAGGTTAACTTTGCTACGCCTGTGTATAGACCTAATTTTAATCTTTAAAAGATTTCCATGCACATTAATAGGCATGAAACTTTTCCTTGCAAATGCAGACAATCAGTTGTACAAGGATGGCTGATGATGGAACATCATTGAAACCTGTCACCCACTCATGAGCTAAGCGGGCATGATTGCTGTGTAGACCCAGCAGCTGAGACCTGGCAGCAGTGCCTGTGATCAGAGACATTCCTGATCGCAGGCACTTAACCCTTCAGATGCAGTGGTCATGGCACTTAAGGGGTTCTGATTACTTTCAGTTTGTGGTTCCAAATAGTGAGATCATGAGAGCCATTCAGTTGTTATAGCAGGGAGGTTTCTAAAGACTTCCAAGACTGCCATAGCAATATTACTATTGTATACAGTAATACTGCTATGCCAGTAATATAGGGACTTTACCACAGACTACAATACAGCAATTGAAGTTGCTAAAATTATTTAAAAAAAAAAAAAAAAGTTCAAATCATCCATCTTCCCATAGAATACATATAAAAAACACATTAGGCATCCCTGGATCAAAAGATATGAACATATGAAACCTAAAATTATTTGCCCTATATGATTAATGCTGTAGCATTGTGAGAAAAAAATTGAAATGCACATTTTTTCATAATGACAAATCTGAAAACATAAAAAAAATTAATAATTTTTGTAGAAAAACCTGACTTGTGCAAAAATTGTGACTGTGTCTTGTATCCTAGAAAATTGTCATACAAGGCATGGTAAATTTCCCCCACTGTGCTATTCTATTCACCTATTCAGGAAAGCCTACAACCTCCAATAACGCTACTGTCACCACACCACCACCTGAACAGCCTCTCCCCCCACCTTCTGTCTCTATCCCTCTTCCTTCATAGATTGTAAGCCCTTGCGGGCAGGGCCCTGTATCCCACTGTGCCAGTGATCACTGTTAGTATTATCTGTTTTGTATTTCTTGTGTACCGTATGTAAATCCGCAAATGTAAAGCACCATGGAATTAATGGTGCTATATAAATAAACAATAATAATAACAATAATAATATTACACGTATCCTTGTCATTTGCATTTTAATACCAAATTCCAAATATGGATTGTGAACATTCAGGCCAAACCTCAGTGGCTCTTTGGTTTCACACTGATATCATAAGAAAGAGACTATGTATGTGCACACTCTGTCAGGCACTGGTCACTGCCACAGGCTTGCTCCAAATTCCACAAAGTGATTCATTTATCAACATGCCTTAGAGGAAGTGTGTGCTTATTGCTATTAGCAACCAAATAGGACTCTGTTCCCATACTGTTTTGACCCTACAATCTCCTGAAGTATTCCTTCAACAGAATGCTGTGGTTTAGCCCTCTGTACAGGAATACAAATGGGTTTTTGGTGCAAGACAGGAGCATCAGGAATGTTCCTGACACACAGAAATGATGTTCTTCACTAGCAAGCAGCAAGACCATCACCTATGAGACCGTTTTATACGTAAGGTCCAATGTGTGCAGCGCAATGCAGTGGTAACACTGCAGGCTCACACCTCAAATTTAATAGGGTAGGTTATAATAATTGTACGTTACCCCATGTCAAGTGTAAACCATTTCCCCTTTATGTGAGACAACATGTGCATGACCATGTCAGCATTTTATCATGGACACATTTATGATCAACACAGCACCAATTTTATACATGCAGGTGATAGAGTAGTCTCACACACTGTGTGCAAAAACATCACTGCAGTTTTTGAGACAAAGCCAGAAGCAAGAGAAATGTAACTTCTTCATATTTCGCTATTATTTGGAATACTCTTCTGACTTTGACTCAAAAAACTGCATCGAAAACTGCCATAAAACCCAGTAGAGTTTTTCCAAAATATGTCACGAGAAACTACCCTTAAGGATTATTCACCAATAAGCCAATGAAAAATTCTCCACCCTAATTTCAAAATTCCACCTTACCTTCTTTGCGCTTGATCCGATCCAGTCACATCTCACCCCCACCCTCACTGGAATCTTTTCTCCTGCCCTAACCCATCTCTATTTAACCTCTCTCTAACCAGAGGATCCTTCTCTTCCACCTTCAAACACGCTGTCACGCCTATCCTTAAGAAACCATCTCTCGACCAGTCCTCTCCAGCCAGCTATCGCCCCATCTCACTGCCCCATATGCCTCAAAATGCTTGAACAACACGTCGACGCTGAACTATCCTCCTATCTCTCATCCAACGTACTCTTTGACAGATTACAGTCAGGCTTCAGACCCCATCACTCCACAGAAACTGCCCTAACCAAGGTCACTAATGACCTTCTAACTGCTAAAGCCAAGCGTCACTACTCTGTCTTCCATCTCCTTGACCTCTCCTCTGCCTCTGACACAGTCAACCATTCCCTCTTGTTAGAAACCCTCTCATCCCTTGGTATCACCTCAACAACTGCACATTCAGCATCTCCCACTTGCACACCACCTCCTCGCCACGCCCTCTTTCTGTAGGTGTCCCCCAAGGCTCAGTCCTAGGGCCCCTACTGTTCTCCATCTACACTCTCAGCCAACTCATAGAATGTGTCTAGCAGCCGTAGCCTCCTTTCTCTCCTCCCACTTTCTCAAAATCGACATGGAGAAAACAGAGTTCATTATCTTTGCCCCATCTCGCACAGCCCCCTACCTGACCCATCTATCAAAGTTAACGGGACCACACTTACCCCAGTCCCAAGGCCAACTGTCTTAGGTTAATTTTTTACTCTGACCTATCCTTCAAGTCACACCTCCAAACCCTCAACACCTCCTGCCAACTTCAACTCAAGAACATTCATCAAATCCGCTCCTTCCGTATCCCTGAAACTACAAAAATGCTAGTCCAAGCCCTCATATTCTCCCTCTTAGACTAACATCCTTCTCCATGGCCTCCCAGCAAATGCTCTCGCCCCCCTCCAGTCCACCTTAAACTGTGCTGCTCGCTTAATCCACATCTCCCCCCCGTTATTCATCAGCCGCTCCCCTCTGCCAATCCCTTCACTGGCTACCCATTGCCCAGCGAATGAGTTCAAAATGTTAATGCTAACATACAAAGCCATCCACAACCTGTCCCATCCATACATCTCTGACCTCATCTCCTGCTACCTGCCCACATGTAACCTCTGATCCTCCCAAGACCTCCTACTCTTATATGTTCTTCACACAACTGTCTCCAAGACTTCTCCCGTGCAATCCTCAAACTCTGGAACTCACTACCACAACACATAAGACTGTCCCCCACAATCAAAGGCTTCAGGAAGACCCTGAAGACTCACTTATTAAGGAATGCCTACAACCTCAATAACTCTGTCACCACACCACTATCTGAACAGCCTCTTCTCTCATAGATTTGTAAGCCCTTGCGGGCAGGGCCCTCGATCCCACTGTGTCAGTTTGTCACTAGTATAATGTTGTACCGTGTTAGCCATTGAAAGTAGTGGAAGAGTGAAGAAATCAGGCGATACCTTTTAGAGGTAACTGAGTATATTTATAAGTAAGCTTTCAGGAGTACTCGCTCCCTTCATCAGACATGGTGTGATACAAGAACTGAAAATTAACAGATTTTTATACACATGGTTTTCAAAGCATTTTAGAGTCCTTAAAAAAAATTGCAATCTAAGTAGAGAAGTTATTTACAACAGGTCAAAAAAACAGTCTGGAAACTTGTGGTGCGTGACGGAGGGATCAGTAATTCTTGCTGTTATCTGTTTGCTATCAGGAGGTGATTTGTGTTCCTCACAGGTCATACATAGTGTGATTTGAAGCTGGCATGAATATTGAGTTCAGTTCATGGTTCAAACATAGTGTGACATGAAGCTGGCATGAATATTAAGTCCAAATTGCAGAGTTTGAAATTTTTGCATAAATTTGTACTCCATTTCTTTTCTTTTCTCCTGTGTCTTAAAATGTCCCATTAAAACCACAACCCGCAAATCTTCAATAGAGTGGTTTTCTCCGGAGAAATGTGCGGCCACTGGGAGATCTGTTCTGCTGTTATTAATGGTGGATCTGTGTGAGTTCATTCGTTGACTGAGTCTCTGCCCTGTTTCCCCCACATAGAGGCCTGTGGTGGGACATTGCACACACATTATGAGGTACACCACATTGGAAGACCTGCAGGAAAATGTCCCCCTAATTCTGTGCACCTGTTGTGACTGTGGGATAGGTACACTGTCAGCGGTGTGGATGTGCTTGCAGGTCATGCACCTTTTATGTAGGCAAGGTGAGGTGCCATTTTCAGTTGGAGCCTTCAGGGCACTCCGGACGATAATGCGCCTCAGGTTTGGTGGTTGTCGAAAGGAGAGGAGAGGGGGACTGGAAATATGTCCTTGAGTCTGTTGTCCCTATGTAGTACAGGTTGGAGCTCCTTGGCAATCCTTCGTAGGATCTCCAGCTGTGGGTTGTAGGTGACAACTAGGGGCACTCGGGCATCTTTCTGGGTCTCTCTATATGTGAGCAAACTGTCTCTGTTAATGGCTGCTGCTTTGTTTAATTGGTTGTCTGTCACTTTTGGTTTGTATCCCAATCTGAGAAATTTCATCCTCAGATCCAGGAGGTGCTTGTCCAGGTCTGTTTTGTCGGAGCAAATACGATTGTATCGTATAGCCTGGCTGTAGATTATAGATTGTCTTGTGTGCTTGGGGTGGAAGCTGTCGTTTCTCAGGTAGGCCGTTCTGTCTGTGGGTTTGTGGTATATTGATGTGAGTAGCCGGTGGTCTTTAATGTATATTGTGGTATCCAGAAAGTGAATTTCACTCCCTGAATAGCTAAGTTTAAGGTTGATGGTCGGGTGAAAGTCATTGAAGTCATTATGGAATTGAAGTAGGGCCTCCTCACCTGCAGTCCAGATGACAAGGATATCATCGATATAACGAAGGTAAATCATAGGTTTGGTGGTGCATGTTGATAAATATGTTCCTTCCATTTCTGCCATAAAGAGATTTGCATATTGGGGTGCACATCTGGTCCCCATTGAAGTTCCCATTCGCTGTAGATATAGATCCTCTCCAAAGGTAAAATGGTTGTGGCTAAGGATGAATTGTATGAGCTGCGTTACTGGTTCTGTTGGGAGGTTTTGTTTTGCCAGGTGTACCCGACATGTCACTGTTAGAATTGTACTTTTTTTTGAATATTTTGTGTACTCTATGTAAACCCTCAAATATACAGCACCATGGAATTAATGCTCTATAAATAAATAAGTTATTCAATTATTCCATTTTATATGGATATGTGATGTCCTTATTAAACACGGAAAGCACGTGATCCTGCTCATTTTTGGGTCATGAACTGTCTGTTAATTTTTACAGACCCATAGACTGTAAAGGGCATCAGACAGACCAGACCAAAGTAAAGCAGGTCTCCAAGCTTAAAAAAAAAAAAAAAAAAAAAAAAAAAAAGTAAATAAAATAATTACATATTATTATATAGATGTCTGCATGTGCCCATTAATATCACTAGGCTCAATTAGCAGTCCATGATTAAAAACAAACATGTAAATAAGCTGAATCTACACACTGTAGAAAAGCTGCATTTTTTGTTGATTATATTTTTAGCCAAATCCAACAGTGGCTTCAAAAAGAATGGGAAATAAAAAAGAAGCATTTATACTTCTTGCTTCTGCTAAGAGGACGTTCACACTACCATAGAGAACATCCACTGCTCTCATCAGTCATAGTATAAGACTTTTACAGTGATATTGATGGACACAGACTAAGCCATCTCAATCTGTGTCTCTTGACTGGATGGATGATGTCTTTTGTCATGTTCATTTACTTTTGTAAAGAAGAGTCCTTCCATCAGAAAAAAACAAAAAAAAAAAAAAAAAAAAAAAACACATATGACGGAAGCTTCCTTCGGTCACATTTTTAACATTAGAGTGAATTCAGAGGGACACCAGATGCATTCTAAAATCAATGACCATTGCACTCATCAATGACTGACGAGAGCAGCAAAAACTAACCTGTTCCCGATGGAGGCATTTTTCAATTTTCATTTTTGACTCCCTGGCTTACAAAACCCATAAAATTTTTTATTTTTCCGTTCACAGAGCAATATGAGAGCTTAATGTTTGCAAGACAAATTGTTCTTCATAAAAGGTACCATTTATTATTCTGTACCATGCATTGGGAGGCTGGAAAAAAATTCAGAATTGGGTGGAATTAGAGAAAATGTGCATTTGTGACTTTCTTATGGGCCTTGATTTTATGGCATTCACTGTGCAACCAAAATGACATGTCACCTGTATTTTATGTTTCAGTACGATTCCGGGGATACCAAATGTATATAGTTTATATATATATATATATATATATATATATATATATTTTTTTTTTTTTTTTTTTTTAAAGTCGCCCTATTCTGACACCTGTAACCCGTAAAAATTTCCATGTATGGTCACGGTGTACTTTTTAGTTACCGTATTTTTCGGACTATAAGACGCACTCCCCACCCCCACTAAATTTAGGTGGAAAATGGGGGTGCGTCTTATGGTCAGAATGTGGGTATTGGGGGGCGGAGGAGCGGGGTCACAGCATCGCCCCACTCCTGTCGCCACCGGTTTCCTGTAGCGGGGGCTTCCTCCGGCGGCAGGAGTGGGCGATGTGCGGGCCCTGGGATCGGAGGAACAGGTGTCTTAGTAAACCCATCCCGGCGGACGCCGGGGCTGTAAACTCCCATATATTCAATATTTTACCAATTTTTGCTTCAAAATTTTTTACCCTATTTTCCTCCTCTAAAACCTAGGTGCCTCTTATAGTCCAAAAAATATGGTATATATTTTGGGGAATGTTTATTGCTTAGATCACTTTTTATTCAAATTGAAACAGTGAAAAAACAGCGGTTCAGCACTATTGATTTTTATTCACCATACAGGAAAAACATTTTTATTAGTTTGTAGACCGGGCACTTTCAGCTTTTAATGTGTATGTGTTTCACAATAATTTTCTACTTTTATATGTATGCTAAGGAAAAGGAGTGATTCTAATTTTTAATATATATATTTAATTTTTTTTATACTGTATTTATTAGACCCCCTAGGGGGTCTGATCACTAATACAATGCATTACAATGTTAATGCTCTGCAATGCATTGCAAAATATCAGCACTTCTATTACGGGCTGTAAAGAGCAGCCTGCAATAGAAGTATATGCCAGGAAACCTGGGAGGCTTCAATAAGCTCCTGGATGTCATAGCATAACATAACAGATCGCAGGGTCCAGATCTCCTCCCCAAAATGGCGCCTCGGGCAGCTTTTACCGAGGCACTGCAGGCGTTAACCCTTTTATGCCTCTGACAATTTTTGGTTTTGCATTTCCGTTTTTTCCCTCTCCCCATTCCAAGAGCCATAATTTTTTTCAGTTCACGGAGTCACATGACGGCTTATTGTTTTCGGGACAAATTGTACTTTGTAACCATTCAATATCCTGTGCAATGTACAGGGAAGCTGGAAAAAAAAAAATCAGAATGAGGTGGTGCATTTGTGCCAATTTCTTATGGGTTTAATTTTTACGGCATTCAAAATGTTGTAAAAATGGCATGTTACCTGTACTTTGCGGGTCAGTACGATCACACCGATACCAAATTTATATGCTATTTGTCATGTTTTGATACCTCTTAAAAAAATTTAAAGCTTTGCAGAATAGAAAAATCTTTGTGACACCTATAACTTTTTTATATTTATGTGTATGGAGTTGGGAAAGGCGTCTTTTTATGTGGGACAAGATGACATTTTTATTAATACCATTTTGGGGAAGTTCTGATTGTTTGATCTCTTTTTATTCCATTTTTATAGGAGGCAAAGTGTTGAAAAAAAAAAAAAAAAAAAAAAAAAAAAAAAATCGCCATTTGGATTTTTTTTCCCCCACTACGCCATTCACTGTATGGGATAAATCTTTTTATATTTTAATAGCTCGGACATTTTTGAGCACAGGGACCCCTAAAGTGTTTGTTTATTATTGTTTATTTATTTTTATACGTCATCTAGGGAAAGGGAGGTGATCTAAACTTTTTATACTTTTAAAAATTTTTTTTTATTTTACTTTTATTTTCACACCCCCTAGGGACCTTGAACCCAAGGGGGTCTGGTCACTCATACTATTCACTGCAATACTACTACATTACAGTGAATAGTACAATCCATTCACTTCTATTAGAAATTATAAGCACTTCTCCCTTAAAGCAATACTTCTCCCTTCTGCTCCTCCCACTCTTGGCTTGGGCTCAAAAAAACACAGCAAAATCTGCAAAAATGGCCAAACTATAAAAATATTTATCCCATGGCAACCACCATAGCAGTACAAAAGCAGTATGGGGGTGTTCACACTGCCATTAGCAGTGTCCATTGGAAGCATCTGTTACAAAATGTTAACAACAGACACTAACAGATCAGTCATAAACTCGTTAAAAATCCCATTGATTTCAATGGGATTTGATCTGCTGTCTGTTAGTGTCAATTTTCACCAAATCCATCACCATCACTTTTTTTTTTTTTAGCGGACATAACACGGGTTGCATGACTTTTGTGTCCGTTCAAAATAACAGACTTATGAAGGACGTTAAGTGTCCATTATTTTTTAACATTAATGTTCATAGCTAACAGACAGTTGTCTATTATCCTATCCATTTTATTTTCTACGCATGCTCAGAAAGCAAAAACAAAAAATAAAATGGACAGTATAAAAACGGATGATAGCGGACATTAACTGATGCTAATGTGTCCATTTTTATTAACTGATTCATTAAATGGAGGAGTTAAAAAAACAAAACAAAAAACAGACACATTAACAACAGTTAGTGTCTGTTATGATAGGCTTTTATTTTTTTTTTTTACAGACATCCAACGGAAGTGTAAACGATTTAGTTCATAATATAATATTGTATAATAGTGCAATCATTGGCAGCCACATGAGGGCTGGGTTTTGACCACATTTGGCTACCACTACATGAGCATTCTCCCCCCTTAAGCCTTTTAGTGCACATGCACATGATTATATATCACAGAAACTGAATGGTGTAATAACTTGTAATTAAAACTTCACTTTTATTTATATCTATTAAAATAAAATATAAGAAATAAGGCGGACGTCTACTAATATAAAACGATCAGTAATGCCACCTGTTTGTACCCCCGGGAAATTCCCTCAAAGACTTATCACCAATTCACTACTTGCAGGATTATTGCATCAATTTAACCCCTTCACACTATATAGCATAAAGGTATAGGTAAGTTCCCACTACCTATCAAAGCCTCAGTGGCCCTTAAATATCAGGGTATTGTCCACAGGCCCAATAAGCCAAATTCATACACAGTGGTGCACCGCTCTTATACATTCAATTGGGAGTCTCCCTAGTTGGACTACAAATATGTCCTTACACTCCTGCTGTTCTTGGTAACTATATAGTCTTCATGATATAAAGGAGTACTAACAGAAAAATAAACTACTAATCGTTACTAAAAAATATACTTGGTCTCAGCCTACATTACACCAACCAATATTTCTCTAACACTGACCACAATTTAGGACAGCTCAAATTCATAACCTATTATGAGGTATTATATTCCTACCTATTTGAGTCAGGTTAGCCAGCCCACTGACTTAATAAAGGCTTTGCACAGACTGTTCAATCAAGTCTCCGTGCATAGTCATATAAACCTCTCAAATGGTCAATTGCGGTGATATTAACATTAATAACAATTAGACGGTCACTATAATTCCATGACTGCTACATAAATAAAAAGTCACCTACGGACTACTGACTGCTATATGACTATTCTGCTCTATGTGTTTCCCCCATGCTAACATCCATGGGTTCATCAGGAGCGATATCTCTAAGTTAGGATGTAACCTGTACTGCCTTCTTTTACTACTGGTAAGCCAATACCTAATTAGCGATGTGCGGTAACAACCACAGTTTCTGGAGCACTGATGGTGTGCTCCGTTACTTAGAGTGGTCAACGCCACCACTGAGCTCTCCTGTCAGATATAGTGCAGGACTACTCCTAGGCTCCACCCCCTACTGATGACACGGTCACCTCTAGAGCCAATCAGCTGTTTACTCCAGACCAAACCCCCTCATCCCTCCCATTGGGGGGAGAATACCTGTCAAATGGACTGTCGGTCATGTGATTGTTATAGTACATGATCGCTTAACTAAGCTTCAATATCGCAATCACGCTAGAGGCAAAATATATGTATTCTCCCAAGGAACAATCTTCAACAAAAACAAACCCAAATACATACCTAAGATTATAATGCTTTATCATGCTATTATGGGGGTGAAATATTCAACAGAGGAGAATGTATAAACTATGTACAGTCACTCATCCTCTATTCCACAGGGTGGTGGATAAGACCCACATAGGATACTATTACAATAAATCTGGTCCACGTTCCAGCAAACCTCCAATCACCCTTTATTAATCCTCTCTATCTTTCTATAAATATAATTCATAACAATATATGTTTGAATATTTAATTCCTCCCTTGGTTGATCCTCACAAGATCGTACAATCTTGCCCTATATCTCATCCTAACTACTCATGACCTACATAGGGCTATCTCCCTCTCTTATCCACATCTCCTCTGCATCAATATCTCCAGGTCTTCCAATATTATTTCTACACCCACCTCCCTCATCAGGAATAATTAATCTCCTCACCCTCAATATAATACACACTACACATTTCCATTCAGCATATATAATCAGAGGACATGTCTCTGTTTTGCTACTAAACTCATTCTGGTATTAATTATATCCAGAACCAGATGTCTATTAACACCTCGACCACCAATATAACCATGAGACGATGGCCCTAACTACCAATCATCGTTGCTCAATAAAAGGTGCGAATGAGATCCCCTCATTCAAACCCTTCGGTCTTACACTATCAAATCTAAAGATCCACTCCGCCTCTTTCCTCAGGATCACCCGATCCCAATCTCCTCCTCGCAATGGTTTACGAACCAACTCAATCCCCTGAAACCTAAGGGTCGAAGTATCCCCTCTATGTTTGTCCCAATAATGGACACTGAGGGGCCGTTCCTCTCTTCTATTGATATATCCCACATGATCTAGTATTCTGTGACGAAATTCCCTATTTGTTTTCCACACATAATTCATGGGGCATGGGCATGATGCAACATACACTACACCAGTAGATCGGCAGTTGATGAAATCCCTGGCAAAAAAACTCCTACCATTAGTTACTGCTACTACTTCACGACCTTTCAGGACAAAGTCACATGCTCTGCACCCCCCACATCTAAAGGTCCCCTTGGGTCTCTCACTTTGCAACCATGTATCTACACCTTCTGGTTCCAAATGACTATGCACCAGCCTATCTTTCAAATTTTGACCCCTCCTATGTGTCACGGATGGATATTCTGACACCTTATTGCTCAGGTAGGGGTCCTGGAGCAAAATGTTCCAATAAGACCTAAGAGTATCCACTACCATCTTGGCCCCATGATCAAATGTGCCAATCAATCTAATGATGTTGAGTGTGGTAACAGTGTCTTTGGGCACTAACAGTCCATGTCTATCCGACTCTGCCGCAAACTGTTTAGCATCTCGAACTACATTTCTTGGGTAACCTCCATCAATAAATCATTACTCGAGTCTTTGGGATTCTCTATTGAAGTCCTGGGTACACGAACAGTTCCTACGTAACCTCAGGAACTGTACCTTTACAAAGAGGTCTGGGGTGGGAGCTTTCCCATCTCAAAAGATTGTTAGTCGCTGTTTCTTTTCGATATAACGTTGTCGAGATGCTCCCTGCTTCTCCAATTAATATCTTAAGATCCAGAAACACAATCTCTTTCTGACTAATCGCAGCTGTGAATTTAAGATTGAGATCATTAATATTCAGCATCCTAACAAAATCCCCAAAGCATTCTGCTGTCCCTGTCCAAATCACCAATATATCAGAGCCATAGGAAGATGTGCTGATTCCACTCCTCCCATGACTCAGAAAACACATGACGCTCCTCCCACCACCCCAAAAACAAGTTGGCATATGTAGGGGCTGCAGGGCTGCCCATGGCAGTGCCCTGCAGTTGGTCGAAGCAGCGTCTATTAAATGTGAATACATTGCATGACTTTGTCCTGAAAGGTCGTGAAGTAGTAGCAGTAACTAATGGTAGGAGTTTTTTTTGCCAGGGATTTCATCAACTGCCGATCTACTGGTGTAGTGTATGTTGCATCATGCCCATGCCCCATGAATTATGTGGGGAAAACTAAGAGGGAATTTCGTCACAGAATACTAGATCATGTGGGATATATCAATAGAAGAGAGGAACGGCCCCTCAGAGTCCATTATTGGGACAAACATAGAGGGGATACTTCGACCCTTAGGTTTCAGGGGATTGAGTTGGTTCGTAAACCATTGCGAGGAGGAGATTGGGATCGGGTGATCCTGAGGAAAGAGGCGGAGTGGATATTTAGATTTGATAGTGTAAGACCGAAGGGTTTGAATGAGAGGATCTCATTCGCACCTTTTATTGAGCAACGATGATTGGTAGTTAGGGCCATCGTCTCATGGTTATATTGGTGGTCGAGGTGTTAATAGACATCTGGTTCTGGATATAATTAATACCAGAATGAGTTTAGTAGCAAAACAGAGACATGTCCTCTGATTATATATGCTGAATGGAAATGTGTAGTGTGTATTATATTGAGGGTCAGGAGATTAATTATTCCTGATGAGGGAGGTGGGTGTAGAAATAATATTGGAAGACCTGGAGATATTGATGCAGAGGAGATGTGGATAAGAGAGGGAGATAGCCCTATGTAGGTCATGAGTAGTTAGGATGAGATATAGGGCAAGATTGTACGATCTTGTGAGGATCAACCAAGGGAGGAATTAAATATTCAAACATATATTGTTATGAATTATATTTATAGAAAGATAGAGAGGATTAATAAAGGGTGATTGGAGGTTTGCTGGAACGTGGACCAGATTTATTGTAATAGTATCCTATGTAGGTCTTATCCACCACCCTGTGGAATAGAGGATGAGTGACTGTACATAGTTTATACATTCTCCTCTGTTGAATATTTCACCCCCATAATAGCATGATAAAGCATTATAATCTTAGGTATGTATTTGGGTTTGTTTTTGTTGAAGATTGTTCCTTGGGAGAATACATATATTTTGCCTCTAGCGTGATTGCGATATTGAAGCTTAGTTAAGCGATCATGTACTATAACAATCACATGACAGACAGTCCATTTGACAGGTATTCTCCCCCAAATGGGAGGGATGAGGGGGTTTGGTCTGGAGTAAACAGCTGATTGGCTCTAGAGGTGACCGTGTCATCAGTAGGGGGTGGAGCCTAGGAGTAGTCCTGCACTATATCTGACAGGAGAGCTCAGTGGTGGCGTTGACCACTCTAAGTAACGGAGCACACCATCAGTGCTCCAGAAACTGTGGTTGTTACCGCACATCGCTAATTAGGTATTGGCTTACCAGTAGTAAAAGAAGGCAGTACAGGTTACATCCTAACTTAGAGATATCGCTCCTGATGAACCCGTGGATGTTAGCATGGGGGAAATGCATAGAGCAGAATAGTCATATAGCAGTCAGTAGTCCGTAGGTGACTTTTTATTTATGTAGCAGTCATGGAATTATAGTGACCGTCTAATTGTTATTAGTGTTAATATCACCGCAATTGACCATTTGAGAGGTTTATATGACTATGCACGGAGACTTGATTGAACAGTCTGTGCAAAGCCTTTATTAAGTCAGTGGGCTGGCTAACCTGACTCAAATAGGTAGGAATATATATTGGTTGGTGTAATGTAGGCTGAGACCAAGTATATTTTTTAGTAACGATCAGTAGTTTATTTTTTCTGTTAGTACTCCTTTATATCATGAAGACTATATAGTTACCAAGAACAGCAGGAGTGTAAGGACATATTTGTAGTCCAACTAGGGAGACTCCCAATTGAATGTATAAGAGCGGTGCACCACTGTGTATGAATTTGGCTTATTGGGCCTGTGGACAATACCCTGATATTTAAGGGCCACTGAGGCTTTGATAGGTAGTGGGAACTTACCTATACCTTTATGCTATATAGTGTGAAGGGGTTAAATTGATGCAATAATCCTGCAAGTAGTGAATTGGTGATAAGTCTTTGAGGGAATTTCCCGGGGGTACAAACAGGTGGCATTACTGATCGTTTTATATTAGTAGACGTCCGCCTTATATCTTATATTTTATTTTAATAGATATAAATAAAAGTGAAGTTTTAATTACAAGTTATTACACCAGTTTCTGTGACATGTTTTAATTCTGGATGGTAGAGAACCCTCTGTGAAAACATGCACATGATTAGTCTTACGTGTGGATTGTCCACACGGATTTCAATGGGGAAAATCTGCACCACAATCTGTTACCATTAAGGTCAATGAGAAATTCTATTTCTCATGCACATGTGCATTTTTGTCCGTGAGTAATTGACCAATAGTGCAAATTTTTACCCATATTCAGAAGTGTAAATATTTCTCAAATCGAAAGTTGTCAAACGGTTGACTGTCAGTTATAAGGAAGAAACATACGTGGGCAACTTTACAACATGGCAAGGCCATATTCACACAACCATGTCATGCCCCCATCCGTTCAGGAGCTCATGGCTTTATAACTCACTATGAAGAGGTGTGATTATACAATATTAATAATTGCATTTAGTTTCCGCAGTCCTTTCACATGTAGCAGGCATGGGGGACTTTCAGTGCCCTGTTCTCCTGATCGCTAAGGGAATCGACAGCCGGAACTCCATTGATGTGACACTTATCCCACAAGATAGGGACTAAGTGTCTTTAATAGGACAACCCTTTTAACATAATTAATCATTTTACTTTGTAGCCGGAGCCAGTAACTTTTCTGACTCGACAGCCCTGACAATCTATAGAAAGAAAGTATAGTGGAAACATATGGACATCTGTTTTGGACCCGCTTCTGGTTTGGGTGTACAAATACTGATGGAACACACTGAACAGAATACTGCTATGTGAGCATGCCCTAAAACTTTATGTTGCATTAAAATCCATTTATATGAATGGGGGCCAGTTACATAACCAATTTTTTGAGGGTCCGTTTTAACAGGCTGTCAAAAAAAAAAAAAGTCATGTTCTATGGGGGCTGTGGAGTCGGTACGCCAAAGCCCCGACTCCTCAATTTCCCCTGACTCCGACTCCAACTCCGACTCAGACTCCGATTCCACCAAAATAGGCACCGACTCCGACCACTCCGACTCCGACTCCACAGCCCTGGACTGCTAAACCTTATAGGTTCACTCAGAACTCAGTCTCATCATTATATGAGGAATAGAACAGACCTTTACAGGACATTTCATCATTTTCAACATTTCATCATTTTCCCAAATTCTTATGAAAATATATTCAGCACATACTGCATTGTACTACTAACTGTACCAATTTATTATATATTTTGGGAGTCGGAGTCGGTCCATTTTATACCGACTCCGACTCCACCAAAATAGGCACCGACTCCGACTCCACAGCCCTAGTTCTATGTGTCCGTTTTCACAGATTCCTCAATACACTCAAATGTAGGAGGGATCAGTAAAAACAGGCAACCCTCAGCTGCACATTTTTTACGCCCCTTTTTACACAACATTCATGTAAATCCAAGCTAAGGCTCTTTTGACACAGAACCAACCAAGCCTTTCTTAAAAAAAAAAAAAAAAAAAAAAGGTGCGCGATGTACAGAGACCGTGAAAACTGAGCAGTTTTCTGACGCTGTTTTATTAGCTTCTCAAAAAAGCTGTGTGAACTTGTCCTAAAGCAAGGAGTATGAGGTCATGTTTCAATGTGGTGAAGTTGCTAATTATTTAGAGAAAATTCATTGAAAATCTACAGCAAATGAATTGCAATTGTTTGTGGATGGACTTTTACAAAAACCCTTTGGGTGAAAATGGTTAAATCTACAAGATGTGCACTGTGATAAGAGAAACCCCAGTTATGTATTTTCTTCGATATATACAAATTCCCTAATCCTGTTAGTCCTATGTTGTGTTTAAGTTGCTGGACAATTTGCTTCAGTGGTTTTGTGTGTATACAAGGGGAGATTGCCCTTTCTGTCTCCAGCCAAACAGATGTCAAAGGAGGGAGAGGACGCTAATGACCCTCAGCTCAAACCAGAAACAGCTCTCCTGCAACCAAGAAAACATCCTTCTTTCTCAGGATCCTGCAGTGGTGGGTAAGAGGAGGGGGCTACCTAGAATGGAGGTGTGGCTGGACACTGGTCTTAACTGAGACCCAGATTCTTTGTCACATCTTGGAGTCAGCTAAGAGAGCTGGGTGTGTCCATTCTCCTGGAACCAAAGACTTTTAAGTATTATTCTGCTTTATTCCTTTTTATTTTATAGCCGTTTGTATTGTGTGTCATTTGTTATCTCTCTATATCTGTAGCACTAAACCATCTTGGTAATAACGTGTTAACTTTAAGGTTACTTTGTGTTTGCTCTATGAACCCATTATCTTTTTGAAGTGTTTGTGTGCAAGGTTTCTGCTGGACCTGAATCAGCAGTGGTGGTGCTTACGCTCAATTTGCCGCCTGAGTGAAGGGTGAGTGCAATATTGAGTGAGCGGAGTTGAGTCGACCCCTGACAGCAGCACCCGCGTCACATGCTAGAAAGGCCCGTACATGACATGCACCTAACCCAACAGTATTGCACCCCAAAGCCATTTTCACACAGTGAAGTATTTTGTCAGTATTGGTAAGCCACAACAAGGAATGGTTCCACTTTGGCTTACAAATACTGATGCAATATACTGACTGAAAGCGGCACAAGGAACATATCACAGAGCTGTCTTCAGTCTGGGTAAAACAGTTTATGTACTTACCTCATTTATTGCACACACTGAGCTCAGCCTGGATTCATATTCTCTGTTGGAGATTCCATCGTAGAGGCCAGTGAAAGTTAGCAGAGAAAACAAGTCCTATACAGAGGACTTTTTCTCCATCGCTTTCTGTTTCAAAACAGCGGACACCAGACAGACCCCATTATAGTAAGTGAGTGTATACTTCTAGTGTAACCACTGTTTTAATGGTCCGCCTCTCTGTCATTTGGGTCCCCCGACAGACCCAAATGATGGAAAGCCATCGCTAGAATATCAGCATGTCAGTTCAGCTGAACCACAGTCAGGCTGTTCTATGTGGCCAATACATTGACAGTTTTTCCCAGCCAAAACATTTCTGTCTGGACTAAGGGAGACAAAGTCATATTTATAGATGCAATTTGGTCAGAGTTCTGTTGCAACTGCATAGAAAACTATTAAATGTGATTTTTTTTTTTTTCTTACACGTAGTAAATGTTTGTTGTAAGCTCCAGCAATATTACCCGCACACACACACTGCCCACTGGAGTATTCCTTTACTACATAGTAGGGACAATAACCGGCTAGGTCTCAGGGCCAGGTAGCACACAGTCCGGGAGCTGCTCCTGTCACCATGTCACTGAGGAGCACCAATGACATCAGAGAACACCGGGTCCCTGACAGCGCTTGTCCTCAGGTCGCCTTGGCGCCAAATTTCAGTAGTGACTGCAGTGTGAAGAGGACGCGGCGCCTAACGTGACACACAGCGTACACACTTCACTGTCCACACAGTCGTACACTCACTGCCCTAGGCTGACAGCCTGTGTGTATAGGATGGAACCCGTAGCACTTGCATACAGCAGTACCGCACGTCCACCACCACTACACTGCATGCGGCTGTCGGGACATACAGGTAGGCAGTACAACCGCTTGTATTGCAATGTGGAGGGCTGTACACGGCCCGCATTATGGACATACAGTAGTCTCTCACCTTCTCTGGAGCTCGTCTGCCCTCACACTTGCTACAGCTCGGTCTATCACGTCTTTCAGTCCCGAGAGCTGCCCATACACATGTCAGAGCCTCGGTACCTGGAGCATAGACAGCCCGGCCGGCGTCACCGAGAAGGGTTAAGCCGCCTCAGGCTTTTCTCCCTATTCGCAGCCTCCCAGCAGGCGCACACATCCACACACACAAGAAGCCTATTGTATTGACACTGCTCGCTGGCTTCCTCCGCTCCTCCTCTTCCACTTCCTCCCTGATGTCCATCCCTTCCTCCCCTCCCTACATTCGCAGAGCGGGATGAGCAGTGTGTGTATCCCGGTCATGTGCCGGTAATACTGCTGTGTATTGGGAGCCTCTCCAGTACCCGCCGTGTACGCCCCTTCATTACTGCACCTGGCATATCTTTCTAAGGCGGCAGACGTGTTTCTTAAAATACTCTTTCTAGTACATTCATTGCCGCGAATGGCTGGCTACACTTTCTAATAAGGTTTCCTGCATTTGTCTTACTCACACTCCGGTAGATGTGGCGGTAGTGCTGCGCAAAAGTTCAATATCGCCCTCGGTTTATTTATTTTGCATGGCCATAATGCAGTTTACATATGAGCTATAAGTACATAAAGATTCTGTACAGCCTGTATTATATAGTTCATGTGCAATTCTGCAGGCTTCTGGCTGAAATCTATGTCTGAAAAAGAGAGCCAGTACTCTTGAAAGCTTACTTATAAATATACTCAGCCTCTAAAAGGTATCGCCTGATTTCTTCACTCTTCCACTGAAATCTACAAGGACAGAAGGCATGTGGGGAGCTTGGTCTGGTCACTATTACATGCTAAGCAATGCAGTTTTTACACCAGGCACAAATTGTTACATGTGAACGAGCTTTCAAGCAGATATTTAAGTTTCTAAGGCCCTGTTCACATCTGCGTTCGGGCCATTCCGTTCCCCTGTCCGCAGCACTTTTCTCTGCGCGTTTTTTATTCGGAAACCACACGGACCCCATAATAGTCTATGGGGTCCGCCGATTTCCTAAGGTAACTGCCTTTTTATGCGGATTAGGTTTCCCCAAGCAGACTCCCCGAACGGAAACCCATGCGCAGATTTGAATGTAAAGGGGTATTCCCATGAACATAATCTTATTTATATTTGTAGATAAGTAAAAGTTAAGCATTTTTGCAAATATAAGTAGTTAAAAATTTTACAGATTTTTAAAGATTTTCTCTAACTTTCTTAGTGGTGAGAGTCTGTTGTCTTGATCGGTTGCCAATGGATACGACCACGAATGCGGAAACTTTCTGTGGTCTGGGACTTCTCAGGAACCCAGCCATGATTTTCTTATTGTAGCTAGATTATCAGACAGGGACACTACATGTATCAGAAGATATCCCGGCCACAATAAGGACATCATGGCTAATTTTCTGACTTTAGAAAGGTCCTGCATTCATGGTTGTATCCACCGGCAACCGATCAAGACAACAACTTGTGACCACAAGATATTTAGAAAAAATCTTTAAAACTCTGCAAAATGTTTCATTACTTATATTTGCAAAAATATTTAACTTTTAATTATCTACAAATTTAAAAATAGTTATGTTCATGGGAATACCCCTTTAACCACTTCCATACCAGGCACATTTTCAAGTTTTTTGTATGTGCGGATTTGGAGGGCTATAACATTTTTATCATATGCGTTATTCAACTAATTTCTGAGTCTTTTTTCGGTGACACATAGGGCTTTATTTTTATGTTGTTTTTATTTTTGCATGTGTGTTAATTTTTTTTTATATCCAGGAAAATATAAACAAAAGAGGAGGGAAAACGGGTTTGTTTTTCACTTTTCATTTTTTTTAAAATTTAATAACACAAAGTGCTACTAAAAAACTTTATCAAATAGTTTTTCCTCTCCGTTACGGTAATTTTTATTTTTTATGGTGTTGTCGGGGGTGGGGCTATATCCTGTAATAAGGGCGTTTTATTGGCGTATTATTTTATTTATTTTGTAAATTATTTTATTTATATATTTTTTTTACTTTTCTATACTATTTTTTTTTTTTTTTATACATTGTGTCCCCATAAGGTCATAATAGACCTTTGGGGACATCTGATATGAGTTTTTTTTTTTTTTTTTTTTCGAGAGGCTGATTTCCACTGTAACTGGGGCTGGTACATTTAGGTAGGGCTTTATGGTTGCCATCAGCAGGTTATAAATGTAACTACGCTGGCATAGTTACCATTATACAGACACAGTCCCTGCAAATACAGGATAAATACAAGCAGACATGCATATAAAACACATGAACAAAAAAAAACAATCTATGATCACATTCAGGAAAGCTGCTTGCTGTCTGTGAATACTATGTCTCAAACAAGCAGCCAGAAGTAGATACAAGTACATAAAAGACTTTTCTTGCATTGTAAGCCATGAACATTGCAGAATCTTCAGTCCTTTGCACAGAACAATCAGTTTGCAGACGTGTGAAGAATGTGAGGAAATTCAACCCCTCCCCTCTCTTTTCACTGTATGAAGACAGAACAGAATCTCCCCCTCCACTCACTGTGAAGATGTCTCGCTTTTGCATGGCATCTATGGTCGAACCTTCCCTAGCAACAGGGAGTGAACTGCAAATTAGCTAGAAGGGAGACACCTAGTGGGGGGAACTTTAGAGAGGTTTTAAAGGCAGAAAGCAGCAAGGTTTTTAATTAAAGTGTATTACATTTTGGTCCAGAATCACATGCTCTATGAAATGAGACTAAGTGACTAAGAGACTAAGTGGTTAGTGACCATTTAAGTTGAAAAACATATTTTTGTATATGATTGCTACACTTTCCATTAATAACAAATCCTACAGGAGCATATGCCATAATTTTATGGTTCAGACAATAGAGTAATGCATGTGAACTGTGTGACAAAATTGCACCTCCTTGAACTGTAAGCTATGATTTAGTGGTCTCTGTTTAGTCCACTGAACAAATCATTTATATATTTTTTTTTTATCAGGACTGTTTGCACGTTTCTATAAAGATATCATATTCCCATCTGCCTTCTCTTCTCTAGACTACATTTTTTTGTCAAATATATTTTTATTGTTTTTTTAAAGTAGACAAACATATAATCAGTATCACAGAATCAAGATGTCTTGGATACATAAAGGTAATGAGGCATTGGCTGCCGACAAAAGCTGAAGCCACAGCTGTTTATGTGATTTGGGGGGGAAGTCAAGCCAGAGGTTCAGGAAGATACCTTTAGGGGACAGAGGAATGGAGAGGCCACGTACATGGTCAAGGACCTGTTGAACTTGCGCCCAGTAGGGTCTTATTTTCTTGCCGACCCACCATATATGGAGGTACGAGCCAGTGGATTTGTGGCAGAGCCAGCACATGGAAACATCAGGAGAATACGTGTGTATCTGTGCAGGTATTTTATACCATCTTGTAGTCAATTTATAAGGCAGGGTTCACACTACTGTTGATGTCTGTTCTGATAGTGTCCGTTAAAAAAAGAAAAACCAAAAAAACGGACACCTATCATAACAGACATTAACGGACACTAACTGATGTTAATGTGTCGGTTTTTTTTAACTGATCCAATTAATGGATTAGTTTAAAAAAAACGGACACATTAGCATCAGTTAGTGTCCGTTTTTTAACACTGTCCTTTTTGGGGTTTTTTTCTGCTTTCTGAGCATGTGCAGAAAAAAACGGACATAAAATAACGGACAATAACTGATAGCTATCAGTTACTGTCCGTTATAAGTCCGTTACCCATAGACTTCAATATTAAAAAAATAACGGACACTTGCTGTCCGTCAAGAATCTGTTATTTCAAACAGACAAAAAAAGTCCTGCATGTAGGATTTTTTGTCCACGAAAAAAAAAAAAACTTACTTCTGATTGATTGGGTGTAAACAGACACTAACAGGCACAATATAAAAACCCATTGAAATGAATGGAAATTTTAATGGATTTCTGATGGTTCAGCTAGTGTCTTATGCTAAAATCTTGTTACGGACAATAGCAACGGACACTACTGACGGTTACCAACGGAAGTGTGAACGCTCCCTTAGTAGACCCATAGCGCAGTTAAATATAGAAACTACTTCAGGAGACAGGGACATCTGGAGGTCGGACTCCCAAGCCTGTATGAAGGAAGGGGAACTTGACTCTAGTTCTTGTGAGAGGTTGGAATACAGGGTAGATAGGGCTTCCTCTGGGGATGCCTCTGGAGGAACAGTTTCTCTAGCCAAGAGGTTGCACGTGTTGTTATCTCCAACCTCAGTGCACCGAGGTACGCCGCCGTACGGCACATATAACCTAGGCGTACTTCGTGCAAACCAAGGGCTCTAAAGAGTTGAGTGGCATGATAGTATGTTTCTATGTCCGGCAAGCCTATGCTGCCAGATTTCTTAGGTTTGCTAATATATGGAATGCTAATCTGGGGCGGGAGTTAAGCCAGATGTAGTGGGGAAAAAAGTTTACTCAGGCAAAGAAAGTAGGGGGAAGTGGGATGGGGAGGGTTTGGAGCAGGTATAATAACTTCAGGAGGATCATTGTCTTTAATAAATTGGATTTGCCAATCCACGAGATATACTGTATTTGCCAAGATGTCAGCAAAGTCTTAATGTGTGATAGAAGGGGGGCATAATTACAATTGTACCAAAATCCAGGTGAGGGTGTCAAATGGAGGCCTAAGTATTTTCTAGAAGGGGAATGGGGATAATTGGTCCAGA
Source organism: Leptodactylus fallax (assembly GCA_947044405.1). Classification (NCBI taxonomy): domain Eukaryota; kingdom Metazoa; phylum Chordata; class Amphibia; order Anura; family Leptodactylidae; genus Leptodactylus; species Leptodactylus fallax. The sequence goes on from CAMRHE010000014.1 coordinate 12,389,589, forward strand.
TCTGACTTAGGTCAGTCAGGATGGAGTGCAGACCACATAGAGAGCCTCGGATTTAGAAGTATTGATTTTGAAGTTGGAAAGCGATCCAATATCGGGCAACGATAGTTAGCAAGGATGATCAAGAGATCATCCGCAAACGCAGCTGCTTGATGTTGTGGGTACTTCCACAATTGACACCCTCAAACAGAGGATCCTGTTTCATATGCTGGATCAGGGTGTCAATGGTTAGAATAAATAGTAGGGGAGATAGGGGCCTCCCTCTCTGGTGCCATTTCTGATATTGAACAAGGTGGAAAGACAACTGTTGACTCTAATCTTGGCACAAGGTCTGGAGTAAAGAGACATTTTCTGGATAAACATCGGGGGGAAACTAAAGCGCTGTAGCATCAATGTCATAAAGGTCCAGTCCACGCAATTAAAGGCCTTCTCAGTGTCAGTCTAAAGCAAGCTTAAAGGAGGTGACAACGCAGACTGGATTAGATGGAGTATATGTAATATGCTTGCCCTCTCTACCTGGCACAAAACCTGTTTGTTCTGAATTAATCAGGAACGGCAGAAGGAATTTCCGTCAATTGGCTATTAGTTCGGCATAGAGTTTAATATCTACAGTAAGCAGGGATAAGGGACGATAGCTACCACATTGGGTAAGGTCTTTGCCTTTGATGATTGAGATATGGGCCTCTAGCGCTTGGGGTGGGAAACAATTTGTATCACCTATAGAATTGCAGACTAATAGGAATTGGGGAATAGAACAGAGCCAAATTGCTTATAATAAGAGGTGGGTAGGCCTTCTGGGCTAGGAGATTTTCCGAAAGGAGTGTCAGATCAGTGCAGCTCAGTCAAAGTGAAAGATGCAGTGAGTGCTTCCTGTTGCTGGGGCTGGAGGGAGGGCAATTTGAGCGATTGGAGGAAGGTCTGCATGTGAGAAATACAATCTTGGAGCTCAGTAGGGGTCTCTACAGGCCTCAAATTATATAGTGTCTGCTAGAAGGTACAAAACTCAGAAGCTATGTCAGGTATTTTTTAGACTAGTTCCAGACCGCAAAACAATTTCAGCAATAACATTTTGGGAGCATCTTTTTTTTGGTTATATAAGGCATGAGCTTGCCTCTTTTATTGCCATGCATATAATATTTGTGGGAGGATGAGAGATAGGCTTTGGCTACTTTCAAGTTTAACCAACCAAGATTTACCTCCCATAGACTATATACGTCTGGAAGGTGGTTGTCTATTTCTGCAAGGACGTACCATTATGTCCAACTAGATGTAACGTCTCTGCCTGTTCGGTTCTCTGCACCACCCTCCGCTCGCACGCTGTGGCGAAGGAGGCGTGTTCAGTTTGATTCCTTGCGTAGGTTTCTGACTGCTCAGTCTGAACATGGTCCTAGTTCCCTTGCTGTGTAAAGCCACACCCGTGTAATTAGGAACATTTCTCTCTGGACTGCATAGAGTTAATCTCTTCCTGGCCTGTGTGATTGACAGCCTGTGTACCTATCCGCTCTGGGGCTGGTCCCAGACTTTCTATAAACAGGTTGTCAGCCCTCACATGGTCGCCGGTTATTTCACTCGTGTTTTGCCTGCTCTCCTTATTATATTCCTTGCTATTCTGTTACCTGTTTCTCTGACCCTTTGGCTTCCCACTTTGACTATTCTCTTGGATCTCGATTCTGTGCTGCATTGCTCGATTGTTACTGACTCCTTGGCTAGCTGACCTCCCTTTGTTGTTGTGCGTCTTGTCTGCGTTCTGTGTGATCACTTATTATAAGGAGGGACTGTCGACGTAGTTGCTGGCTGTCACCTAGGACAGATCGGGCAAGTTAGCCAGGGACAGTGGGGGGGATTCAGCTTAGGGTCCACTGTCTCGTTGTGCCCCCTCCCCCCTAGTTCTCCAGCAGCTTCTGGGGAATCGCTCCTCTAGTGATTCCCTTACAGTAGAATTCAGCATCTTCACAAAATTGGGCATCCCGATCGGGCATCCCTGCCATCCCGATAACTGTGTATACAGTGATCAATGAGCGCTGTGTATACAGCGCTATGGGCGACGCCATCTTGTGGCTGCCCTCTGACCCGGCGGTCACGTGATCCGCCGGAATCAGTGTCTGTAAGAGCTGCTGGGTCCAGTTCAGCTCTATATTAATGGGCAGAAGGATGTATTCCTCCCGCAACTGGGGCTAAATGTACCAGCCCAAGTTACAGGGAAAATCAGCCTCCCCAACGAAAAAAAAAGTGATCAGATGTCCCCAAAGGTCTATTATGACCTTATGGAGACACAATTTAAAAAAAAAAAAAAAGTTAATAAAATAATACGCCAATAACACGCCCTTATTAAAGGTTATAGCCCCAACCCCGACGACACCATATAAAATAAAAATGACCGTAATGGAGAGTAAAAAGTTTTTTAGTAGCACTTTCCCGGATATAAAAAAAATTAAAACACATTCAAAAATAAAAACAACATAAAAATAAAGCCCTATGTGTCACCGAAAAAAGATGCAGAAATGAGTTGAATAACGCATATGATAAAAATTTTACAGCCCTCAAAACCACACATATAAAAAAAACCCGAAAATGTCTGGTCTGGAAGGGAGGGTAAAGCATCTGATATGGAAGTGGTTAACCCTTTCCTTGTCACCCACTTATTAATAGGTCCTCCCAGGGTGGCAGTTTTGTAGAAGAGGACGTATTTAATACAGCCTTACTACAAATGCCGATATCTCACAATCCGTTAGGGCTATGACGACAGAATCTCATCTTTAAAATGATACCAAGATCATCATGGTAGCCCTTACAGATCCTGAGCGACTCACTGGTGAAAACGCTATTCGGCATTGAGATCTCAATACAGATCTCAATTCCCGACAGCATTTTTAACAGCAGATTACTCTGAATCTGTAAGGGCTATCATGATGATCATGAGTCTCATCTTTAAAATGAATCCAAGCTCATCTTCATAGCCCTAATGGATCCTGAGATATGGGGCTCTAAAGTGTTCTCCCCCCTCCTCTCCTCAGGCAGTATCTTAAGATTCACTGAATGAGGAAGGAGTAGAGCTGCAGGCTGCACAGACAATGATAAATCATCATCATCTGTGCATAACCTGTAAGTGACCCCAGGGGGAGGGGTAGCATGGATGCTATATGTTTGCACTCTGATTGTCACTTAGAGGGATAATGTAATACCCCTCTGAACATAACCAGGAAGTTTATTGATGCTGTGACCCAGAGGTTTACCATCGTCCAGGCTGCAGCGCCAAAAGAGTTGCACCAAACACTTACACAACACATACACAAAGTCATCACTAAAGTTTACATTTGACCTTGTCCATACCTGATCTTTATAAAGTAATTACGCCTCTCTAGCGATATCCGTTAAAGTAATAGCAATAATGATTATCACTAGAGATGAATGTATACATTTCTACAATTTTTATAGGGGGATATAAAATTATATTCCTATGTAAGCTCCTATTTAATTTGCATGCACAAAATTGGTTGCCGCATTTCTGCGATTTTGACGTTTCTTTAACACCTGTACCTGTAAATATATATATGTGTGGTATGCATGAATTCCTCACATCTTGCCGTTTTTTGGAAATTACATTTTGTTTGCAGAAAGAGATTGCTTGAGCATGCACTTTAGTGACAAATTTGAATTTTTGTGCAATTTTTGCTTGTAATCTCTGTTTACTGCAAAGTTGCATGAAGGTGGTTGTATATATGAAATATTAAGTTGTGTTTTTATATATGGTATGCTGTGCAATCTAAAAAAAAGTTAGATTTTGGTATCATAGGCACAGTTTACTAGGTGCAGTATAGATTTTTAACATATTAGTGAATAACAGCAAAAAATTGCTTGTCTTCCGTATCAGTGTTTTTGAGAGTATGAGCTCTTGTTGTAGTTGGTTTGCGGTATATATAAATTATGCACACCTTCATCTATTATTTTACATGTGTTTTGTGTGGAATGTACAATTGAATAGGAGTTTTAGAAGCAAATATATGTTTTAGTGCATTTTTTCAAAAAATTATTTGTGTTTGTCACAAAGTTACATGAAGATAGACATGGCTATTGATAACCTATTGAGACATGTAATCTTCAGGTTGTCTACTTTCATAAAATTTATAGGGTTTAGGGGTGCCCTTGCTTTTCATGGTGTGTAAGCCCTACATTTTATAGGTTGATACTTTTTTTTTTAACATTTACAGTTTCAAATCAGATATTTGTTCCTTCCAGTTCTGGTGATTTTATGAAGATATGTGCATGCAGGTGTAGGCCTTAGTGATATGAATGAACTCTGCACATTATATACTCTTATTTTTAGGAGGTTTGGTGCATAGAACTTTTTGTTTGCTTTCCTCTTTTAGCAACTAATATACAGTCATGGCCAAAAGTTTTGAGAATGACACAAATATTATATTTTCACATGATCTGCTGCCCTCTGGTTTTTATGTATGTTTGTCAGATGTTTTTATCACATGCAGAAATATAATTGCATTCATATTATGAGTAACTGAAGCTTATATTGACAGTTAGAATGAGTTAATGCAGCAAGTCAATATTTGCAGTGTTGACCCTTCTTCTTCAGGACCTCTGCAATTCTCCCTGGCATGCTCTCAATCAACTTCTGGACCAAATCCTGACTGATAGCAGTCCATTCTTGCAGAATCAATGCTTTAATTTTGTCTGAATTTGTTGGTTTTTGTTTGTCCACCCGTCTCTTGATGATTGACCACAAGTTCTCAATGGGATTAAGATCTGGGGCGTTTCGAGGCCATGGACCCAAAATCTCTATGTTTTGTTCCCTTAGCCATTTAGTTATCACCTTTGCTTTATGGCAAGGTGCTCCATCATGCTGGAAAAGGCATTGTTGAGCGCCAAACTGCTCTTGGACGGTTGGGAGAAGCTGCTCTTAGAGGACATTCTGGTACCATTCTTTATTCATGGCTGTGTTTTTAGGCAAGACTGTGAGAGAGCCGATTCCCTTGGCTGAGAAGCAACCCCACACATGAATGGTTTCAGGATGCTTTACAGTTGGCATGAGACAAGACTGGTGGTAGCGCTCACCTCTTCTTCTCCGAATAAGCTGTTTTCCAGATGTTCCAAATAATCGAAAAGGGGATTCATCAGAGAAAATGACTTTACCCCAGTCCTCAGCAGTCCACTCCCTGTACCTTTTGCAGAATATCAGTCTGTCCCTGATGTTTTTTCTGGAGAGAAGTGGCTTCTTTGCTGCCCTCCTTGAGACCAGGCCTTGCTCCAAGAGTCTCCGCCTCACAGTGCGTGCAGATGCACTCACACCTGCCTGCTGCCATTCCTCAGCAAGCTCTGCACTGCTGGTAGCCCGATCCCGCAGCTGAAACACTTTTAAGAGACGGTCCTGCCGCTTGCTGGTCTTTCTTGGGCGCCCTGGAGCCTTTTTGGCACCAATGGAACCTCTCTCCTTGAAGTTCTTGATGATGCGATAGATTGTTGACTGAGGTGCAATCTTTCTAGCTGCAATACTCTTCCCAGTTAGGCCATTTTTGTGCAGTGCAATGATGACTGCACGTGTTTCTTTAGAGATAACCATGGTTAACAGAAGAGAAACAATGATGGCAAGCACCAGCCTCCTTTTAAAGTGTCCAGTGGTGTCATTCTTACTTAATCATGACAGATTGGTTTCCAGCCCTGTCCTCATCAACACCCACACCTGTGTTAATGGAGCAATCACTGAAATGATGTTAGGTGGTCCTTTTAAGGCAGGGCTGCAATGATGTTGAAATGTGTTTTGGGGGATAAAGTTAATTTTCTAGGCAAATATTGACTTTGCAAGTAATTGCTGTTAAGCTGATCACTCTTTATAACATTCTGGAGTATATGCAAATTGCCATTAGAAAAACTGAAGCAGTAGACTTTGTAAAAATTAATATTTGTATCATTCTCAAAACTTTTGGCCATGACTGTACATTTATTTGCATTCAAATCTGAGTTGCATCACTTCTCTGGAGTGCTCCACCCCCGACAAATAGAATAAAACCCAAATTCTTTTGCCCCCAACCCAAAAAAAAAACACACCTTTTCTCACCCGCCCCAAACAAAATTCAAAATAAACCCCTTTGTGGTTGGGGGAATACCTAAAACGAACCCTCCACTGTTCACGCTCCCGCATTACCCCACAGGATATGATGCCATTTTAGACTGTAAATTTATATGCCCAGGCACCATCTGCACATTGAAAGACACTGACTGGTGACGGCTCATACAGCTTTATTATGTGTAATGAAAGTAACCTCTCTTGTGTCACCTCCTCTACCTCATAGATTGTAAGCTCTATTTCTTTGTAATGTATAGTTTTAGTTTGTACTTGAACCCTACAATTTGTAAAGGGCTGCAGAATATGTTGGCGCTATATAAATAAAATGTATTATTATTATTCAAATCAAAATTGCATGAAGGTGCCAGTGGAGGAGTCTTGCAGGGGCTGAAGAGCAACATTGAAGTCTCCGCCCAGTAATATGAGGCCCTCAGCAAACGTGGAGAACGTATCTGAGGAAGTCAGTAACCATGGGATTTGGTCTACATTGGGGACATAGATATTACCAATGGTGACTGGTGTGTTGTCTATGCGGCCTTTGAGGAATAGTTATCTACCTTGGTCATTGCTCAGGCTACGCTGGCTCTATTTTTCTTAGTCACTTTGTTGCAGGAGTGAAACCAGTGCACAAAGGGGTCCCGGGCAGATTATACACTTTACCTTCAAAGAAGTGTGTTTCTTGTAAGGAGTATTGAAGAACCATTCTTTTTTAGAGATCATGGAGCATTTGGTGGGGTAATTGAGACCCTTGACATTCTATGACGTTATCTTAACCGATTAAGGACCGGGCCTAAAAGTGCCTTATGGACCAAGCCTCATTTTTCAAAACTGACATGTGTCACTTTATATGGCAATAACTTTGAGACGCTATAACACAAGTGATTTTGAGATTGTTTTTTTCATGACACATTGTACTTCATGTTAGTGGTAAACATTGATCAGTATTTTTGTATTTATTTATAAAAAAAATTAGGAAATTTGATAGAAATTTGAAAAAAAAAATTGCAATTTTCAAAATGTGAAATGCTCTGCTTTTCGTACAGCTAGTCATACCACCAAAATACATAAATAAATATTATCTACCATATCCCTGCTTTATATTGGTATCATCTTTTAATTGTCCTTTAATTTATTTTGGATGTTAGAAGGCTTACAAGTGTAACAGCGATTTTCCAAATTTACAAGAAAATTTCCCAAACTTGTTTTTTAGGGACCACTTCAGTTCTGAAGAGGATTATAAAGGCTTATATATTAGAAACCCACAAAAATCACCCCATTTTCAAAACTGTACCCAACAAATAATTCAAACATCAATTGGGAAGTTTGTTAAACTTTTAAGCATTTTATGGGAATTAAAACAATATGGAGGTGAAATTTAGACATTTCATTTTTATCCAATAATACATTCATTTACAGTGGGGAAAAAAGTATTTAGTTAGCCACCAATTGTGCAAGTTCTCCCACTTAAAAAGATGAGAGAGGCCTGTAATTGACATCATAGGTAGACCTCAACTATGAGAGACAAAATGAGAAAACATATCTAGAAAATCACACTGTCTGATTTTTTTTTTTAGAATTTATTTGCAAATTATGGTGGAAAATAAGTATTTGGTCACCTACAAACAAGCAAGATTTCTGGCTCTCACAGACCTGTAACTTCTTCTTTAAGAGGCTCCTCTGTCCTCCATTCATTACCTGTAGTAATGGCTCCTGTTTGAAATTGTTATCAGTATAAAAGACAACTGTCCACAACCTCAAACAGTCACACTCCAAACTCCACTATGGTGAAGACCAAAGAGCTGTAGAAGGACACCAGAAACAAAATTGTAGACCTGCACCAGGCTGGGAAGACTGAATCTGAAATGGGCAAGCAGCTTGGTGTGAAGAAATCAACTGTGGGAGCTAATTCGAAAATGGAAGACATACAAGACCACTGATAATCTCCCTCGATCAGGGGCTCCACGCAAAAATACCAGAACCACATGGGGAGGGGGGGCTAGTGAATGACCTGCAGAAAGCTGGGACTAACATAACAAAGGCTACCGTCAGTAGCACGCTACGCCGCCAGGGACTCAGATCCTGCAGTGCCAGACGTGTCCCCCCTGCTTAAGCCAGTACATATCTGGGCCTGTCTGAAGTTTGCTAGAGAGCATTTGGATGTTCCAGAAGAGTAGTGGGAGAATGTCATATGGTCAGATGAAACCAAAGTAGAACTGTTTGGTAGAAACACAACTCGTCGTGTTTGGAGGAGAGTGAATGCTGAGTTGCATCCAAAGAACACCATGCCTACTGTGAAGCATGGGGGTGGCAACATCATGCTTTGGGGCTGTTTCTCTGCAAAGGACCAGGACAACTGATCCGTGTACATGAAAGAATGAATGGGGCCATGTATTGTGAGATTTTGAGTGCAAACCTCCTTCCATCAGCAAGGGCATTGAAGATGAAACGTGGCTGGGTCTTTCAGCATGACAATGATCCCAAGCACACCGCCAGGGCAACGAAGGAGTGGCTTCGTAAGAAGCATTTCAAGGTCCTGGAGTGGCCTAGTCAGTCTCCAGATCTCAACCCCACAGAAAACCTTTGGAGGGAGTTGAAAGTCCGTGTTGCCCAGCGACAGCCCCAAAACATCACTGCTCTAGAGGAGATCTGCATGGAGGAATGGGCCAACATACCAGCAACAGTGTGTGCCAACCTTGTGAAGACTTACAGAAAACGTTTGACCTCTGTCATTGCCAACAAAGGATATATAACAAAGTATTGAGATGAACTTTTGTTATTGACCAAATACATATTTTCCACCATAATTTGCAAATAAATTCTTAAAAAATCAGACAATGTGATTTTCTGGATTTGTTTTCTCATATTGTCTCTCACCTACGATGTCAATTACAGGCCTCTGTCATCTTTTTAAGTGTGAGAACTTGCACAATTGGTGGCTGACTAAATACTTTTTTTCCCCCACTGTATCTCTAAAATTAACACATTCACAAAGGGTTAAAGGAGAAAATGTATCACACAGTTTGTTATGCAATTTTTCGCGAGCACAGAAATACCCCACATGTGGGTGAAAACTGATTTTTGGGCACACAACAGCGCACGGAAGAGAAGGAGCGACACTTTGCAATTGAAAAGCAGATTTTGCTGGAATAGTTTTCAGGTGCCGTGTCTCATTTGCAGAGCTCCTAGAATATCAATACAAAGGAAACCCCCAAAAAGTGACCCATTTTGGAAACTACACCCCTGACAGAATTTATCAAGGGGTATAGTGAGCATTTTGACCCCACAGTCGTTTCACAGATTTTATTAATGTTGGGATGTGTAAATGAAAAATTACTGTAAATCACTTTATCCCCAAAGTTTTCATTTTCACAAGGGGTTAAAGGAGAAAAAGAACCCAACAGTTTGTTAAACAATTACTCCTGAACACGGCAATACCTTATATGTGTCCATAATCTGCTGTATGGGTACATGGTGGGGCTCAGAATGGAAATAGCGCTATTTGACTTTTGAAGGGCAGATTTTGCTGAAATAGTATGCAGGTGCCATGTCGCATTTGCAGAGCCCCTAGAGAACCAATACAATGGAAACCCCCAAAAGTGACCCATTTTGGAAACTACACCCCTCAAGGAATTTCGCAAGGGGTATGGCAAGCATTTTTGACCCTACAGCTGTTTCACAAATTCTATTAGCATTAGGATGTAAAAATTAAAAATTACTTTTTTTTCCAATAAACCGTTCATTTAGCGCCATATTTTAAATTTTTATATTTTGAAAACTACACCCCTCACAGAACATATCAAGGGATATAGTGAGCAGTTTGACCCCACGCGAAAAACAAAAAAAAAAAACCCCCCAAAAACCCCAACCCCCCAAACAAAAAAAAAACCCCCCAACCCCAACAGCATTTTCCCACTTCCAACAAAAACCCAACCCCTCCCCCCCCCATATCAAGGGATATAGTGAGCAGTTTGACCCCACAGCCGTTTCATAGATTTTATTAACATTGGGACATGAAAATGAAAAATTACTTTCTTTCCAATAAACCGTCAATTTAGCCCCAAATTTTTCATTTTCACAAGAGGATAAATGAGAAAAAGCACCCCAAAGTTTGTTACACAATTACTCCTAAATACAGGAATACTCTCCATGTGGTTGTAAACTGCTGTATGGGTACATGGTGGGCCTCAGAATGGAAAGAGCGCTATTTGGATTTTGGAGGGTGGATTTTGCTGGAATAGTTTTCAGGTGCCCTGTCTCATTTGCAGAGCCCCTAAAGTACCAATACAATGGAGACCCCCAAAAAGTGACCCATTTTGGAAACTACACCCCTCAAGGAATTTCGCAAGGGGTATGGCAAGCATTTTGACCCTACAGCTGTTTCACAAATTCTATTAGCATTAGCATGCAAAAATTAAAAATGACTTTTTTTTCCAATAAACCGTCCATTTAGCGCCATATTTTTAATTTTTACAAGGGGATAAATAGGAAAAAGCACAAGACAGTTTGTTACACAATTTCTCCTGAACACAGAAATGCCCCGTATGTGGTCGTAAACTGCTGTATGGGTACATGGTGGGGCTCAGAATGGAAAGAGCGCTATTTGGCTTTTGGAAGGCTGGAATAGTTTTCAGGTACCATATTGCATTTGCCAAGCCCCTAAAGTACCAGTACAATGTAAATCCCTCAAAAGTGACCCCATTTTAGAAACTACACCCCTCAAGGAATTTCTCAAGGGGTATTATCATTTTGAGCCTAAAAATGCTTCCCAAAAATTAATGTACAAAGTGAAAATTGAAATTTTTAAAGAAATATGCCATTTTGGTGCCCAATACATTGTACCCACTTTGAGTCATCACAGACATGCACTCATAAAACTATTAAGTGGGCTATCCTGGGTACAAAAGTTATATATGTGGATGTAAACTGCTGCTTGAGCACACAACAGGGCTCAGAAGGGAAGGAGCACTGGGCTTTTTAGCTTTAGGAGTACAGATTTAGAGGGACTTTTTGGACGTCATATTGTTTTTGCAGATCCCTGGAGGTGCCAGTAAATTGGAATTCCCCAAGAAGTGACCCCGTTTTGAAGGGGTCTCTGCAAATATGACATGGCGTCCAAAATCCAACAATCAAAATCTACGCTCCAAAAGCCACATAGCGCTCCTTCACATCTGCACCCTCCTGTGTGCTCAAACGGCAGTTTACACCCACATGTATGACACTGGTGTACCCAGGATAATGTACTTAATGTCATATGTGGGTATAAACTGCTGTTTGGGCACAGTAGAGCACTGAAGGGAAGGAGTGTTATTTTGGTTTTTAAAGCACAGTTTGGTTTTTGGACGTCAAACCACTTTTGCAGAGCCCCTGAATAGTGACCTCATTTTGGAAACTATACCACTGAAGGGATTTATCAAGTGGGGTAGTGAGTATTTTTAACCCTTGAGTATTGCATTAATTTAATTTTAATAAATGATTGCTCAGCTGATAATGAAAAGGGAAAATTGCAATTTTTCCAGAGATATGTCATTTCATAGCCTGATATTTTGTGCCCAGCTTGTGTCAGCAGACACAAACACTCCACAAACTGTTAAGCGGGTATCCCGGGCACAACAGCTTTTGGAGCGTTCGTCTCTGATACAAGCCGGGCAAGCTGTATTATGAATTGAAAGGACATATTCCTGGAAAAATTGCCATTTTCACCTTTCACAATCAGCTGCGTATTCATTTCTGGAGAATAATTTATAGCAACACTTGGAGGTAAAAAAATGCTCACTGTACCCCTGGATAAATTCCTTCAGGAAGGGGTGTAGTTTCCAAAATGGGGACACACGTCAGGGGATTCCACTTTACTGGCATTTCAGGAGCTCTGCAAAAGTGTCATGATGTCCAAAAGCTAAACTGTCTAAATCTGTGCGCCAAAAATCAAATATCGCTCATTCTCTTCTGTGCTCGGCTGTGCCCAAACAGCAGTTTATACCCACATATGACATTAAGTACGTTATCCTAGGTACTCCAATGTCAAACATGTGGGCATAAACTGCAGTTTGGGCACACAGCAGGGGGCAGATGTGAAAGATGTGGCTTTTGGAGTGCAGATTCAGATGTTTGGTATCTGGATGCCATTTCATGTTTGCAGAGCCTCTAAGGTACCAGAAAAGTTGAATCCCGTAAGGAGTGACCCCATTTGGAAAACTGCACCCTTCAAAGAATTTATCAGGGGTTGCAATAAGCATTAGTATCCCAGGTGTGAATGCACAGCAGATGGTGAAGAATGAATATGTAAGCTGTGCGGAGTACATTGGGGACACCAAATTCCCTACTATATCTCCAGTAGTTCCTATAATTGGGGGGGGGGGTCACTCTGGGGGTCACTTTAGTTTATTTTCCCTTGTAAGCTCTAAAATTGGAATGTCCCCTGATATACGCTCGCACAGCTTATACATTCCCTTCCTGATACAGCCAGTTGTGTTCTAATGATTTGGTGATTTTTATTTTTTTTTTTTTCACATTGTACAAGCTTTTTTTATTTTCCTTGTGATGTAAGTAACACGTTACCTTTATTCTGCAGGTCGGTATGTAATGCAAAAAACAAAGTGGCTGCCCTTGATAAAATGGCTGCCCATGACAAGATGTCTATAAAAGCCAGCTCATAGTAACCTTAATTTCAACTCTGTATGAGATAATGTTTAGATAGACATAAAGCCAGATCAAAGTTCAACTCTGTTTGAGGTAATGTTTACATGGATATCAAGCCAGCTTAAAGTTTAACTCTGTATGAGGTAATGTCTACATGGACAGCTTAACCCCTTAAGGACACAGCCCAAAAGTGCGTTAAGGACCAGGCCTTGTTTTTCAAAACTGACGTGTCTCTTTATGTGGCAAGAACTTTGAGACACTTTAACTTACTCAAGTGATTTTGAGATTGTTTTCTCGTGACACATTGTACTTCATGTTAGTGGTAAACACTAATCAATATTTTTGTATTTATTTATAAAAAAATAGGATATTTGATGGAAATTTGGAAAAAAATCGCAATTTTCAAAATGTGAAAGTCTCTGCTTTTCAGACCGATAGTCATACCACCCAAATACATTAATAAATATTATCTACCATATCTCTGCTTTATATTGACATCATGTTTTAATCGTCCTTTAATTTATTTTGGATGTTAGAAGGCTTACAAGTGTAACAGCGATTTTCCAGATTTACAAGAAAATTTCCCAAACTAATTTTTTAGGGACCACTTCAGTTCTGAAGGGGATTATAAAGGCCTATATATTCGAAACCCCCCATAAATCGCCCCATTTTCAAAACTGCACCCCTGAAATAATTCAAAACAGCATTTGGGAAGTTTGTTAACCCTTTAAGCATTTCACAAGAATTAAAACGATATCGAGGTGAAATTTAGACATTTCATTTTTTTCCACTAATCCCTTCATTTAGCCCTAAATTTAACACATTCACAAAGGGTTAAAGGAGAAAATGCATCTCCCAGTTTATTATACAATTTCTCCCGAGCACAGAAATACCCCACATGTGGGTGTAAACTGATGTTTGGGCATTTGGCAGTGCACAGAAGGGAAGGAGCGACACTGGACGTTTGAAAAGCAGATTTTGCTGGAATAGTTTTCAGGTGCCATGTTGCATTTGAAGAGCCCCCAAAGTACCAAAACAATGGAAATCCCCTCAAAGTGACCCCATTTTGGAAACTACACCCCTCACAGAACTCATCAATGGGTATAGTGAGCATTTTGACCCCACAGCTGTTTCACAGATTTTACTAACACTGGGATGTATAAATGAAAAATTACTAAAACGTCACTTTATCCCCAAAGTTTTCATTTTCACAAGGGGTTAAAGGAGAAAAAGGACCCCATAGTTTGTTAAACAATTTCTCCTGAACACAGCAATGCCCCACATGTGGTCATAAACTGCTGAATGGGTACATGGTGGGGCTCAGAATGGAAAGCGCGCTATTTTGCTTTTGTAGGGCAGATTTTGCTGGAATAGTTTTCAGGTGCCATGTCGCATTTGCAGAGCCCCCAAAGTACCAAAACAGTGGAAACCCCCTAAAAGTGACCCCATTTTGGAAACCACACCCCTCACAGAACATGTCAAGGGGTATAGTGAGCATTTTGAACCCACAACTGTTTCACTGATTTTATTAACATTGGGACATGAAAATGAAAAATTTCTTTTTTTCCAATAAACTGTCAATTTAGCCCCAAATTTTTCATTTTCACAAGAGGACAAAGGAGAAAAAGCTCCCCAAAGTTTGTTACACAATTTCTCCTGAACACAGAAATGCCCCATATGTGGTTGTAATCTGCTGTATGGGTACATGGTGGGGCTCAGAATGGAAATAGCGCTATTTAGCTTTTGGAGGGCAGAATTTGCTGGAATAGTTTTCGGGTGCCATGTCGCATTTGCAGAGCCCCTACAGTACCAATACAATGGAAACCCCTCAAAAGGGACCCCATTTTGGAAATTACACCCCTCATAGAATTTATCTAGGGGTATAGTGAGCATTTTGACCTCACAGCTGTTTCACAGATTTTATCATCATTGGGACGTAAACATGAAAAATTACTTTTTTTCCAATAAACCATCCATTTAGCGGCATACTTTTAATTTTTGCAAGTGGTTAAAGAAGAAAAAAACACCCCACAGTTTGTTACACAATTTCTTCTGAACACAGAAATGCCTCATATGTGGTTGTAATCTGCTGTATGGGTACATGGTGGGGCTCAGAATGGAAAGAGCGCTATTTAGCTTTAGGAGGGCAGATGTGGCTGGAATAGTTTTCAGGTGCCATGTCGCATTTGCAGAGCCCCTAAAGTACCAATACAATGGAAACCCCTCAAAAGGGACCCCATTTTAGAAACTACACCCCCCAAGGAATGTATCAAGGGGTATTATCATTTTGAGCCTAAAAATGCTTCCCAAAAATTAATGTACAAAGTGAAAATTGAAGTTTTTGAAGAAATATCCAATTTCAGAATATGTTGCGGCCACTTTGTGGCATCAGAGACATGCACTCCTAAAACTATTAAGTGGGCTATCCCGGGGGAAAAAAATTATATATGTGGGTGTAACCTGCTGCTTGGGAACACAGCAGGGCTCAGAAGGGAAGGAGCACTGTGTTTTTTTAGCTTTTGGAGTATAGATTTAGAGGGACTTTCTGGTCGCCATGTTGTTTTTACAGAGCCCTGGAGGTGCCAGTAAACTGGAATTCCCCAAGAAGTGACCCCCATTTTGTAGGGGCGATTTTAGGGTCTCTGCAAATGTGACATGGCGTCCAAAAACCAACAATCTAAATCTGCGCTCCAAAAGCACATAGCGCTCCTTCACATCTGCACCCTGCTGTGTGCCCAAATGACAGTTTATGCCTACATGTATGACACTGGTGTACCTAGGATAACATACTTAATGCCATATGTGGTATAAACTGCTGTTTGGGCACAGCCAGGCACAGAAGGGAAGGAGCGCTATTTTGGTTTTTAGAGCACAGTTTGGTTTATGGACACCATGTCACTTTTGCAGAGCCCATGAATTGCCAGTAAAGTGGAATCCACAGACTTGTGACCCCATTTTGGAAACTACACCCTTCAAGGGATTTATCAAGTGGTGTAGCGAGCATTATTAACCCTTAAGTGTTGCATTCTTTTAATTTCCAGAAATGAATGCACAGATGATAATGAAAAGTTAAAAATAACATTTTTCCATAGATACGCCATTTCAGTGCCCGATATGTTGTGCCCAGACACACACTCCAAAAACTGTTAAGCGGGTATCCCGGGCACAACAGCTTTTGGAGCGTTCATCTCTGATACAAGCCGGGCACAACATATTACGCACTGAAATGTCGTATTCCTGGATAAATTGTCATTTTCACCTTTCACCATTAGCTGCGTATTCATTTATGGATAATAAATTATAGCAACACTTGGGGGTTAAAAATGTTCACTGTACCCCTGGATAAATTCCTTCAGGGGTGTAGTTTCCAAAATGGGGTAACATGTCAGGGGATTCCACTTTACTAGCGTTTCAGCTCTGCAAAAGTGCAATGGCGTCCAAAAACCAAACCGTCCAAGCCTGTGCTCCAAAAACCAAATAGCGCTCCTTCTACTCTGTGCCCAGCTGTGTCCATACAGCAGTTTATACCCACATATGACATTAAGTACGTTATTCTGGGTACGACAAGTGTAATACATGTGGGCATAAACTGCAGTTTGGGCACACAGCCGGGCGCAGAAGAGGAGCGCTATGTGGCTTTTGGAGTGCAGATTCAGATGTTTGGGATCTGGACGCCATGTCATGTTTGCAGAGCCTGTGAGGTACCAGAAAAGTGGATTCCCCAAAGGAGTGACCCCATTTTGAAAACTGCACCCCTCAAAGAATTTATCAAGGGGTGTAGTAAGCATTAGTATCCCAGACGTGAATACACAGCGGATGGGGAAAAGTGAATATGTAAGCTGTGCGGAGTGCATTGGGAACACCAAATTCCCTACTATTTCCCCAGTAGTTCCTATTATTAGGGAGGTCACTCTGGGGGTCACTTCTGGTTTATTTTCCCTCATAAGCTCTAAATCTGGGGTGTCCCCTGATATACGCTCACACAGCTTATACATTCCCTTCCTGACGCAGCCAGTTATGTTCTAAAGATTTGGCGATTTTTGGGGTTTTTGTCTTGACATTGTACGAGCTATATTTTCTTTATTTCTCTGGTGATGTAGCCATATGAGGGCTTGTTTTTTTGCGGGGTGAGATTTATTTTGTAATGACATCATCTTTGGGCGCCTATAACCTATTGAATAAATTTTATTAACTCTTTCTTGTTGGATTAAAAAATACCCCATCAATTCTGACACTGCGTTTTACCTTTGAAATTTTTCACCATGCAGCATAAAGCATAAGTAACATGTTACCTTTTTTCTACGGGTCGGTACGATTACGGAGATACCTCATTTATACTGTTTTTTTTATGCGATACTAATTTTGCAGAACAAAAACCCATTTGGGGACATAAATTAATTGTTTTTGCATCGCCATCTTCTGAGATGCGTAACATTTTTATTTTACGGTTTGCAGAGTTGGTTTAGGGCTTATTTTTTGCGGGACAACCTGTGCTTTTTATTGGTACTGTGTTGGGGTACATATGACTTTTTGATCACTTTTTATGGCATATTTTGTAAGGTGAGATGGCAAAAAATCATTACTTTTGGCGAGTTTTTTCCGTTTTTTTTTCTCCGACGTTCACCGTGTACATTAAATATTGTTTCAGTTTTATTGTACAGGTTTTTACGGACGCAGCGATACCAAATATGCATTGTTTTTATTAATTTTTAGGTTTTTTTTTTTTTATATAATTCATTTTATATAGCAAAAGGGAATTTTTGGGGCTTTATTCTTTTATTAATTTTTTTAAAACACTTTATTTTATTTTTTTTCACTTTTTCATGTGTCCCACTATAGACTGCAAGACACGAGCTTACAAGTGTCTTGCAGTCTATACAGGAAGTGAGGCTATGCAGACGCATAGCCTCACTTCCGCAGGTCTCGGCAGGATCAACCAGGTAGTGGGGTCTCCAGGCAGCCTGGGGTCACTGAGCAGACCCCGGGCTGCAGGTTATAGGTATCGGCACCCCCGATCTCGCCGCGGGGGGTGCCGATTGGAGCGGCAACATAGCGGAACCCCTTGGATGCCGCGGTCATGTTTGACCGCGGCATCCAAGGGGTTAAAACCTCGGATCGGAACTCAGTTCCGACCGGGGGATATGGAGCAGGGTGTTAGCTGTCAGTTACAGCTAACACCCGGTTCCGATGCCGCCCGCTCAGATAGTGAGCGGGCGGCCGCCCCAGGGCGTATTAGTATGCCCTGTTGCGCTAAGTACCAAGCGCACAGGACGTAATAGTACGTCCAATGTCGTTAAGGGGTTAAAGTTCAATTCTGTAATGTTTACATGGACATCAAGCCAGCTTAAAGTTTAACACTGTATGAGGCGTACGTGTCACAAGAAACATTCCCGTGGAAGTTGGCCCCTTTCACAGGAATGTGAGCTTGGAGACGAGTAGAGCCTTACAGAGGTGTAAACACTTCTGTAACCGCCCACTCCTATGCACACAAAGGGTATATAAGATAGGCTAATATCCCCCAGCCGTAGTTGCAATCTTGATAGCAGTGATTGGGGACGCCTGGTGCTGCATGATGAGACCTGTCACAATGGCTTAGTGATATTTCCTGAAGAATACCTTGATCAATGAAGCTTGGCAGTGTTGTAAGTGTTGATTATATCACAGTTTGATTATCTTGCTATACCTTGCTTTATTGCAAGTGTTGATTATACCTTGCTTTATTGCAAGTGTTGATTATATCAGTTTGCTTAACTTTGATTATCTTGCTATACCTTGCTTTATTGCAAGTGTTGATTGTATCAGTTTGCTTAACTTTGATATACCTTGCTATACCTTGCTTTATTGCAAGTGTTGATTATATCAAGTGTTGATTATATCTGATTATACCTTGCTTTATTGCAAGTGTTGATTATACCTTGCAGCACTTTTCTCTCCGCATGTTTCGTGTGGAAGCCGAGCGGAAACCACACGGACCCCATTATAGTCTATGGGGTCCGCAGGTTTCCTTAGGTAAACCGCTTTACTATGCGTATAGGTTTCCTTTTGGGGGGGGTCCCCAAGCTGACTCCACGAACAGAAACCGAATGCAGATGTGAACCAGTCCTAAATCTGTGCTCCAAAAAAGAAATAATGCTCATTCCCTTCTGTATCTGGCTGTGTACCCAAACAGCAGTATATATGCACATATGGCATTAAGTACATTATCCTGGGTATAACAGTGTCATACATGTGGGCATAAACTGCGGCTTAGGCACGTAGCAGAATGCAGATGTAAAGGAGCACTATGTTGCTTTAGGAGCACAGATTTAGATGTTTGGTATCTGGATACCATGTAATGTTTTCAAAGCCCATAAGGTGCCAGTAAAGGGGAATCCCCTAGGGAGTGACCCCATTTTGAAAATTGTACCCCACAAAGAATTTATCAAGGGGCGTACTGAGAATTAGTTTCCTCATATGTGAATGCACATTGGATGGTGAAAAATAAATATGAAAGCTTTGGTGGAGTGCATTGGGTACACCAAATTCCCTATTATTTTCCCAGTAGCTCCTATGATTGGGGGGTTACTCTGGGGGTCCCTTCTAGTGTCTTTTCCCTCGTAAGCTCTAAATCTGAGGTATATCCTGATATATGCTCGCACAGCTTATACATTCCCTTCCTGCCGCACCAGTTCAGTCCTAATGAATTAGAAATCTTTAGGGTTTTTGTCTTCACATTGTGCAAGTTATAATTGTTTTAATATTTCTGGTGATGTAGCCATATGAGGACTTATTTTTTTGCAGGAGGAGATGCATTTTGTAATTACACCATTTTGGGATACCTATAACTTATTGGCTAAATTGTATTAACTCTTCCTTGGTGGATTTAAAAATAAATTCTGGCATTGCTTTTAACCTTTTTGCGGTTCACTGTACAGCATAAGTAACATGTTATCGATTACAGCGATACCTAATGTACAGTGCCTTGCGAAAGTATTCGGCCCCCTTGAACTTTTCGACCTTTTGCCACATTTCAGGCTTCAAACATAAAGATATAAAATTTTAATTTTTTGGTGAATTTTTAATGTTTTGCTTACTTTTTTTATACCATTTTATATTTTATTGGGGGTAAAACAGCGAAAAAACGTTGGCTTGGCTCCTTGATTTTTCTTCCTGCCATATGGGAAAAAATATTTTTATTTTTGTAGATCGGGCGTAAATGCTGGTAATTCGGTTTCTATGGTAGCCTTCTATGACAGCAACACCGGCGGTTAAATTGCCTCTCCCCACTTTCCACCTCAGTGTATTTCAAAGTACCCATTTTTCGCCTGGACCCTGGTATCCTCAGCTTCCCAAGCTCACAAGCAGTCTTCCATACACCAAACCGGATTACTTGATACTAGCATACCTTACCATCCAGCCAGACTCCAGCATAACTAGTGAACCAGCCATGTGAAGTCTTTTGGACGTACCATATACTATTACTTTGCTGAATGAAGGTCCCTGGCTGAGGGTATCTCTCCAGATGTACCATTAGGCGGATCCTATTCAACTGACTACAGGGTCTCCGCAACAATTAAGAGACCGGGCCCTACTCAACTGATCTTATATGTTCTAATTGTTTTCTCATTGCCTGACGAAGGGTTACTACCCAAAAAACGTTGTACCTAAAACTATAATAAATTAAGTAGCATAACCTTCTGGAGTACGGTTCAACCTTATTTTTTGTCTACAAATACATAGGGAGGTGGTCAGCCGCTCAAAGAATGTGCACCCTTCTTCTGGATCTAAAACCTGAGTGCTGCCTGACCCCTATCCTTGGATCCGAGCACCACTGGAGAGGTACCAAATAACTCAGGAACGGATAATAGCCTGAAGGACCTTTCTACCAAAAGAAAGTTCCTCAGTGCTACACAGATCTAGTCTGTAATGCCTCACAAATGTATGAACCGACGACCAAGTTGCTGCTTTGCAAATTTGTTCTAATACAGACATGGCCATGGTAGAGTATGTTTTGAGATAGTCTGGCGGAGATAGGTTTTTGTTAGGAGTAGAGCTGGAACCTCAGTGATTGCTGCTGTGAGTTTACCAGCTTCCTTCTAATGTCTTTTTTACTTGGTGTGTGTTCCCCTTTTAGGCTTGATTACCTGTCTGTTTCCTGGGTCTTTAAAAGATCACTCCTGTTTGAACCTGATTGCTGGCTATTCAGTTTTTGTCCTGTTGGTTTGGCTCTAGTCTCTGCACCTGGCTCTTGTGTTTCTGACCCCTGGCTTTGCTGTTTCGACTTCATTTCCGTCTACTGATTTGGCTCCCACGTACTTGTTTGGTTTGAGCGTTGTTTGCCTCCTAGACCTGCCTTTGCCTAATGTTCTGTACCTCGCTGCTGATCGGATAGACAACTACTCCACTGTTACTCCCGTTTGCACTGTATTGTCATCTCTGCTGCCGACCGGATAAGCAACCATCCTACGTCACTACTGCTCCAAGTACTTCAGCTATCATGGTTGCTCTGCGGCAACGGAAGTCACCTTATCCTCTTTGTCACGAAAGCTCTGCACGTCTGAATAGACGTATCCTCCGATTGTCTGCCAGGTCCTATGTTCCTATGGTGAGTAGTCTGAGATTCTGGGTCTGCTGCTACCTGTAGTGTGCCAACTTACGCTACACTGTTCAGTTGTTGCTACTTTGGCCAAAGGAACCTGCAAATTCCAACTCCACCACTAGGAGCTCTGGTGAAGACGTCCAGAGGCTGGTTTAGGGTCAATTCAGATGTGCAGTATCTCTGGTAGCTGCTTTTTCCATAGTACAGTCATGGCCAAAAGTTTTGAGAATGACACAAATATTATATTTTCACATGATCTGCTGCCCTCTGGTTTTTATGTGTGTTTGTCAGATGTTTTTAATCACATACAGAAATATAATTGCATTCATATTATGAGTAACAGAAGCTTATATTGACAGTTAGAATGAGTTAATGCAGCAAGTCAATATTTGCAGTGTTGACCCTTCTTCTTCAGGACCTCTGCAATTCTCCCTGGCATGCTCTCAATCAACTTCTGGACCAAATCCTGACTGATAGCAGTCCATTCTTGCAGAATCAATGCTTTAATTTTGTCTGAATTTGTTGGTTTTTGTTTGTCCACCCGTCTCTTGATGATTGACCACAAGTTCTCAATGGGATTAAGATCTGGGGAGTTTCCAGGCCATGGACCCAAAATCTCTATGTTTTGTTCCCTGAGCCATTTAGTTATCACCTTTGCTTTATGGCATCATGCTGGAAAAGGCATTGTTGAGCGCCAAACTGCTCTTGGACGGTTGGGAGAAGTTGCTCTTGGAGGACATTCTGGTACCATTCTTTATTCATGGCTGTGTTTTTAGGCAAGACTGTGAGAGAGCCGATTCCCTTGGCTGAGAAGCAACCCCACACATGAATGGTTTCAGGATGCTTTACAGTTGGCATGAGACAAGACTGGTGGTAGCGCTCACCTCTTCTTCTCCGAATAAGCTGTTTTCCAGATGTTCCAAACAATCGAAAAGGGGATTCATCAGAGAAAATGACTTTACCCCAGTCCTCAGCAGTCCACTCCCTGTACCTTTTGCAGAATATCAGTCTGTCCCTGATGTTTTTTCTGGAGAGAAGTGGCTTCTTTGCTGCTCTCCTTGAGACCAGGCCTTGCTCCAAGAGTCACCGCCTCACAGTGCGTGCAGATGCACTCACACCTGCCTGCTGCCATTCCTCAGCAAGCTCTGCACTGCTGGTAGCCCGATCCCGCAGCTGAAACACTTTTAAGAGACAGTCCTGCCGCTTGCTGGTCTTTCTTGGGTGCCCTGGAGCCTTTTTGGCACCAATGGAACCTCTCTCCTTGAAGTTCTTGATGATGCGATAGATTGTTGACTGAGGTGCAATCTTTCTAGCTGCAATACTCTTCCCAGTTAGGCCATTTTTGTGCAGTGCAATGATGACTGCACGTGTTTCTTTAGAGATAACCATGGTTAACAGAAGAGAAACAATGATGGCAAGCACCAGCCTCCTTTTAAAGTGTCCAGTGGTGTCATTCTTACTTAATCATGACAGATTGATCTCCAGCCCTGTCCTCATCAACACCCACACCTGTGTTAATGGAGCATTCACTGAAATGATGTAAGGTGGTCCTTTTAAGGCAGGGCTGCAATGATGTTGAAATGTGTTTTGGGGGATAAAGTTCATTTTCTAGGCAAATATTGACTTTGCAAGTAATTACTGTTAAGCTGATCACTCTTTATAACATTCTGGAGTATATGCAAATTGCCATTAGAAAAACTGAAGCAGTAGACTTTGTAAAAATTTATATTTGTATCATTCTCAAAACTTTTGGCCATGACTGTAGTTAGTAGTCCTGGTTTTGCGACCTCTTTCTGTAAGCTGAGTGTGAACTGCATTTGAACCATAACACTTTTTTTTTTTAATCCAGGAAGCCACAGTCTTTTTTGAAACTTTTTTTCCCCTTATTGGGCTCACAATGTTGGATTTTCATCCTCTCTCCAGCTTTCTGTAAACTCTAGATGATTAAGTACAATTCTTTGTACATTCAAGGTATGAAACAGTTCTTCTGTACTATTCCTTGAATACTGACAGAAGGATGGAAGGATTATGTCCCAAGACATATGAAACTCTTGAGACCTCCTTTGGGTTATAAAAAAAAAAAAAAATTGGATCTGGCTTGAATATTATTTTATCGTCCAGAATTTTTTTAGTTATGAGCTAACAGAGCCTTTATTTTGCTCACTCTCGAAGCTGTGGTTATAGTCACTAAAAAAAGCTGTTTTCCATTTAAAGTGCTTTGTAGATTTTGTTTGAAGCTGGTTCAAAAGGCTGCAAAGATAAACCCTTCCATGGGTGCTTAGGTGGTAGGGGCTTTATAACCTTTTGTTTTTCCTGTCCCTATTAGGGGGTGGAGAATCAACCTCATGTGGTGCAGTCATGGGGGACATTTTTGAGAAAGTCCCCCTAAAGCCTCCTTGTGAATGTAGCACCAGTGCACTTGGCGTGATCGGCACTCCATTCACTTATGGGCCTGCTAGAAATTAGTCCCATATATGTGAATGGAACACCGGTTATGCGCAGCATTGGCAGTTTGGCCCCAGATCAGCTAAATCAATTTATATTCTTCTAGCCCAGGCATTTTGTGACACAGGGATATGGGGCTTGAACCAGCGATCATTAGATCGCTTCTAACATAGATTACAATACTACTGTACTGTACAGGCTTCAAACGTTATATACTATGGCAGGCACAGAAGCCTTTAGGAGGCTCCTGATTGCCATTACAACCAAATGGAGGTGGTTTGGGGGAGGGGGGAGTGAAAGCAAAAGCAACAGAAATACTCAGTTGCCACAGTCACATGTGAGATCCTCGGCTATGGCACCCACTCAGCTGATACCATGTTTGAAGCCCGGCATCCGCCGTACAATTATTGGATTAATGTTGGGTAAATCCAATTAGATAATTCTGTTAAAAAACAGAATAGTCTGAAACACTCTTGACAAAATCAAAATAGTTTGATTAAATCGCCCAGCTCTAGTATGTAATCAAAATCTCTCTCCTAAATAAGGTATAACCTGAATATTAACCACGCAGTCATGCGTTGCATTCAGTTATCTTTCAACCACAACTATGATGTCCTGCACACAAGCCCCCCCCAATCTCCCCCATCTCCTTTCAATAACCCCCCCCCCATGATAATCATGCCCCCCTTTTGTCCCACAGAATCCCTCCTTGACTAATTTTTTTTTTTTTACATTACAGGGTTAAATTTTCTTCTGACAATTGAAGGCTGTGTATCATCAATAACTATGTCAGTGATCCTTGGCTGACCACAGTTTTCACATCACCTCCATCCCTATTATCTGGTATTCCCTAAAATTTATTTTTTTTTTTTTTTTTTTTTTTTTTTAAATCTACATCTGTTCCTGCAACAAAAACCACACACACACACACACACAAACACACACACACCTTGCATGGCTAGCATGCCTGTCAGCTGAATTTTTAGGATCAGGTGCCAAACAACACTATTGTATTTTATGACTTGCATACTTTTTTTTTTAGCAGTTGTCCCCTATGCAAGCCTGAAAAGCTCAAGTTTTTCCTAAGCTAGTGGATGGAGACAAGCTGGTATGATGTCTCCTATTGCAAAAGGGTGAAATCTGCAACAAGGCTGCAGAAATTCTGTAGAAAAAAAAAAAAAAAAAAAAAAGTGTTGAAACACATCCTGACGGTGAAATGAATTTATCTAGTTACATCATGGCCTATAAAACCCTTAAGGCTGGAGCCCCATGTGGAGGAAACGCTGCAGCAAAAAACATGGGGTTTTACAGTCCCTACACTGCAGAAAAATACTGGCAGCGGAAATGCTACGATTTCCAAATCTGTTGCGTTTTTGGAAATCGCAGCATGTCAAGTATACCTATGAAAACGCCGGCAGTTTCCCTATAGGTAAAATTTAAGCAGAAAGTCTGCAGAGGAACACTCTGCAGACTTTGTGAAAAGCGCTGTGGGGAAAACTACAATGTGTTTCCTGAAACAAAACACAGAGCAGAGATATTGAACTCTGCATCTACATCCCATACGTAATAGTGCTCCAGCAAAGATGTAAACTAATGACAAATCTAAAACGTAACTTTTACTAGTGTATCCATAAAAGTCTTACATCCCAAATAAATATAACCACATTCCCTTTTATTGGGATTTAGAGGTTATCATAAAAATCAGTATGAATCCAGTTATATTATATTCAATCAATTAGTATTTCATGTGAAATTATGCAAAAATTCACAATATTGCATACTGAAAGGTCACTACTTCAAAACAATGCCTGGTACTTATGCATGCTTGTTTCATGTGAATCTGTGCATTGGGTATTTACAGTACCAGGTAAAAACTACGATGTGTTTCCACCACAGCGCTTTTTCGCTGCAACCTGTTATATGACCTAGCCTAAAAGTCTTTTACACAAGTTAATAACTAGGCATTCGATGTTAGATCCTCAAAAGCATCAGTGTTTCTTGAATAAGGCCCAAACAGTCGTTAAAAGCACACGTGCCAATTTGCATCTGTTCCATTTTTGATGGCGGAGTATAATTTGCATAAGTTAATGGTCAATTAATAAAACAAAATGAATTTCATTGGTCTTTTTTTTTTTTTTTTCTTTGACCCAATCCACCAATCACTTTTTTAATGGATGTCAATCTATTGATTTCTGTTGGGTCCATATGTCTGTTAGTATTTGACTGCTGTGAAAAATGGTAAGTCATAAAACGGACATGTGAATAGGCACATTGAAGTCAAGGTATTTTCAAAATAGCAGTGTGACTATAGTTACATTGCTGTGTGAATAAGGCCTAATGCCATTTCATCAGCTCATGTAAAAGGTCTCGATCACACACAAGCAAACGAAAGCAACTGCTTCTTTTATGCAGAAATAAAAATAATGGTTGTCAGTAGCATGTCTCCCCATGTAAACGGGATGTGCTGCTGCCAAAAAAAGCAAACTGCGGAGACATTTTGTCTCCATACAGGTTTGCATGGGGCAAGATTTTATAACCTTTTTATAAAGTTTTTCTTATTGGTGATTATGAGTGAAAATAGGTACCTGAAAAGGGGAAAAAAAAAAAAAAAAAAAAAAAGTTAGTGACTAAATGTTTATTTTTAAATGCATGCATATCTGGCTTTGATAAAAAAAAGCATGAATTTTGCAGTCGTAAACTATTCAAAAATACAAACAGCATTAAGATAGACAGTTATCAAGCACTCTGACATGTACATTTTCTATTAATAAAAACATATACAGTGAGACAGTATTTACAATCAGAAATGGAAACCATCATTTTCTTGCTGTTTGATTCATGGGCAGCATGAAATCCCAACAGAGAGCAGTGTTTCACCCTGCAATGCTTCAGCACTTCAGAGAAACAGTTTTAAAAATGAGCCCAAACAGAGGGAGAAGAGGAGTCCTCTGTGAGGCTTCTCCCTGCTCAGTCTCGATTGACAAGTTTCTTCATGTTTGCATATAAGTAGAGATTTGGAAATCAAACAGAGTAGGCTAGGAAGGAGACACACAGCCAATTTCTCTCACTGTTCCTGGCTACATTTAAAGAACCCCTAAACTTTCAGACAATGTCGATATTCCGGCAGCATTTGTGTAATTTAAAATCTTTGTAATGCCTAGCTCTCGTTCATCAGGGAACCAGTCAGGAATAAGGCTAAAGTCATACATTGAGGAAATGAAGCAGGGGAAAAAAAATTCTGCATTTTACAGTACCAGCAATGTGAATGAGATTTTTGGTAATCTCAGCCACACATTGTGGAAAGAAATGCTGCGTTGTCAAAACATTTTTATAAATTATATGGGATGGGAAGGTAAAACTGAAAAGTGTTTTTGCTGCATTTTTTCTACTGTATTTTTCCACAACATTTTTTAGCAATGTTTCTGTAATGTGCGACTTTAGCCTAAATTCTACCGGTGGGGAGCATAAAACTGATAACCAGTTCCTTATAATTACTATAAGGTCCCATTTACACATTGTGCTGAAGCAGCAGACCCCTCCAACACATCTTCGGGGAAGAAAAAAAAAAAATATATATATATATATATTAATGACAACTCTTTGGAATGCAGTACAGTATTGGGACTCATTAAAAGTCAAGAGGCAGGATTGCCAGCTGAAAACCAGGCTTCTGCTGAAAGTTATGAAGTAGTTGGCTTATACTTGGGGCAAAAATATATATATATATATATATATATATATATATATATATATATATATATATATACTTTGCATGGATCCAGGGGTTTTTTTTGTTTTTTTTTTTTATACAAAGACAGTCCCCAAAATGCAGCGTCTAGACAGTCATAAATGTAGACTCCCAGTGAACATTTGGTTGCAGGATTTTAGGTCACAGACCTTGATATGGCCATTTATCAGGCCCAAGCATTCAAGGTTAATAAACATTATTTTAGGCAGAAGAGAGATCATAGTAAACTTTACTGCCAATTTTTAGAAATTTGCATGATTTTGAGTAGCCTTCACAATTATTCACATGTAAAACAGGACAATTTATAAAGTTTTGCAGACAGACATTTTGTTTTCACAGTATAAAATCATTTTTTCTGAGTGCATTTTATAAACCGTATTAAAATCTATTTGTATACAATTACAAAATAAATATTACAAACATAGTACTGACTTGATAAGACTTCTATTAATTTACAAAACTAACATGATACAACTTTGCCTTGTAAAAATCTACTTTCGAATTCAAACAATGCTAGCCATGAATATTAGCTTTTTATTTATTCACACTTTTATCATTAGGCTATTGGCAACTACTGTATATGAAAGCACAATCCCAAAAAAAATCCACATCTTCCAAGCTGTAAAGGACTTCTATTTATGCGATATAATCCACTGTATGCACTGTAAATTTGTTTACTCTTCATGCTGTGGTAGAGTGAACCTCGTCCACACATACAGGTATATTTCTTTTTTTTTTTTTTTTTTAATCTATACACTGCTTAAATGAAAGTGTGCACATGATTTTGTTTGAGATGAATTGTGGAGTTTCACAGTTATCCATTTTTGGATTCAGTACGTCAATATTAAAAAAACAAAACAACTCTACACTCCCATCTGCATATCAGCAAAGTTGTAGAAGTTGTCCACATCTTGAGAAGAGGAGGTCTTGCTTTCTGAAACAAATACCTACATTTGTGTAAAAGGAGATAAGAATATACATGTGTTAAAATCTGGAAAAAAAAAAAAATATATATAAAATCAAAATCCATGTTACTATCACATGATACTCATTTATTAAACTAGGTTATGATAATACAGTGTAACTTCATACCACTATGCTCTATTAAAGTAAGCCTGATTATTTATATAATGGTGATAAAAATCCTGATATTACAAAACACTAAATTTGTTATTACTTCTATAGCACTGCTGAGGTAGCAGTCTTTGGCAGCCCCATAGATGTGAACAGAGCGCCAGCCAAGCATGTTCCATTAAAAGGAACTTGTAGACCCTTATTCCCGATCCAGAAGAAGGAAGTCTAATTTGTGGCATAACCCCTTACAGCTTGGTCTCTCCCCTCTACAATCCATTTTGAATGCAGTGGCTAGGCTCATTTATCATTCTAGACGCTACAGCGATGCCTCTGGTCTGATGCCTCTGGTCATCTTTATGCTGATGACACCCAATTATATACGTCATCCCGTGACATCACCCCTGCACTAATACAGAACACCAGTGACTGTCTCTCTGCTGTCTCAAATATCATGTCTTTGCTCTATCTGAAACTGAATCTCTCAAAGACTGAACTACTGCTGTTTCCACCATCTAAGAGATCTGTCCCTGATATCTCCATTGCAGTCTCTGGCCTTACCATAACTCCTAGGCAGTATGCCCGCTGCCTCGGGGTTTTGTTTGACTCAGACCTTTCCTTCACCCCCCCATATCCGATCACTTGCGCGCTCATGTTATCTCCACCTCAAAAACATCTCCAGAATCCGCCCTTTCCTTACCACAGATACACTAAAGACACTTATTGTCTCCCCTGATCCACTCTCGCCTTGACTACTGTAACTCCTTACTAATCGGTCTTCCCCTTACTAAACTCTCCCCTCTACAATCTATTCTGAATGCGGCGGCCAGGCTCATCTATCAGTCTAGACGCTACAGCGATGCCTCCGGTCTGTGTCGGTCACTACATTGGCTGCCTATTCAATACAGAATACAATATAAACTTATTGTCGTCATCCACAAGGCTCTCTATAATGCTGCACCTCCCTCATCTCTGTCTATCGCCCATCCCGTACTCTCCGTTCACTCAATAACCTAAGACTAACATCCTCTATCAGAACCTCCCATGCTCGTATACAAGACTTCTCCCGAGTTGCACCACTTCTCTGGAATGCTCTATCCCGGACTATCAGATTAAATCCCAATTTCTACATATTTTTTCAGACAGGCCTATCACAACTCCTATTGTAAACCCTTCCGTAGTTAGATTCCCTAAAACGTACCCTCTGTTCATGCTCTCACATTACCCCACAGGATATGATGCCGTTTCAGACTAACTTTATATGTCCAGGCACCATCTGCACGTAAAAGGACACAACTGGTGACGGCTCATACAGCTTTATACATGTGTAATGACAGTAACCTCTATTACAAAATTGTCTGACCATTGTATAAGCAATGCTACCTCCGATGCTGCCCCTGCTACCTCTTGTGTCACCCCCTCTACCTCATAGATTGTAAGCTCTTGCTAGCAGGGCCCTCAGTCCTATTGTATGAATAGACTACTTCTTTGTAATTTATCTTTTTTGTCTGTACTTGAACCCTACAAATTGTACAGTGCTGCGGAATATGTTGGTGCTATATAAATAAAATGTATTATTATTATTAGGTCACAGCGCCAATAAACTTACTGGGTATGTTACATTCAAAGGGGTATTACACAAGAATACTCCTGTGATTAGGCTCAGGGGGGTATTACATTATCCCTCTATGTGACAATCCAAGAGCAAAAGTATAGTATGCTCTCTGATTGATAGGAGAGGGGATAACATGGACAGAAGTCCCTGCTATCCTTCCCCCCCAATCTTTAAAATCTTCATAGCTCTAACGGATCCTGTGATGAGAATATACAGTGCTGGCCAAAAGTATTGGCACCCC
This sequence comes from Leptodactylus fallax, assembly GCA_947044405.1. Lineage (NCBI taxonomy): Eukaryota > Metazoa > Chordata > Amphibia > Anura > Leptodactylidae > Leptodactylus > Leptodactylus fallax. The sequence goes on from CAMRHE010000014.1 coordinate 12,419,996, forward strand.
TGCAATTCTGTCAGATAATACTCAATTTCTTCCAGAAAATGATTGCAATCACAAATGCTTTGGTAATAATATCTTCATTTATTTTGCTTGCAATGAAAAAACACAAGAGAGAATGAAAAAAAAAAAAAAAAAAAAAAAAAAAAAAGTCAAATCATTGATCATTTCACACAAAACTCCCAAAATGGGCCGGACAAAAGTATTGGCACCCTCAGCCTAATACTTGATAGCACAACCTTTAGACAAAATAACTGCGAACAACCGCTTCCGGTAACCATCAATGAGTTTCTTACAATGCTCTGCTGGAATTTTAGACCATTCTTCTTTGGCAAATTTCTCCAGGTCCCTGAGATTTGAAGGGTGCCTTCTCCAAACTGCCATTTTGAGATCTCTCCACAGGTGTTCTATGGGATTCAGGTCTGGACTCATTGCTGGCCACTTTAGAAGTCTCCAGTGCTTTCTCTCAAACCATTTTCTAGTGCTTTTTGAAGTGTGTTTTGGGTCATTGTCCTGCTGGAAGACCCATGACCTCTGAGGGAGACCCAGCTTTCTCACACTGGGCCCTACATTATGCTGCAAAATTTGTTGGTAGTCTTCAGACTTCATAATGCCATGCACACGGTCAAGCAGTCCAGTGCCAGAGGCAGCAAAGCAACCCCAAAACATCAGGGAACCTCTGCCATGTTTGACTGTAGGGACCGTGTTCTTTTCTTTGAAGGCCTCTTTTTTTTTTTCCTGTAAACTCTATGTTGATGCCTTTTGCCAAAAAGCTCTACTTTTGTCTCATCTGACCAGAGAACATTCTTCCAAAAAGTTTTTGGCTTTCTCAGGTAAGTTTTGGCAAACTCCAGCCTGGCTTTTTTATGTCTCTGGGTCAGAAGTGGGGTCTTCCTGGGTATCCTACCATAGAGTCCCTTTTCATTCAGACACCGACGGATAGTACGGGTTGACACTGTTGAACCCTCGGACTGCAGGGCAGCTAGAACTTGTTTGGATGTTAGTCGAGGTTCTTTAGCCACCATCCGCACAATCTTTCGTTGAAATCTCTCGTCAATTTTTCTTTTCCGTCCATATCTAGGGAGGTTAGCCACAATGCCATGGGCTTTAAACTTCTTGATGACACTGCGCACGGTAGACGCAGGAACATTCAGGTCTTTGGAGATGGACTTGTAGCCTTGAGATTGCTCATGCTTCCTCACAATTTTGCTTCTCAAGTCCTCAGACAGTTCTTTGGTCTTCTTTCTTTTCTCCATGCTCAATGTGGTACACACAAGGACACAGGACAGAGGTTGAGTCAACTTTAATCCATTTCAACTGGCTGCAAGTGTGATTTAGTTATTGCCACTACCTGTTATGTGCCACAGGTAAGTAACAGGTGCTTTTAATTACACAAATTAGAGAAGCATCACATGATTTTTCAAAGGGTGCCAATACTTTTGTCGACCCCCTTTTTTATGTTTGGTGTGGCATTATATCCAATTTGGCTTTTTGACAATTCTTTTTGTGGTTTTCCATTGAAGACAAATTAAATGAAGATATTATTACCAAAGCATTTGTGATTGCAATCATTTTCTGGAAGAAATTTAGTATTATCTGACAGAATTGCAGGGGTGCCAATACTTTTGGCCAGCACTGTATGTGTGTGTATGTGTATATAGATAGATAGATAGATAGATAGATAGATAGATAGAAGATAGATATAAAGAGAGAGAGAGAGAGAGAGAGAAAAAAAAAAAAACAAAAAACACACACACACACACACACACACACACACACACTCACCTCTCTACTCCCCTGCTGTCTCGCTGCCCTCTGTGAAAGGTGATCCCTGGCAAGTGGAGACTGAGACAGGTCCTTTGCCAGTTAGATTGGAATATCATCTGTTTCATACAGCTGATACTCTTATCTCCCTGTTCCAGGGCACTGTCAGTTATGATAGTAAGCCCCTGGATCAGTACTGTGCATAGCTGCACTGTGAATGGTGGGTCTGTACAAACCCACCACAGTGCCCACCAGAGAGGGGAGGCTTCTAGTGGTCCCTTGTTGGTAACATGGGAGTCTCAGCTGCTGGCAACATCTGAGCTCCTAATACCCAGACATTCTACCTGCTAGGAAAGCCCTGGGAGCTGTGATGTAACTGTACGTCCTGGTGCATTAATGAAGCTCTCTCCAGGATGTACAGTTACATCGTGGTGCGCCTAAGGGTTAAAATCCATGGCCCTCCACCTTTATTACCTCATAGTCTAATAATTTATTTAGCTTTTTTTTTTTTTTTTTCCAACAAAAACCCCACACACATACACGCGCAACATGGAAATGAGACTCCACAAATCGGCCACTTTTGTGGACGGTCAGACGAATGTTCAATGTATTTTTATGGCCACTTCAGCCAACAAAAGTCTGATGTGTATGCAGGGCTGTGGAGTCGGTACGCCAAAGCCCCGACTCCGACTCCTCAATTTCCCCTGACTCAGACTCCAACTCCGACTCCGATTCCACCAAAATAGGCACCGACTCCGACTCCACAGCCCTGGACTGCTAAACCTTATAGGTTCACTCAGAACTCAGTCTCATCATTATATGAGGAACAGAACAGACCTTTACAGGACATTTCATCATTTTCAACATTTCATCATTTTCCCAAATTCTTATGAAAATATATTCAGCACATACTGCATTGTACTACTAACTGTACCAATTTATTATATATTTTGGGAGTCGGAGTCGGTCCATTTTATACCGACTCCGACTCCAACTCCACCAAAACAGGCACCGACTCCGACTCCACGACTCCGACTCCACAGCCCTGTGTGTATGGCCAGTTTAAGGTGTGAAACCCTTGTTTCCTTATTACCCAAAAGCAAGCAGAAGGTACTCTATTCTAAATCCATGCTCAGACATGGCAGAATGGTAAATCTGCCTCAAAAATCCAAAACCTAAGAAAATCTGACGTTACTGTACAATAAAATCATTGTGGATTCTTGAATCCATAGCATACCCTCCACACATACCCTACACAGGATTACATTTGCAGAGAAAAAGAATCACATCACAAACAAAAATGTCTTTAAGCCCTTTGGGACTTTACATTCTTTCTTGCATTTACTTACAACTGATTTGTAGCTCGTTTATTATGTCATCTTTGAACTTCTTGGAAGCAATGTACTTTTTACAAATGAAGATTAACCTAAATTGGTTTGTTCCTCATATGCTCTTAAGTCCAAGGCCATTTCTTATGCCAAATGTGTGCCACCAGCACTGACCCATGCCTTGTTCACTACATGGGGACAACTTGGCTTTACTGATTCATTATAATTCATGCTAGTTTTCTGCAGCTAGTTATAAAGGAAACATACGCTAGTTCCTAACTGGCATAGATTTCCATTGTGACACAGGGACGTCTGACTGATTTATGAAGAGGCCGTAGCCAATAAGTTCTCAATAAGTTCATACCAGTGTATCTTCAGGCTTAGAGTGTTATTTACTCTTGGTTATGTGTAAACTGGTAAACCTGTATATGAATATTTGTACCTACTGGCCCAAAACTTGGTAGATATAGGACTTCTATTTCACATTATCAGTTTTCCCCTCTGTAGTCTGTACATCTGTAGTTAACATATGAAGGCTCCCAGGCTTGTCATTGTATTATAGCTATTGAGGCAGGTCTATGATCAGCTTCAATAGCTATGTAGCAAATCTCCCATAGATTGCAATACAGTTGTATTGCAGTCTATGGGACCTGCAGTCAAAGAATTGCAGGTTCAAGCACCCTAGGGTGGCTAATCAAAAATTAGTAAAAATAAATAAATAAATAAAATAAAAAACACCACACACACAGGAATATAAAAAGGTTATAGGTGTCAGAATATGGTTGTGAGGAATGCCCCCCTGACTGTACTCTAACATAGCCTTGTACTGTCGAAGGGGGCACTCCTTACAGCCCAGCAATGACACTGAGCTGTGAGGAACACCCCCTTTGACAGTACAAGGCGTTGAATTCAGTGCAGTGTCTGCATTCTAGTGGTATATAATACTGCACATTGATGAGTACATGAAAGGTCCTATTTAAGTATCAACAACCTAAGCCTGACATACTTTTCTTCAATCCTGCACTTCCTGCTGATTCCTTCGCCCTCTCCATAGACTTCTATAGACATGAGCTATCCGAGGAGGAAGGAGAGCAGGAAAACTGCTGAATACAAGGAGAAAGAGGCATAGCATTCTGATAAGATATGATAAAGTCTCTTGTTACAAATTGCCTGTACTATTGATTTATCCAAAGTTTATTAAAATAAAAAATGCCTACTTAGGTTAAAAAAAAAAAATATTTTACACCAAAGATACTTTAAAGAATCTATTGGGACTTACATTTGTACCACTGAAGATGGTGGCAGTAGCCTCCTGGCAGGTCTCCACTGCTCCTTCTCCATTAAATTCTAAAGCAACAACAGACCCTAAAGGGGGAAAAAAAACACAAAACAAAAATACATATGTGTATGCATATTTATTAACTCTTCATGGTGCTACTTTTTGCTCAACTTACATGATATTGCAGGTCAATATGCAGCAGTTTTAATTTAAAGGGGTTGTACAGGATAAATGCATATTTTAATCATAAGGCCCTCATGCCCACCCCTCTCCAACTTTCTAAATTACATTAACAATTTTTCTTTGTTTGACAGTAATATATGTAGGTCATGTGACTTGCATATACCCATTTTTTGTCTTTCCGCTGACGTTACAGGGGCTCAGTCTAATTGATATCCGCACCATCAGTGGAAAGGACTGGCCCCCCCAGCCCCATTATACCTACCTGTTCTTCCTGACAGCTCCAGACCCGGGACTCATGCACAATACAGTAGGTGGCTGGCACACGTAACTGTATGTGGGCCACCGTGGAGCATTATATAACATGTGGAGCATTATACTGTGGGGGGCTCAAAATTGATGCTGGCAGCCCTGTAATGATGATATACGGAAGTGATTACAATATTACAGCTAAAGGAGAAGGTTATAGCATGAGTGAGAACTACAAGTCTAAAGATGGCTGCTGAGGGTGCAGTGGGCAGGCTAGCTAGGGTAACAGGGGTAGTGACTAAGAAAGGGAGGGGGAGTGAGTCAACTCTGAGTGCAGCCCAAGGAATCATGGGAGGAGTTTTGGGTAAGGCACATAACAGGAAGATGCAGATGTAAACAAATGCAGAGGATGCCAGGACTTCAAGAGAACCCAGAAATCACTTTAAAGGTATTTGGGTGCATTTATTAACTTATTAATAGCACTAACGGACCTTTTTTTTTATCCCGGAGAACACCTTTGAAGTAATTGCATCACCTATATACACTGTGTTCCAAATTATTATGCAAATGTTCTCTCATATTTTCCAAAATTACCTATATGAATTGCAGTCATTGTAATTTTCCAGTCATCAACTATTCGAGTATAATTGAAAGGTTTTTGAACAAACTGCCTATGATAACAGTATATTTAAAAAAAATAAAACACTCAAAATGCATGTTTTACATTATTATGCACAGCAGAATTTGCAACCTTTTCATTTTTATTAAGAACAAAAAAATGGTCATTGTGAAATTATAAGCATTAGCAGGTTATTACAAACTGAAATCAAACAGTTTTCAAGCCAAAACTTTATTCTAGGTGATGTTACATTTGCACATAGGACCCCTTGTTCGAAAGAAGCTTCTGAACTCTCTCGTCCATTGAATTTGTCAGTTTTTGGATGGTTTCTGCTTCAATTGTTTTGCATGGGACAGAATACCCTCCCAGAGCTGTTGCTTAGATGTGAACTGCCTCCTGCCATCATAGACACTCCTTTTGATGATGCTCCAGAGGTTCTCAATGGGGTTGAGGTCAGGGGAGCATGGGGGCCACACCATAAGTTTGTCCCCTTTTATGCCCATAGCAGCCAGAGATGCAGATGTGTTATTTGCAGCATGAGACGGTGCATTATCATGCATGAAAATGATCTTTCTGCGGAATGCATGGTTCTTCTTCTTGAACCATGGCAGGAAGTGCTGTTTGAGAAACTCCACATACATTATGGAGTTCATCTTTACCCCTTCAGGGATCCTAAAGGGGCCAACAATCTCTCTCCCCATGATTCCAGCCCAAAACATTACTCCACCTCCTCCTTGTTGGCGACGTAGCCGTGTTTGCATGGGGTATCCATCAACAAGCCATCCTCCACTCCATCCATCTGGACCATCGAGAGCTGCACGGCACTCATCGGTGAACAAAACAGTTTTGAAGTCAGTCTTCATGTATTGTTTGGCCCACTGGAGCCGTTTCTGCTTGTGTGCAGTGGATAGAGGAGATCGACAGGATGGCTTACGCACAGCTGCAAACCTCTGAAGGACCCTGCATCTTGTTGTTCGGGGGACGTTGGAGGCACCAGCAGCTTCAAAAACTTGTCTGCTGCTATGACAAGGCATTTTTGAAGCTGCTCTTTTAACCTGACGTAATTGCCTGTTGGAAAGAGTCCTCAATTTTCCCTTATCAGCACGCACACGTGTGTGCTGTGAATCAGCTACATACTTCTTGATTGTGCGATGATCACGATGAAGTGTCTTGGCAATGTTGATTGTAGTCATGCCTTGACCTAAACACTCCACAATTTGTTGCTTCTCAGCAGCCGACACATCCTTTTTCTTTCCCATTTTGGCTGAAAATGTAGGCTGCTTAATAATGTGGGACAGCCTTCTTTAAGTAGTCTTGCCTTTAATTGGACACACCTGCCAAACTAATCAGCACAGGTGTCTGCAATTGCTTTCAGTGATATAAAGAGCCCTGACACACATCACCATCAATGAGTTTAACTGACAAACAAAAAAAATTCTTACCTTATCACTGCTAAACACTTTTTGCATAATAATTTGGAACAGTGTAATATAGACATTTTATAGATACATTTTTTTTCAAGTTTATTTTAATGTTCATTCCATAGCTTTAGCTATCTTGGCTGAGCGGTTAACAGCACTTAGAGATTTGCTTTACAGTAGCCACATGGACCACAGGAAACTTTAGTCTTGCAATATTCTTTAATTTCTACTGTGGAACTTTCTTGGCATGGTTTGTGACCTGTTGACCTGTGCAGTGGTCATTGTGCAAGATGAGATGAGGTGAACGGTGATCATCACCTATTGTCAGTGGCTGATCACGTGTCTTCTGCATATAGATGTTACCCTTCATTCTATAGATTGTAAGCTCTTGCGAGCAGGGCCCTTAGTCCCATTGTGTGAATTGACTATTTCTTTGTAATGTATCTTTTTGTCTGTACTTGAACCCTACAAGTTGTACAGTGCTGCGGAATATGTTGGCGCTATATAAATAAAATGTATTATTATTCTATACCTGTCTGAGGTTTAAAGCTATTTTAAAGTTTTCTCCATAGTACTCCAAAAATTCTTAAAGAGGACCTCCCCCCACCAATTTAAGTGCTTATCATTTATTATTAGGTGCTACTTCATAGATTCCAGCACAGTTGGAATTTCTCTAGCTTCCACAGTTCCTGAGCAGCAAGCGCAGACAGTTTTTGTGCTCAATGTACTTTTTAATCTCTGTATTTTCAGAAGGGCAGAGTCAGATGGGAGGCGGGATTCAGAGCTCCAATCAGAGGCTGCTAGTGTCAGAGCTCAGAATCATAGCCCTTGCTTGCTCCTGCCTGACACTGCCCTTCTGGCAGTACACAGTGTTATGGAAATGTGATGTCTTGAATTTTTAGCTTGCTTCTCTAAAGCACAAAGCAGTTTACAATCCTTGATATGGATGTACTAAAAACCAAGGTCAATCTGTCTGTAGCATATCTGACCCAGGAGGTGGGGGTGGAGGACTGTTTGCCCTTCAGTTTGGAAGCTGAGAGTAACACTTTTTTTTTTTTATATAAAGGATTTTCTTTTCTTTAGGACTAATATGCTTTGTTAAGTATAAGACCCTCCTCCCGCCAATGATCAATCATAATTACCAGTTTCTGCGCATGCTCTATTATAATTGACACAACCTGTATAAATTCTTATGTTATAATAAACACAACTTGCTTCAATAACACCAACTGTGTGTGTGTCAGGCCAGTTCTTCCTTTGTGAGCTCATGATAGATAAAGTTGACAAATAATTTGTCACCGCTTGACAATCAGAATATTGAACCCGGTTTGGGTTTCGATAACACAGAGCCTAAGTAGAATATCAGGCACCAAAGGTAACAGCATTGATAGTTTGAGAACGGTGGGGGCTAGATGAAAGATTCCAACTGTGCCAGAATCAGTTTAGCTGCATCTACAAACAGGTACTAAGAAATGGAGATGCTGAAAAGTCCTCTTTAAAAATATGCTTAATATGAAAACATGATCCATGAGCCTCAATTTGTCTCCCTAGACCTGTATTGATAGTTTTATATCCTGTTCAAAAAAACAAACACTGCATGCATCAGAGGTGCTCCAATGGGAAGAACATAACATCACAATAATGGTAGTGTTGTAGATATACTAGCTGCATTGCATTTTCAAAATCTCCAGTCACTTTAGATAAATATATATTAGAGGAAAATTACATATAAATACCATACCATGCTCCAATAAAGGTAAAAACTCTGTAGCTCTTTCTTTAAAGACTCTCTTTGCGTCTTCTGGTTTCATTGCAACCTCTTTAGTTTGAATGAGTGATAAACCCTTGCCGATCATCTGCAAATTATCACATTATGATTAGAACCTGTAACAAAATAATAAATCCACACTATGGCTGGATTTACATCTGTGGTGACACTGCTGCAGTAACCATTCATAATCCTCTTTTTAGTCCAACAGTTTCAGTTTAAAGGAATGGACATCCAACGAGTCCATTATAGTAAATGGGGTTAGTCAGGCACTGTTGGCGTCTACAATTTTCGCGGGTAAATGGGCACAGATGTGAACATAGAGTAATTAACAATCAAGGGGGTGAAAAAAAAAAAAAAAAAAAAAAGTTAAAACCACCATATAGACGTGTTGTATTGCAGCAAAACTTAGCATCTTGGCATCTCAGATTGTAAGCCCTTGCGGGCAAGGCCCTCTATCCCACTGTGCCAGTAGGTCACTGTTAGTATTATATTTGCTTTGTACATCTTGTGTACCGTATGTAAATCCTCAAATGTAAAGCACCATGGAATCAATGGTGCTATATAAATAAATAATACTTTAAAAGGTAGTGTGCCTGTTGTTGAGAGGATTTTTGACTGTTAGACATGCCTACCTCTATGACACAGTCGAAGACATTTTGATCAGTTAACAGTCTTTGAAAGGGGGTGAATCAACTTAATTACACACCCCTGTCTCCTTCCAGACACTTAGCATAAGGAAATTTAGAGTCACAGTGGCCATTACTTGTTCTGCCATTGACAGCAGTCGGTGTTGTGAACAAGAAACCTAGACTGCCAGAGACTGGAGCCATATCATATTTAGTGACAAATCCATGCCCTGTTTGGGATACAATTACAGTCAAGTTTTGTTATGGAGGACTCATGGTGAGAGCTTCAATCCTGCTTTTGCTGTGGAGACACACAATGCCCTAACTGTTGGTTTGCTGATCTGAGGAGGCATCGCATACGATGATCAGTCAACCCCCTAATAGTGAAACGAAGTGATACAAGGAACACTAACAGCTCAGCAATATGTGCAGGGCAACCTGCAGTCATATGTATTGCCTCTCATGACAGGGCTTCCAGTAGGATAATGCTCTCCTATATACATGTGCAGGATCTACAGGCCCAGTTGCAATATCTCTGAGCAAATGTGACGCAAGATACCATACGGAACCTGTGTGGCTCCATGCCTAATTGTATCTCATCTTGCATCTAGGCTAGAGGCGACTCAACAGGGTACTAGAGCCTCCTTTCAATTTCCTTTTCCCCAATAAACTTATTCTCTCTCTAATATTGTAATCACTTATGTCATCATTACATTCACATATATAAGTTTCATTCCATTCCAACAACTCCTCCTTTGTGTGTGTTTTTTTTGTTAATGAGAATAGTATATAAAAAACTTAATGAGTGATGAAATATGACTTTACACAGTATGCCAACAGACGTAATGGGAGTTACTCTACCAAAAATTCTAAACTATGAAAAACTAAAATGAAAATCCTAAAATATAAAACAATAGCTCTTCAGCTATTAATTTGTCATAAAATATATTCCTTCACAAAAAAAAAAAAAAAAATGGATAATATAAACAACACACGAAGGGGGAAGTTGGAATCAATTGATATATGTAAGTTATTTAAAATATGAAATGATAACATTTTGGTGGAAAACTGTACAACTGAAAAGACGCATACAGGTTCCACATGGTATCCTGCGGCATATTTGCCACAGAGGTTGAAGCTAGGCCTGTAGATCCAGCACACACTTAGTTGCTGAAGCTGGTGTCCCAGCTGGTTCCATAAAAGGTCAATTGGTGATAAATCAGGCAACTGGTAGGCCATGGAAGTGTTGCAATTTAACAGCGACATTTCTGGGAAACTCTTGCTGTATGTGGATAAGCATTATCCTGCTGAAAATGCCAGTTGGAAGGTCTGATATGAGAGGCAACATGTGGCTGCAAGATGACCAGCACATATATCAAACCAAACCACTTCAAGGGGTGACCGACTGTCCAGCAATTGGGGCAGTGTCACAGAAAAGACTTGTTCAGGTCTCCACTGCAAACAAAGGCCATGGTGGCTGACTTTCAATGGCAGGATGCATATTGGCCACCACCACACCAAATTTCCTTATGTTAAGCACTGGAAAAGGTACAGGCAGAGACAGGAGTGTTTATATTGAAGGTAACACCTGTGTCTGGATGGTGTGCATAGAAACTGTGGAAGCTGGTCGATGAATTTATACTGGCGATCTGCCTGATCGTTCTTGAACCCGTTTACCATGTGTGCATGCCCTCACAAAACTAGTGATCCAAACACCTCGTAACAGCTAGGTCAGAATGGTCTAGATGGCAGGCCGTTTGTTGAAACGGCCATCTTGGTTCTCTCAGTCCAATGATGCACCCCCTCTCAAACACTGTCAATTGGGAAAAAATGTCTGACTGCTACACATGCCTCTACAACACAGTCAATGAGGTACACTACCTTAGAGTAGACTGTGAGAGCCTTTTTAGAGGGGGAAAGACCTTTTATGCCCACTTGTGGCAAGACCCTGTGTCTAATCAGACTACACTTGTATTTACCCATCTGCCTGAGATATAACTGCGTGCTGAGTTTTGCAGCAGTCTGACATTTCTACCTATGGTTTGATGCTTTTTTTTTTGGAAAACGAGTATTAACATATACCCTGGCTGTTGCATGTCTAGTATCCCCTGTAGGATAGGTGCAAGCCAGTTTATTTTACTGGTCATCAATAGTTAGTTATGGGAGGTTTTACATTTTTAATGGTTGTCAAAATCCATTTTTATCCAACTTAAAATGTTCACATAGAAACTACTTCTCTATAAATGACATACTTATGATAGGGATTACGGTGTGGTCACTGTGGTACCTTGTCTAAACTCTGTTTACTGCCATCAGCGGTATAGATTATATATCATACACTGCAGTAAATAGAGGACTGGCCGGTGACCCAGAGAAAGGAGTTGCATGTGGGAACCACTTTGGTAAATATATTTTAAAATGTATTTTTACATTTTAAGTTCATTGGAGTCTATTACTACTTTAAGGAGCACCAAAAAGCTCCCTTAGTACACTCAATTAGCCAATTACCTCATCAATCATCTTTCTGGCATTTGCTATGGTATAATCTCCAGCAAAGAAAACCACTAAACAAGACTCATCACTTTTCTTCTGCCTCTGTCCCCAAGTGACAGGAACTATGCTCCTGTTAACAGCCATCGAAACACGTACAGCCTTCAGTTCCTCATTTTCGGGTAAAGGGACATTATTTTGGATTTCACAATCACTGGGAAGGAGACTCCAGTTAGTTTCTCCAGACACTGGTGTGAAGTCATGGATGTTGCTCCATGTGTTGTTGAAGATACTCAAACCTGCGTCTTTAAACTGTGCAGCTAGTTCTGGATAATAGTACTGGAAACATCCAAATTTCATGCCTGTAGAGGATTCTATGATGGGCTGAGTAGTACAGCACAAGAATATATCCATTTTCCTGCAGTCCCTTGTGCGAAACTGCTGGCAGGCCACAATACATTTACAATCTTTACAATCACGGAAGAACACGCTGCCTTTAACAGGCCCCAAGAAAATGCGACAGTTTGTACAATCATCAATGGTGATGGTAGCAGAGTGGTCAAAGATATAGATGTTACAGTTCTCACATTCCTGTATGACAAATTGTTGGCCCGCAACTTTATCTGGCAAGCGTCCTACAGTTTGGTCTTTGAGGCCATTAAACATGTAATCCTTTGGGTCCACCTGTGAAATGTAAATGGACAAAATGTTTACTTTCAAACTGAAAATAATACACAAACACAAATTAAGTACATTGTTTTTATAGTCTGCCATTTTAATTTGAGAATCACAAATTTTGATCATCATCAGAACAGATCACATAATGTCTATCTGAAAGCTGTGACTACACAGATCTTCTAACAATATCGTCTGATTGCTGCAGTTTTACCAGCCAGATCCAGCAGTTATATCAACAACAGTGGTGACAGCATTCTGCAGGGTTATCCAGGTTAGACTACCTTTTAGTGGTTTACTGTGCTTTTTCTTAGGCTAGGTTAACATCTGCATCAGAGTCTCCACTGAAAATAGTTGGAGAGGAAAAAGTCCTGCATAGAGGACCTTTCTCTTCACTGGTTTCCGTATAAAAATGGCGAAAACCTAATGAACATTTAGCAGACCCCATTAAAAACTATGGGGTCCACGAGTAACCGATGTTTTAGTGGATGGGCTCTCAGTCGTTTGGGTCTCCCGGCGGACCCGAATGAGAGTCCAGCGAAGTGTGAACCTAGCGTTAGTTCAGTACAATGTTAGATAGGATAAAAGTAATGTATGATCTATATGGTATTTTACTCATTAAAACATATTAGTTTGTTCTAATATGTTTTTACTTTCCGGTCTGTTCATTGAGGTTTATGAGAGTTTTCTTGACATGCTCTGTGACCTGTGCAGAGGTCATTGTGAGGGAGTGGAGTAGATAAGACATGATGCCACCAATTATAAATAGTGGACCCTATATTTTCACTATCTGTATATATCTAAGGCTGAGGACAGGGCCAGTTTTGGGTTAAGTCGGTAAAAAGTCAACAATTCCAACTTCCAATTATTTAAAAATCTAATTATGCAGTTATCAATATAGTATAATTAGATGTATAGTTTGTTTTATATTTACTTTCTTAGGAATTCAAGCACTAGTTTTTTCCTGAATTTGAGGAGCTTTACTGTTTCTATCTGACCATGGCTGTCAGCCATTTATGAAGAAGTCAGAGCTGGACCAAAAGTCCGAGTCAAGCTGTAGAAGAATAGCGTAGTTTCGCCTACTGACGCCACAGCCCTGTCAATATTCTATACATACCTGTCATTGTAATCTTGCCGATGCTAATAATTAGGTGACTTCTGCAAACAGGAAGTGTCAACCTATTAAGGCTAGGTTCATACTAGCGCTCAGTTTCTGTTCGGTGATTTCGTCCCCCCATTCCACTTGAAAAATGCAGAGAGAAAAGTCCTCCAAGCAGGACTTTTCTTTCCACATTTTTCGGGCGGAAACCCATTGGACCCAATCATAGTCTATGGGGTCCGCAGGTAACCGCTTTTTAAGCGGATTGTGTTTCCATTTAATCAGGTCCCCAAGTGGACCTGAAGAACGGAAACCTCTATGCTAGTGTGAACCTAGCATAAGTTAAATGGGGTTTGGAAATCCAAGGGAAACCTTGGATTTCTGCTGCAGGCTTCACAGCAAACATACATGCTCTGTCATGTATGACTGTGCGTTAACATACCTTAGAAAGAGCTTCGGATCAAATTTACTGCAGATCAGGCAATGAAATCTACAGTAAGTGAATGTAAACCTTTAAGAACTGGTTTAAAAGGAGGAATCTGACATGGATTTTGTCAGAAATTTGAAGCACATTCTGAAGATCTGCCTCCCATTAATTTCAGGACAGGATGCAGGGTGATTTTGCAAGGCGTTAAAAAAAAAAAAAAAAAAAAAAGAACCTGTCACCAAGTAGCAAATGCTAAATATCATATCACATATATTATATCCATATCAATTGATTCTCGCTGTGCCTCTGAACAATCTGGTATTTTTCTTTTTAAAACCCATCCACCCATTCAAAAGATATGGAAGATTATATGTAAACTTGCTCTGATTCTGACAAGGTCTGTAAAGCGCCGTAGAATATGATGGCAATATACAAGTAAGCATAATAAATAAAATTACATTCTACATGTGGGTGGGAACCTTCTAATTTCTCAGAGTAAAAGAAAAGTTAAAATCTTCTAGGGGTCATATATATTTTGAACAGATGGTCAGATTTTGAAGAGGAAAAAACACCAGGTCCTCTTTAAAGGGGTTTTCCAGGCAAAAATTATTATTTTTTTTTTTAATAATTTCGATTAGTGTTATTAATGGGTTAATAAATGCACCCATATACCTTTAGCCGTGTTTTGAGTGATTTCTGGGTGTCTCTGGGAGCTCCTGCATTTGTTTACATGGTTTAGCTTCCTGCTATGTAACTTCCACACTAACCCCTCTCACCTAACTCCCCCTCCTTCCATACACCCCCCTCCCTGTCTCTCCAGCTATCCCACCCTTCTCTACCTACTCAGCCCAACCCCCCGACCCCATTATATACTTACCTCTCTTCCTTCCACGCTTCTTCCTAGGGGACGGCTCCTTCTTTATTGATTCTGCAGGCGCGGGCTCTTCTCCAGCGCTGCTCTGTTCTCTGCAGTGATGATCCACCTCTACTGCACATGCGTGGAAGCTGCGCAGTAGAGGTGGATTATCGGCAGCAGTGTGCAGAGCAGCGCTGGAGAAGAGGGCGCGCCTGCAGAATCAGTAGGAGGAGCCGTCCCCCAGGAAGAAGCGTGGAAGGTAAGTATAATGGGGTGGATGGAGGGGGAGTAGTAGTCACATGTCCGCCCCAGGGATATGGGCAAATATACATTTTTGATTGATTAAGTTATTTAGAAAGTAGGAGGGGGAGGGTGTTTAGATTAGTGTAGGGATTTCCAGTTAACCCGGACAACCCCTTTAAGGCTTGGCAGCTTTATTCATAGCTTTAATCTTTGCCTTACAAAGAAATTTAAAAAAAAATTAAAAAAAATAAAAATTGCTTGTTATTTAAGAGGCTTCTTATTATGCATTTGTAACTTTTAGTTTATATCTTAAGGGAGTATATGGAGCAATTTACCTTTGAAAATGTAAATCAGGAAGGAAATTTCCATGTTTTAACAAGTCTTCCTTAATAAGTTTCATTCAGCGACAAGAAAACATACAAATAATTTAACTTGAGGTTTAGAAGTAAGAATGCACCCATTGAGCTAGGTTTGGCTAACATCCTTCATATATACACCAAGAGTCGTCTTTGTACAGTTCCCATTGCTTTATCCTGTGTCGTACATAGCTGTAACCTCCCAGATTGACTTTCACAAAGACAACATTCACTAGTTCAATGACTAAGTACATTCCCGTAGATTTTGTTACTAGGAAATATCAAAGTATTAGCCAAGCAGAGATACAAAGCAGGCAAATAGAAACTATATACACTTTATATAAATGCATCTGCAAAACTGGATCTGGTCACAAGCGATCTGGGGCACACACTTTAAATTCCAAAAATATGGAATTTTAATACTGTTATTATACTGTACCACTGATTTAATCCAATACAGCACATAAGGTTAAAGAGGACCTTTCACGTCCTCATGTATATGTGGTTTTACATACCGCTAGAAAGCTGACAATGCACTGAATTCAGCGCAATGCCGTCTTTCCCATTATATGCCCCGGGGCTGGAGATATCAGGGGTCTAAATTTCACCGATCACTGTCAGAAGGGCGTTCCTGACAGTCTAGCTGCGCTGTGAGGAATGCCCCCTCTGACAGTACTCGGCTCAGAGGCGGGGGGAGTTCCTTACCGCCCAGTGATGACGCTGAGCTGTGAGGAACTCCCCCTCAGTACAGCGCTATGGACGAGTACTCACTAGACTGTCAGGAACGCCCTTCTGACAGTGATCGGTGAAATTTAGACCCCCGATATCTCCAGCCCCGGGGCACATAACGGGAACGCCGGCAGTGGGCTGAATTCAGCGCGCTGTCAGCTTTCTAGCGGTATGTAAAACCGCATATACAAAAAACAAAAAAAGAACACACATCCCAGGAGTGAAACTAGCAGCAGCCACATCTACAGTACAATGAAGATCATAAACTCTTCAATAGGACCCCTGTTCTGATATTTGGAACCCCAACCTGACATTTAGGGAATGACCTTTGAATACACCAAGCTACAAATAATATATTGAATGCACATGCCTTGATCAGCCAGAATATTAAAACCATTAACAATATGAAAATAGGAGGTGAAAAATATTGATCTTATGACAATGGCACCTGTCAGGGGGTGAGATATATTAAACAGCAAACAAACAGACAATGTGACTACATTGACCACCAGAACTGGACCATGAGAAAATGTGAACTAGTCTGATGAATCAGATTCTTTTATATCATGTAGACAGCTGGGTGTGAATCAATGTGTCACCTAGGGAAGAGATGGCACCCAGATGTAGTTTAATGCTGGAAAAGCATGGGTTATTGCATTACAGGGAGATGGAAATACTCTTCCGTTTACCAGAACCAGGGGTGCTGGCAAATCTAAGCATTTTACATAAACTTGACAGAAGTGAGTGGAAGTTCCAGAAATGGTGTACCACAGTGAGCTACACTGTTACTGTAGCTCCCAAGTTACATATATAGCATAGGTCTCTGTGCTAAGCAGTTACTGGAATTCCCACTCTCATGGAAACAGTCTAGCACAGACAGCTTGGCTATTTCCACATCTCAGCTATTTGTATGCCAAAGCCAGAGGAGCCTATTTCCATCTCAGCCTTAGGCCTCACACATGACAGAGCACATAGACCAAGGCTCTTCTGGTGTGGGACTGAGAATTATAGAGAACGCCCTATCCTGCTGCAAGACACTGCAATGGAACACCCCCACTGAAATCAATGGGGGACAGAAGGCACGCGGGACTAAAAACCAGCAGCGGATCCCACATTTGCATAAATGCCACAATTTTAGGAAGACAATTCTAATTTTCCTGAATTATAATATTCCAGGATTCCAGTAGATTAGCAAATGTAGGAAAAAATACAAACAATATGTAGTATAGAAAGCCCATGTACTGCTCAGAAAGAAGGAATGGGTGAGAAGTATCAACACAATTGCAAAAGATGGGAGATTTTGTTTTTCTGCTGATAACTTATGACCAAATACCCTGCCTTGCTAGATTTTTTCTTTTTAAATAAATATTTAGATCAAGGTGTGTCCAGTGGTTTGTCAGCATATGACTAAGTGTCATTTACAGGACTTCTCTTTTTGTCAAAAAGGGAAATAACACAAAAGTTTAGCCATTGAAAAGATTGTATTTTTACATAAAATATAGCATTCAAGTCTAAAAAGACCAGTAAGTATTATACAAGTTATATAACCTTGAATCCATTCAAAGTATTTTAATGGTAGTATTCTTATCCATTTGCTCTGGATAGACAGCAATTATGAACATCTACTTTTTGTATAGCCAGGATCCAGGAAATGATTTGTTGTTACACAGTGCATTCTAAAACACAGCCTTACACATGAAGGTTTTTTAATCCATTAAATCTGGTTTTGGATTCAAAGAGAAAAACTATGAGGTTGCCTTCATACACTGAAGATTTTGTTCCAGAAAAGTTCTACGAGTGAGTCAATTCATCTATTCATATGAATGTGGTTGTTTCATAGTAAGTAAGAATTTTGCACACTTCATTCAAATGAAAGACACAGATTATCAGTTGCAGAAATTTATGCAACAAAACCTGCAACATGAAGGAAACCCAACCAGATTTCCCAGCCAGAATACAGAACTCCAAGCATCATATACAGACTTTAGTTTTGAAAACCATAACCCCCACCCCCATGTGCAAGAAGCCTCAAATTTTCCTTCATACATTGCCTTACTTACAGATTTAGTTTGGCTAGTTTATCTGGTACAAAAATGTCGCAAACCTTGGTTCTGCAGATGGCACCTGCAGCAAAGTCTGTCAAAAGTGCCATTATTTAGGCCACTTTCCAGAAAGGTGGCGTATAAGCCGCTGGAGGATGCATCTGATTTATGATGTGACATACAACTCATCATAAATCAGGCAAAACCTCCGGCAGTGCAGGGATCATGAAGACTGGCATACATTACACCAGTCTTCACTGCAGTAACTGGGTAAAATGCAGTTCTCTAATGAGGAAGCCTGACTATTTCAAGCTGGCAATGGTTTAAACACCATGAACCTGCTGACCGTGAAATTGCAGATGATAAATCTGCTGCATTGTGCAACAGCAGAACAGAGCATGAGAACTCAACAAATCCTGTTCTGGAAAAGAAAAAAAAAAAAAAAAAAAAACAAACACTGCAGAATAAACTGTCCTGCAAAGCACACTTACAAGCCGCAGGATGTCAATTTTGCCGCAGATTTTTACTCTGGTTTTCACCAATGCTATGAAAACCACATTGTGTTTGCGGCAGCACATTTCAGGCAAATTCACTACTGCCTTTCAGAGACCCATGCTGATGCACCTTTAAACAGCTTATATTGCAAGACAGAGAGCATCTTCACCGATACCCTGTTAAAGGCAACCTAGTGGGAAGGTCAAATATTACTAATACATTTTTTGATCATGGAGACTCATATGAAGACAAAATCAAGATGTTATGTCTCACTCAGTAAGGGCTGCAGTAAGATTACCCAATCAGAAGACTGAGGGCCTATATAGTAGGTGAAGGTACAACCCTACATTATATACAGATTCTCTTTTCCTAGGGAAGCTAATGAGAAAATATTTCTTAGTATTTCACTTACAATTTGGATTCCACTATACCAAAAATGCCTCTACCTTAGAACATTCTTGTATATGTTTGTAGCTATATTTGTATTGTTTTATCTTTGCTGCTGTAACACACTGAATTTCCCCATGTTGGAACTATTAAAGGATGATCATTAATAATAATAATAATAATAATAATAATAATAACACAACATATGGGGATTGTAATGCACAATATACTGTGGATGAAGTTGCTGGGCAGGTTCAAGTGCGTTTTTTTTTCACCAGTTGCAGCATGCTCCTAGGCTGAAAAGATCTCTTTTTGTTGCCATATGGTTGTAATAATAATAGTGCAACACTTCTCTCTATAGATATAACAGCCAAAAATGAAAACCACAATATGTCATTTATATAGACCTTGTAAAAAATGTTTCTGAAAAATATATTTTACATACAACATATATGACACTCTCAATGACAAGATATATATATACGAACAAATGCCTTTACTATATACTATGCAGTCACATTGGCTGCACTACAGGAAAAATATTAACACAACTTATTGTATATATACAAGTCTTCTATAGATTGTTAGTTACTAATTGTGTCATCATCAGCCACTATTCATACTTTTCTAATGAGAGTCTCTAATAACCCAAAGATGTTGGTACAAAAATATACCTATGCAGAAGAGTCCACCATGCTAGTAAGTCCTACTAGGTAATCAGGACTGCTGATCAGGCATATGTCCATTTTCTTGCTCCTTAAAAAGGTTCTCTAGTTTTAAAAACTTTTTATATATATCCTAATAAGGAATTCAAGCGAATGGGGCTCTGGTGCAAAGCACAGTTACAATACAATGTATATAGCACTGTTATTGGTAAGCAGTAGAGAGGCCACAGCACTTATCCAATTGTTGTAGCCTCCTAAAACAGATGTTGTGGGTTTGAAAACAGAGCCCACTATCTCAACCACCACCAACTTAAAGGGTTATCAGAAAATGTTGTTAAATGGTCACTAACTTTTCAGCCAACTTATGCTAGATTTACACAAAAAGAGGTGCAAAACGGCTGTGAAAAACATCCATTTTTCACTGCCGTCTTGCACCCGTTTTCACAGACTCCCCATACATTTCAGTGTTTGTAAGGATCCATGAAAATGGCCAAAGATATGGCAAACTATATTTTGACAACGGACCATCAAAATAAAGGTCATGTGATTAGCTCCCATTAACTGAAATGAATGCTGCCGTGTGACAAAAGTCAGTATTAACTGTTGTGTGAATGTAGCCTTAGTCTCACTTAACCTTCGTCCGGCTGAGTAGGTACAATTGTAACTATTCCGTTTTAAAATTGCAATAACTTTTTTTCGAAAAGCCGTAGAGGGCTGAAATTTCGTGACATCTCTGCAGTTTTGGTCCAGAATATATTGGCCAAATTTCAATAAAATATCTCCACCCCCTTCCGAGATAAGGGGTCGAGATATTTTTGCATCCATAACAAGCTGCATAGGTACAAATGTACCCTCATATATTTTGAATGAAGATAATGCAAGGAAAAAAGAATAATATTTTTTTTAATGATAATGCTATTTTATTATTATAAACAAGTAAAAAAACTGTTCATTTACATTATAAAAGAAAATGTAAGAAACTTTTTTTATTGATTTTCTTCGCAAGTAATGCATGTTGTCTTTGCTACCGAGTGTTCATCGCAAATGGGTTTCACACAAACCACACAAGACTTTCTAGTCTTACGTTGTTTTCGCCTCAGGTCTCAGCAGACATAGCAACTACCAACAACAGGGGAGGGTCCACGACTACCATGAGGTATTTGAGGGCCAGCTGCTGCTTGCGATGCTACCAGAATGCATCATCCAAGCACCATTTCTATTGCACCTAGAAGAAAATGGTTTCTCATCATCATTCGGTTTGTACTACGATCTTCAATTGCAGGCATACACAGCTGATTTGCGAGATCTTTCAGGAACTTTCTTCGTTGATCCTTTGTCCTGAAGCTTGGATTGTGTTCTCTGTAGATGATGTAGGATGCTAACCCAGTGACATCAATCATATTGTAGAAAAATGCCAGAGGCCAACGTAATGTTCGTCGTTTCACAGTGTACTCTCCCAACATTTTATCCATAACATCAACTCCGCCTTTTGTTTTGTTGTAGTATTTTATTATCTCTGGCTTGGCTGCTAGTGTCTCTTCAACTTCTCCCGTAATGTGCATAGATGATAGAAGCACGACTGATTTGTTCTTCTTTGGTACATATGAACAGACTGTTGCATCATGATTGTAGGCAAAATTTGTCGAGTTTACAGTCCTTTCTTTGGCAGGCTGCATGTTGCTAGGTAGGAACCTTTTGTTTTTTCTCACTGTACCAACTAGTGTCATGTTCCAGGAGGTCAATACCTTAGCTAGTTCCATGGTTGTAAAGAAGTTATCGGTGGTGACATTTCTTCCAGAGCCTTTATACGAGCTCACTAGGTCCAATACTGTTCGTTCACCAATGTTTACTTGTCGAGGACCATCAGTTGGTTTCCCAGTGTAGAGCTGACCTTGTAATGGGTAGGCGTTTGACGAGTCACAAGCCCAGAAAATCTTTATGCCATATTTAGCTGGTTTTGAAGGTATATACTGGGTAAATTTAGTATGGCCTCTAAATGGAAGTAATTGCTCGTCGACGGGGATACATTTTCTTTTATAATGTAAATGAACAGTTTTTTTTACTTGTTTATAATAATAAAATAGCATTATCATTAAAAAAAAATATTATTCTTTTTTCCTTGCATTATCTTCATTCAAAATATATGAAGGTACAATTGTACCTCTGCAGCCTGTTAACGTTGTAAAATTATGCAGCCTGACGAAGGTTAATTAAGCATGCAATTCTGGACCTAAATGTAATGCACTTATTTAAAAATGTTGCAGTTTTCTGTCTAAAAAAAACCTCTTTAAAGTACCTGCCAATTTGCAGTTCACTCCCTGTAACACTAGGTTCATACTAGCACTGTCTCTCCGTCGCTCGGGTCTGTCAGATTCACAGTGAGTAATGGGAGAAAGTCCCTTCACACAGTGTATGTAGAGGTGGTGGACTGTTTTCCTCACAGTCTCCACACATCTGAAAACTGCTTTCTCTGCACACTGAACAGCGCATTCTATAATATCTCTATTATAATATCTCATTTATTGCTGAAGGGATATTAGTCACAGACACCAAACAGCAGATTTCTCTTTTTGATCCGTCAGTGATCCGATTTGGCTGCATCCTGCCCTGTATTTGCAGTCCAGCCTCTCTGGATCTCCTATATAATGGTTGATTGAATTTTTCTCAGCTACAGTGAAACCTCTACAAAAGACCACCCACTTACCCAGATCACATTTTCGGTGATGGATTTTCAGTTTTCCATATGAACCAACGTCTTTGAGAAGACCACCTCCCTAGAAGACCATTTTTAAATGCTATTTTAGGTGGTACTCTCAAAAGTATTCACTATTTGTTTGCCATTGTAAATAAACCAGAATTAGCAGTAATGGATGGGGGAGGGAGCAGACTGTTCCATATTGTACACGCACCCTGCCTTAGGATGTAATGCAAACCGGTCTGTAGCCATAATAAGCTGCAGAAAAACGGTTAGGAAACTTCGTATAAAAGCTTATTCAGCCAGAGAACATTTTGCCCAGCAAGACCATACACATATTTAAATTTTTCATGAAAACTCAGATACTGTTTAAGGCTACGACCCCACGTTGCGGAAACACAGCTTTTATTGCGTTTTTTTTAGTCAAAGCCAAGAATGGCTACAAAAGGAATGGGAAATATATATAGGAAGTTCTTATACTTCTCCCTTCTGCTCATTCCACTCCTGGCTTTGGCTCAAAAAACAGCAACAAAATCTGCAACAAAAAAAGCTGATTTTCCACAACGTGGGGCCGTAGCCTAAATGTATGTTCACACTGAGTTTTTTTGCTGGCTGAAAAAATCTGCTCCAGGAATTAGGAAACTGTTTTGACACTTTTTGCATGATGCGGTTTTTGTTGCGGTTTTTTGCTCCAGCAGACTGTATGGACTTTTTTTTTTTGCAAAAATAGTGTCAAAAACACATCAAAAACCATGTCGCTTTTTTTTCACCTCCCATTGATTTCAATGGGTTTTTCAAGGCGGAATCCATCTGAAGATAGGTCATGTCGCTTTTTTTTTTTTTTTTCCACAAGCTGAAAAAAAAAAAATCAGCTAGAGGAAAAAAAACTGCTACTGACTCCCACTGAAATTAATGGGAGGCGTTTTTCTCAGGTGGATTCTGCCTCAAAATCAGCCTGCAAAAAAACTGTGTGAACATACCCTAAAACTTAGCTTTGTTTGCTGTTACAGTGAAATAGGATTTTGGGTCTCGGATAACTCCTTAAACATGTATAAATTGTTTTTGCTAAGTCATGGAACAGTTTAAAAATAAATATATATAAAAAAAATAAAAAACAAATCTAACTTATCCATTTAACCCTTAGGCACACCAGGACATACAGTTACTTCCTAGTGCACGTGACTAAATATTGCGGCCGCACTAGCTGCCGGGTCTGTGCTGTTTCATACAGCAGGGACCCTGCAGCATTGCCCATGAAGAGGTGTGACTCTGATCACGGGCATTTAACCACTAAGATGCTGTGGTCAAATGCGACCATGACATCTGAGTGGTTACTTTCACTTTCCACTTAATGTTCGGTAACGGGGCGGCCCCCTGCAACACCTTACACAGTTCCGTATACTAAAATATTAAAAAGTTACAGGTGTCAGAATATGGTGATTGAAAAAAAATTTTTTTTTTCTTCAAAATTTAGAATTTTTGTAAAATTAAAACAAAGAAAACTATATGACTTTGGTATCACCATGATCGTACTGACCACAGAGTGGAAGCCGTAAAAACAAAACCCGTAGCAAAATGGCGGTACTGCGTTTTTTTTCTCAATTCCACCTCATTCTGAATTTTTTCCCCCAATTTCCAGTACATTGTACAGAATAATAAATGGTACCATTTTGAAGTACAACTTGTCATGCAAAAATGAAACCCTCATATGACTATGTAAGTGGAAAAATGTGAAAGTTATGTCTTTTGCAATGCAGGGAGTAAAAAATGAAACCACAAAAATGAAAAATGTCTGCGTCATGTAAGAGTTACTACTGCCGCTCTGGTGGTACCCACTGATCAGTGATTTACTTCTGTGCAGATGATCATCTGCTATCTATCCATGTACCCATTTTCAGTTTGCATGTGGTGCTACCAAATAACCCTTTAAAGTAGCAGACAAATTTCTTTCATTGTCTTAATTGTTAGATAGGTACATAAATTTTGGTGACTAATCTTCTTACTGTATTTGTGAGATATCTGGCATAGATTGTAGTTTTGGCACACAGAAACCTACCACACTCCGCCAGCACTCTTCATATTAAGACCAGAGAACCATGCACCAGTCTTGAAAGGGGTTTTCCTGCTACAGATGGAGTTTTCATACTGATGACCTATCCATAGAATATGGTTATGTGTGATCTGTGCAGATCTGACACCCAAGCCCTGCACAGATCAGCATTTCTTGCAGCCTGTTGGCACCACAACAGAAGCTGATGTAGTGGATGGGGAGTACATACAGGCTGTTCCTATACAAGTAATAGGAGCAGTGCAGGAGCCCTGTCCACTGCATAAGGGTGGTTTCATGAAACTGCAGCGGTACTCCTATTAGTTTAATAGGGCAGCCTGTGCGCTCTTCGTATCTACTACACCAGCTTCCAGCATGAGATACAACTGATCTGTGAGGGGTTCAGGTGTCAGACTCCGACAGATCACTTTATGATAACCTATTCTGTGAATAGATCATCAGTATGAAAATTCCATTTGGGGCCAGAAAACCTCTTCAATAAATATCCCCTCACTTTTGAGAGTTACTGCTGGTTACATGAAACTGGTTAGGACCAGAAAGGAGAGTATAACTCACAAAAAGTTACCGATAAGAAGCCACCTCGACTAGAATTCACATCAAGTACCTTTCTAACAGGCTACAGAATAAACAATTTGAGGAGTTAATCTGTCCACAGTTATGATCAACAATCTGTACAAATTATACAATCATTATAAATTTAATGTATTTATTACTCAGCTACAAATGATGCAAAATCTCCATCATTTGGTCAGATACAGCTCAGAATTCAAGATATCATGTCTGATAAAAATATACACTCAACTAAATAAACAAACCTTTGTTGCATCCATCTAGTTACTTTCAGCATCATTAGCTAAAAGAGCTGCTGTAAACAGCCTACAGTAGTTATTATACTAATACTACTACTACAGCAGTTGCCACAAGCTCTTCTATGGTTGCAGTGCACACATTGCAGAACGCTGTATGGGTCCAGTTCGACCCCTTTCAGATAGTTTAGGGTAACATCTTCATTCAGAAGGAGCTGTCCTGCCCAGCCACCTGTCTGCACATTCTGACAAGCAGCTCATATAGAGATGCAGAACACTAGTCTACATTATTTTATTAAGGTATAGTTATACACTACAACTATAAACTACACTGGATAGAAAATAGGGATCCTTGTAGTCCCATGACACACACTACTGAGACACACCTAGATCCGTATGTGCATCGCATAAGTCAAGCGCACGACTAAACACGTCAGTGATATCCACCAGGGGCCACAACCTAGAGCCCAGTGCACTTGTCAGTAAGGGTGATGTGAACCCCCTCGGCACAGGTACACATTGGGGTAGAGCTCACCTTCTCCCTCTTATCCCAGCTGTACTGCTTGCTCTCGCCACCATCCACTTGCTGAAGCTGTTGCTGCTCTCCAGCTGAAGGCTCCTTAGAGCTCTCCTTCCTTTTAGCTTGCTTGGAGAAACAACAACCCATCTCAGAGTCACGGTTAGGGAAAGGTAGATGAGGGGGCCGGCGGCTCTGGGGCGCTCTCCCTGGCCGTAATGTCCACTTCCAGCTTGCGCTCTACTCACAACGTGGACGAGCAGCGCGAGCACAGAGGATTGTATCGAGAGCGCGCACGCTCCTCAGCCTGTACCGCTGCCCAGCAACACATCTGTTTAGTGTAGCCTTGTAAACGGCCGTGCACACCCATTGGAGGAGCGTCACTTCCTGCTGTCTGGACTGTTTTTTACACTGAGCTTTATTACCACTAGCAGCAACATAAGAAGCCTAGTAATGCTGGTTGTGTCTAGAACGGAGTTGCTCCTGGTAGGTCCTCCCTCCAACAACTCCAATCTAGTCACCTCACTAGTGAACGGTCTAGAATGGAGTTGCTGGAGGTAGGACCTGCTAGAACCAACTCCAATGTAGACTGTTCATTACTGAAATGATTAGAATGGAGTTGCTTACAGGCAGTGGTGAACCTAGCCTCTTTGCTGCCTGAGGCGGACTATAGAAAGACGCCCCCCCCCCCCCAAAAAAAAAAACAACTGAATTTCCATGCTACTAGTTTAACACACTGTTATCGTCGCACAATATACACAATACACAAAGTTATAAAACAGTTTTTAAGAATTCTTCTTCCTGTATTATTTCAGTATCAGATCAACAACATGGCATTAACAATGAAAGTAACTTCACACATCTTCTGCTTGGTGGATGGACGAGGCCAAGTGGCCCCCATTCTCTATAATAGGAGCCCCGCAGATAGCTGAGTACTGGACTTTGGCTATATTTGGCACTCCCATTGAAGTGAATGAGAGCCACGCGGGTTCGTCCATCCACCAAGTGACACACCTATATATATGGCTGCAGTCATGCTGAATCCCCACCCAGTGGGGGAAAAAACCCAATTCTCAGGCCCAGTGAGGGTCTCAGCAGACAGACCCCATCACTCAGGTATTTATCCTCTATCATTTAGGTGAATACAGAGCAGTAACATTTTGTAACTTACAGGTGACGTCTCTAACTAATCCTTCACATTTCCTTTCTCTTCCCTTTGGACGGCCATGACCACTTCTTCCAGCTGTGACTTGTCTCTGTAAAGTTTGTAACACAGACATCTTTGGCTCCTCACTTTTCCAGGCATCCAACCCACATTGTCCTCACCTACACAAAGCCCCCATTCTGCTGCTACCCCCAATTATAAAATATATGATATAACCCCCTATAATAAATAATACTCCCAAGTGCATCTTTATATTAATAACGTCCGTGTGTACCCTGTATAAATAGTGCCCCTTATTTATAATGCCCCAGGTGTTAACTAATTAAAAGGTTTTCCAGGTCATTAATAAACTAATCAGTGGGGCTCCAAAACCCAGGACCCCCACTGATCAGCTGTTTGAATGGTACCTGTGTAAGCGCCGTGACTGCTTCTCTGTTTACATAGTGTAATTCATCTCATAGCGGCCATGTAATGTAACTACAGCCTCGTCCTGTACATGTCTACAGTATGTGACAAGGCTGTAATTACATCACACGGTCACTATAAACAGACAGCGTATAATATAAACAGGCGCCATAGCCCATGTTTATAGCACCCCATTTACACACACTATAATGTTCCACAGCAGCCCCTGCACACAGTATTACACAGTGTTATGGCCCGCAGCGGCCCCTGCACACTGTATTATGCCTCGCAGCGGCCCCTGCACACAGTATTATGCTCCATAGTGGCCCCTGCTCACGGTATTATGCCCCGCATTGGCCACTGCACACGGTATTATGTTCCACAGCAACTCCTGCACACAGTTTTATGCCCCATATTGGCCCCTGCACACGGTATTATGCTCCATATTGGCCCCTGCACACGGTATTATGCTCCACAGTGGCCCCAGCACACGGTATTATGCTCCATAGTGGCCCCTACACTGGTATTATGCTCTATAGTGGCCCCTGCACTGGTATTATCCTCCATAGTGGCCCCTGCACTGGTATTATGCTCCATAGTGGCCCCTGCACTGGTATTATGCTCCATAGTGGCCCCTGCACTTGTATTATGCTCCATAGTGACCCCTGCACCCGGTATTATGCTCTATAGTGGCCCCTGCACTCGGTATTATGCTCTATAGTGGCCCCTGCACTTGTATTATGCTCCAGAGTGGCCCCTGCACAGAGTATTATGCTCTACAGTGGTCCCTGCACAGGGTATTATGCCCCATAGTGGACCACCCATGAACTATTATTATACTCTGGGGTCTTTTCAGACCCCAGAGTATAATGATTGGAGACCCAGGGGAGAATACAAACATAAATACCAGAGTTACTTACCTATCCTGGACACCGGTGCACTCCTTGCAGCTTTCGGCCCTGTTTAATTGCGCACACACGTCACGTGATCAGGCCGGCGACGCGACCTGATGACGTCACCAGACGCCTCAAGCCTGCTCGGAGTTACATCGGATCGCAGGAGGTGAATAACATTGGTTTTTATGTTCCCTCACCATCCCTAGGCCTCCGATTATTATACTCCGGGGTCTGAATAGACCCCGGAGTATAATAATAGTAGTATTTGCGGCCCGCGGCCTAACTCACCAATACCCGCGGCCGCTCACAGCGGCATCCACTTCCCTTTCTGCGTCCCATAGCAGAAGGGGAAGCTGTGGCGGCCATGAGCAGACGCGGGGTAGGGAAATAAATAGGCCGTGACCTGCCGGGGTTACTCCAACAGGTTACGGCCTATTTATATATATAAAAAAAAGTTATACTCACCTGCAATGCCTTGATGCAGCCGCCGCCGCCTCCTCTTCTTGTCCGCGACGTCTGTGTCTCAGCATAGGCGGCGTGATGACGTCATTGTATCGCCGCCTGCGCTAAGATGCGACGTCTTGTAAACCAGCCCAGGACAGGCCCCGCTCAGCTCTGTTTTTTTTTTTTTTTTTTTAAAGCGGCCTGTCCTGGGCTGGTTTACATTAAATAGTAAAAATGCCGCCCCCGGACAGTGCCGCCTGAGGCGGCCGCATCACTTCGCCTCATTAGCGGTGCGCCCCTGCTTACAGGAGCTGCCGCCAGAAAATCCAATCTAGTCACCTCACTACAGGACAAGCAAGAGAGGAGTTTCTATAGGAAGGATCCTGGAGTCAGAACTGGCCAAGAGGGACATTATTATATAGAGTTTTTAAATGATTATCAATAGGAATAGAGGAAAACCACATTCCTGGACATATATATATGAGTATGTGTATATATTATTATATATATACTGTATATATATGCATAGAATTTGTAAGTGCCATATGTATATATATATGTGTGTGTGTATATACATATATATATATATATATATATATATATATATATATTATATAATCTTGCGCCAAACAAGTTCTGCGACATCGTGCGAATATGGTCTGAACAGGGCGGTGACGCCACAGCCTGACATATTTTTTATAACTCACTCCACTTTCTTGTTGTGAGTTATAATGGAAATCTATGGCAATTCGTTACTGACATAGATCTAAATTCTGACGTATCGCTGTGCTCCTTATTTATGAGTATATAGTTACTACTGTATAAGTAGGTCCATGGTCTCAGT
Source organism: Leptodactylus fallax (assembly GCA_947044405.1). Taxonomy (NCBI): domain Eukaryota; kingdom Metazoa; phylum Chordata; class Amphibia; order Anura; family Leptodactylidae; genus Leptodactylus; species Leptodactylus fallax. The sequence continues at coordinate 12,449,531 of CAMRHE010000014.1, forward strand.
GCTCTCTATAGTTACTATAGGTAGGTCCTCCTTACAGCAACTCCATTCTAGCTGTCTCACTACAGAACTGACTAGAATGGAGTTACTACAGGTAGGTTCATGGTCTCGGTGTACTCTGTAGTTACTATAGGTAGGTCCTCGGTCCCACGGTCACATGACTGCTAGATGCTGGGAACTGTGTGAGCTGCTGGGTTCTAGAGGATATTAAAGGAAAAATGCAAAATTAAAAACAACAGAAAAATAAAGACCTGTGTGTCATCAAAAAAAGATGCAAAAATTATTTGAATGACCCAAAAGAATAAAATGTTATAGCTCTCAAAACTGCATGTATGAAAAAGCCCACAAATGTGTCTGGTCCTGAACCAGGAAAAATAGCATGAAGTGGTTAATTTGTTAATGGTTAATTAAGTATTCACTATAGTATATGAACAAATGAAACATAAGAAAGCTAGAGGATTCCAGATGAATTACTGGTAACTCATTTTTATTGGTTTAAACAGATTCTATCATTGTAAAAATCGATTTTTATCTACCAATACGTCGTAATAGCCTTTAAAAAGGCGATTCGTCTCCTACCTTTCTTTTTTTTCATCTGCGCCGCCATTTTCTTGATTTTTCTGATTTTCTGATTATGCAAATCACTCTTCTGGATGCACAGGGGGTGTTCCACTGGTCTGCAAAATGCACAGGGGGCGTCCCCTGTGCTCACGTCACACGCAGTTTTCAAACTCCAGCGCCGCCTCTCTCGTCGCCTTCTGACACCGCTCCTCATCATTTACAGTGTCATCGCAATCTAAATCTCGCGCATGCTCAGTAGGCTCGGCCATTTCGCGTTGGACAGAGCCGACTGCGCATGTCCATCGGCCATTTTCATGTGGCCTCTTAAAATAGCCACATGAAAATGGCGATAGACATGCACAGTCAGCTCTGTCCAACGTGAAATGATGCAGAGCGGCGTCAGAAGGCAACTTCTGCATAGTATACCCTTGTAATGTAAGATGTAGACTTAAAGCATATGTAAACTTTAAGACAACTTTTGATTTTCTGGCAGTATTTGTGTCATTAAAAGGGTTTTCAGGGCAAAAAATCTTTTTTTTTTTTTTTTAAAAGGTCTGTTAGTGCTATTAATGTGTTAATAAGTACACCCATATACATTTAGCAGTGTTTTGAGTGATTTCTGGGTTTCTCTGGGAGCTCCTGGCATCTTATGCATTTGTTTACATGGTGTAGCTTCCTGTTGTGTAGCTTCCATACTACCTCCCTCCCACTGCCCCCTCTCCTCTCTCACTCTATTACACCCACCTCCCTGTCTCCTTAGCTATCACTCCCACTACTAGCCCTTCCCAACTAAGTAACTCAGCCCACCCCCCCACCACAACATATTTACCTGTCTTCCTCTCTGGGAACGGTTCCTCTTCTTTCACTGTGTGCAGGCTGGAGACGCCTCTCTTCCTCTTTGCCATCTCTACTGTGCATGTGTCGCAGGCACCTCCAGACTGCTCAAGCGCTAGCAGAGAGGAAGAGTGGAGGAGCCGTTCCCAGAGAGGAAGATACGTAAATATGATGGGGTGGGGGGGGGGGGAGTAATGGTGACGTTTCATTTCTGAAACGGGGAAACGGAATGTCACCAGATTATCAGAACGTGTGCCTGGGGCAGTCACAGGGATATGGGTAATTAAACATTTTTTTTTAATATAAGTAAATTAGAAGTTAGGCGGGGAGGGGGTTTAGTTTAGGGGTTAATTTCTATTTCATCCCAGACAACCCCTTTAATACATTTTGTAATATACATAATTAACAAATATTGGACCCTTTCTGTGAAATCCTGCATTTTATCACTCTTCCCCTTGTTTCTGTATTGAGAGCTGTTTCTGCCTTTCACTGAATGTTACTGTGTACAGGAATATGGGGCAGTGTAACATGTAGAAATGAGGGAAGGGAAGGGTCACGTCAAACAGTCATATCTCAGACATTCTAAAACATAAAAACTTGTTTATTTTGTTATATGAAAGAGGAGATTCTCTTCTTTCATTTGACACTAAGGTTACAGTGCAGCTAATATATAAAAATCCCAATTTCGACTGTGTTTTCAATCGTGATATCTCTGGAAATAATTTTGATAGCTCTGCAATAATTTAGATATGTACTTTAGAGAATTTCCTCTTTCATATGATACATGTGAAAAGCAAGTTTGTATGTTTTATAATGTCTGAGATACAACTGTTTGAAGTGACCCCCCCCACCACTCACCCCTTATTTTCTCTATTTCTTATACAGCTCCATACTCCCATACACAATGACATTCAGTGAGAGGCAGAAACAGCTCTCAATACAGAAACAAGGAAAAGAGTGAAAAAAATGCAGGATTTCACAGAAAGAAGACAAAATGTGTGAATAAAGTATATTATAAAATTTATTAATGACAAAAATACTGTCAGAAAATCAAAAGTTGGACTAAAGTTTAGTTACGCTTTAATATCGATTTGGCCCTGTAGAGGAAAAGCTTGAGGTATGTCAGATATTTCCTTTCTGTCTCCATTGTTGCCCTTCTTGTGCCTCTTTCAGACAAATTCAGTAATTTATATTCTGTTATAAATAAAAATTGATCCTTGGAATAATAATACTATAACAACTATAAATCACTAACATAAGACTTGTAAATTGCATCGTGAAAATGTTAGCAGCAAATATGCAGTTAAATAAATATATATATTTTTTCTGAATGAATTCATTCACAGGACTAAAAGCTCATCATGGTCATTCTGGGCATTCATCCAGCAGATGCATCTGGACTTACTGTACAAAATTGCTTTGAAAATGTTAACACTAAAATACTAGTTAGTACTCAGCTAAAACCTACTTCAGCTGGCGAGGACAGCGTAAAAATGTTACTTTTGATTAACCCCTTAACCCAAAATCACGTACATGTACGTGATTGGGTGTGAAGGGGTGTATGGAGAGAGCTCAGGAGCTCAGGAAAAAGCCTCAACTGTGAGAAGGCTTTTTCTGTTAACCTCTTCTTGTTCTGCTGGGGAGGGGCCTTCAAGCACAGGTGGGATCTGCATAGCTCCCAACAATCCCGCATCTGGCGGGACAGTCCCGATTTTACACTGCTGTCCCGTGGTCCCGCATAGCTTACGGTTTGTCCCGCTATTCCCCTGAAGTGTTTTTCTGTTAACAAACTTTATTAGGGTAGGATAAAGGCTAAATGGTAGATGCTAAATCGTAATGGCAAAAGGACCTTTGATGACGTCATGAACATGTGATCAGACTCTTGTGTGGGTGGAGCTATTCTGGATACTGCGGGACACACTGTGATGTTACACAGAAAGCTGGGAACAGAGAGTGATCGAAGATAAGTAGGAGAGAAGAGAGCATGTGTGAGCAAGAGGGGGGAACTGGGGGCAGATGTAGGGGGCAGTTAAACTGAACGCAGATGTAGGGGGCAGTTAAACTGAAGGCAGATGAAGGGGGCAATTAAACTGGCAGCAGATGAATGGGCAATTAAACTGAAGGCAGATTAAGGGGGCAATTAACCTGGTGGCAAATAAAGGGGACATTAGCTGGTGGCAGATAAGGGGGACATTAAGTTGGTGGTAGATGGAGGGGTAATTAAACTGGGGCAGATGAAGGGGGGCATTAAGCTGGTGACATGAAGGGGGAACATTAAATTGGTGGCAGATAAAGGGGGACATTAAGATGGTGGCAAATAAAGGGGGACATTAAACTGAGGGCAGATGAAGGGGGCATTAAGCTGGTGGCAGATGAAGGGGGACATTAAGATGGTGAAAGATGATGGGGCGTGAAGCTGGTGGCAGATGAATGGGGACGTGAAACTGGGGGCAGATGAAGGGGGGCATTAAGCTGGTGGCAGATGGAGGGGGACATTAAACTGAGGGGGCAGATGTAGGGTGACATTAAACTGGGGGCAACTAGAGGAGGACATTAAACCATGGGGGGTAGCTGGAGGGGGACATGTCTGCCTCTAGTTGCCCCCAGTTTAATGTTCCCCTCCAACTACACCCACTGTTTAATGTTACCCTCCAGCTCCCCATAGTTTAATGTCCCCCCCCAACCTACCCCCCTGTTTAATGTCAACCCCAGCTGCCCCATAGTTTAATGTCACCCTCCAGCTGCCCCATAGTTTAATGTCCCCCTCCAGCTGCCCTAGTTTAATTTCTACCTCTAGTTTCCGCCAGTTTAAACAGGGGCACAAGGAGATGGACTGTGGGGAAATTGGAGGGGACCATTATAATGTGGGGGCATATAATGTTAGGGTGACTGTAGGAGCATTATACTGTGTGGGGGCACATGGAAAAATAGATGATAATGGGCGGAGTCAACATAGAAGTTGGTGGAGCTAAATTTGCCACGGTGCGCATAGCACGCCGCATATTTTGTCCCTCTTTCTGACCTTTGAAAGTTGGGAGGTATGGAGCTGGGCCTCAATAAAGGCCTATAAAACGTTGCTAAGCCCTCAGTCCTGGGCAGTTCCTGGGGAGAGAGGAGCCGGGTTCTGTCCCAACCCTGTCAAAACTGGTAAGACTCCAGTGTGAACTGCTGCAATTATTTTGCTCTGTGATGACCGTGTGGCTGAAGCAAGCCTCAATATATATATATATATTTAGTGACAATTGGGGGTCGTTTAGCATCAAAGGTAGTAGTTTCCTGGGCTAAACAGAGGTGTTGGTGGCGCTGGGTGCCAAATGAACAGCACAGCAGTTAACAGCAATCCAAAAGAAATGGCTTTATTCAGCTTGTAAATGTTAACAGGAACAAAAATAACAAAACAGCCTAGCCCACATACAAGGCAATACCTCACTTCTTGAACCCTGACTAACTTCGGAGGGCAAGCTTTACTGAGGTTTCTTCTAAGTGGTCTGTCTCACACTGAGCTTAACCAGTCTCTTCTGGAATCCAGTCCTCTTGGAACAGACCACTTGTCCGTCTCCAACTGGTTTCACAATCCAAATGCTCCCTGCAGGTCACCAGCAGCACTGTCCTGCTGTGTGCACTCTCTCTGGAGTGAAGCCCCAGGTATGGGTGGGGTCAAGGTCCTTTTCAACCCTGTTTTTGGGTTGCTCTACAGTGCCCTCTAGGTTTACACCCTCACTATATATATCTATATATATATATGCCTGTGTGTGTATGTATATATAATATATGCGGTATACATCATATGTCATATAAATTTGAGGACAATACATATGTAAAGGAATTGTTAGTTGTGCTGCTGCTGAAACAAGGAAGAAGGGAAAGACAGAGACAGTGAGTTCTAAACTCGACCCAGCGCCTGTCCCTACCAATTTGCCACAACTGTCCTAATAACAGGGACAACTGGGCGGTAGTCCCTTCTCTGAATAAGTGTACACAGGACAAGACAAGACAACACAGAAGCAGAGTCAGCAAGCCGAGGTCAAACCAGAGAAACAAACAGTACCAAATCGAAACCCAAAAGAGTAGTAACAAGGGAAGCCAAAGGTCAGAAGTCAGTAATACAGTAATAGCAAGAGAAGCACTTATCAAGGACAAAGTCTCAATAGCCAGCAAACATGCGTGCGCAGATGACCTGTTTATAGGAAGTCCAGAATCCGCCCCAGACTTGATTGGTAAATATGCTGTCAATCACACAGGTAAGGCTAAGATTAACTATTTGAGGAGCGGAGGGAAACAAAAGTGTAGGAGATGGGTGTGATAGAAAATCAATTACAGAGAAGAAATAATAGATCAGTGTTCAGACAGAGTGTGATGATAAGAGCCCCAGATATGTACTTCTTGTACTACTACTCTCTCATATTGTGTGGTTCCTGTCTTTTATGAGCCATTTGGTCATAGGCTTGAGGAATGTGGTATGTCGACTTTGTACTTAACCCTTTGTAGTCCAATTTATAGCTCCATTGGCATACATTTTCCCTGTCACAGCAAGGGGGAGTTCCTGCAAAGATGTGGTGGGGGAGCTCTGGGCACTCCAGGCCCAGACGTCATGGAGCCAACGGCCCTAACAAAAGGATTATGGTTTTATGATAATATCTGCCCTAGAGAACCTCTTACAGTCACCCTGATAAATTCCTCAGCTGGGCCAGGCCAAAGCGAACTTTTAGAGCCCCCACAAGATATGGTTCAAAGCCCAGAAAAAGTCCAGACACTGATCTCCTTACTCAAAGAGGATTGGGTTGTCATCCTTGGTGTCAACACAATGGGGATCTCGCCACGAACCCTGTCATACCTCCTGCCTGACTCTACAGTCATCGGGCGAGGAAATATAACTAAATATGATTCTGAGGGATTTAGAAATGAGGTCGGGGCTCCTCCTCCTAGTGACATCATGCAGGGAGGAGACTGTGGATAGTTATACAGTCTCACCTGGAGGGAAGAGAGGTCTTTGTTATCTTGTTCCTGGAGGAGATGTGAGGGCAGGTCGTGATGTGGATTCAGCCATGCTGCTTAAGAGGCAGACATGAGGCCTCTTTGTTCTGGACAGCATGTATGAGAGACATGCTCAACTGCTCTGTAATTTGCTTAAGAAAGAACCCTAAAGCCTACCACATGGGCTCAGAGAAACGGACTATCTACTTGTTCTGGTATTTTTCTATCTTTTATTTCCCTTTTTATTTTGTTGTGCTGCATTTTATTTTCATCTGTATTTGCTTGGTAATTAATATCTACAGTGCCTTGCGAAAGTATTCGGCACCCTTGAACTTTTCAACCTTTTGCCACATTTCAGGCTTCAAAAATAAAGATATAAAATTTTAATTTTTTGGTGAAGAATCAACAACAAGTGGGACACAATTGTGAAGTGGAACGAAATTTATTGGTTATTTTAAACTTTTGTAAAAAATAAAAAACTGAAAAGTGGGGCGTACAATATTATTCGGCCCCTTTACTTTCAGTGCAGCAAACTCACTCCAGAAGTTCAGTGAGCATCTCTGAATGATCCAATGTTGTCCTAAATGACTGATGATGATAAATATAATCCACCTGTGTGTAATCAAGTCTCCGTATAAATGCACCTGCTCTGTGATAGTCTCAGGGTTCTGTTTAAAGCGCAGAGAGCATCATGAAGACCAAGGAACACACCAGGCAGGTCCGTGATACTATTGTGGAGAAGTTTAAAGCCGGATTTGGATACCAAAAGATTTCCCAAACTTTAAACATCCCAAGGAGCACTGTGCAAGCGATCATATTGAAATGGAAGGAGTATCAGACCATTGCAAATCTACGAAGACCCTGCCGTCCCTCTAAACTTTAATCTCAAACAAGGAGAAGACTGATCAGAGATGCAGCCAAGAGACCCATGATCCCTCTGGATGAACTGCAGAGATCTACAGCTGAGGTGGGAGAGTCTGTCCATAGGACAACAATCAGTCGTACACTGTACAAATCTGGCCTTTATGGAAGAGTGGCAAGAAGAAAGCCATTTCTCAAAGATATCCATAAAAAGTCTCGTATAAAGTTTGCCACAAGCCACCTGGGAGACACACCAAACATGCGGAAGAAGGTGCTCTGGTCAGATGAAATCAAAATCGAACTTTTTGGCCACAATGCAAAACAATATGTTTGGCATAAAAGCAACACAGCTCGTCACCCTGAACACACCATCCCCACTGTCAAACATGGTGATAGCAGCATCATGGTTTGGGCCTGCTTTTCTTCAGCAGGGACAGGGAAGATGGTTAAAATTGATGGGAAGATGGATGGAGCCAAATACAGGACCATTCTGGAAGAAAACCTGTTTGGAGTCTGCAAAAGACCTGAGACTGGGACGGAGATTTATCTTCCAACAAGACAATGATCCCAAACATAAAGCAAAATCTACAATGGAATGGTTCACAAATAATCATATCCAGGTGTTAGAATGGCCAAGTCAAAGTCCAGACCTGAATCCAATCGAGAATCTGTGGAAAGAGCTGAAAACTGCTGTTCACAAACGCTCTCCATCCAACCTCACTGAGCTCAAGCTGTTTTCCAAGGAATAATGGGCAAGAATTTCAGTCTCTCGATGTGCAAAACTGATAGAGACATACCCCAAGCGACTTGCAGCTGTAATCGCAGCAAAAGGTGGCGCTACAAAGTATTAACTTAAGGGGGCCGAATAATTTGGCACGCCCCACTTTTCAGTTTTTTATTTTTTACAAAAGTTTCAAATATCCAATAAATTTCGTTCCACTTCAGGATTGTGTCCCACTTGTTGTTGATTCTTCATCAAAAAATTTAAATTTTATATCCTTATGTTTGAAGCCTGAAATGTGGCAAAAGGTTGAAAAGTTCAAGGGGGCCGAATACTTTCGCAAGGCACTGTATTTCTGTATATGTTAATGCTTAGTACCGACCTACTGGGGTTAATAAATATATAAAATTTAGAAAGCTCATTTCGTATTATCCTATGGACCCAGAACACTCACTGGTGGTGAGTGTGAGGTACGGAAGTGATCTCAGGGGTGCCGAAAGCAGTTTCAGTAGGATGAGATCTTTTACACAGACCAACAAGAACCCTAAGCAAGGAATGAAACTGAACACACCTCCTGCGCCGCAGCGTGCTAGCGGATGGTGGCGCAGAGACCTGAACAGGGAGGGACGTTACAACATACATGTTTGAGGACAATACAATTATAGGGGCCAAAACCCCATGCTCAGATAGATTACAAGGGAAAGTGATTACCCCAAACATAGTATGCATAAGAGGTTTTGCCATAAAACACTACAGTGCTTCTCTCAAGCCGAAACCAAAAGGAAACTAGAAAACAAGTGTAACAACAAAATATACACATATCATCATACACAGAATGGAAATGCATCCCCCTGTATCTACTGACTGCGCACTTGCCACAGTTCAAATAAAGCACGCAAAATTAAGTTGACTGTCTAGGCCATTGGAGTGGATGCATCTCATGCCATAAATTGTCTGCGCTTCCTTCCAAAATATCAAATTGCCCCAGTCATCCCCTTTAGCAGGAGGTCTCACCCATTCAATTACCTTGAAATGCAGAGTTTACCCACTACTCTGATGAGCCTCATGAATGTGCTTAGCAACTGGGGTGTCCTTTTTGTTCAAGACATCCCCAATATGGTCATCAATATGGTGACATGTTATAACATATAAATTTTCTTCCGGTTTTTACAGAGCGAAATGTTCTACTCGTTTTAATGAATGGACATGCACAACCTCAAAATGTAAATGTGCCTGGAATCTTTCTTTCCAGCCATGTAACATATTTTCTAAAAAGAGTAAGGTAGCTGTGAATCAATCTGTCACAAATGTTCTTTCCCCTGCGGAATGTCATAGTGATGTATTACGTTACCCCTTAAGAACGCAGCCCCATTTTTCAAAACTGACATGTGTCACATTAGCGTACGTTCACACAGACTTTTTTGCAGGCTGAAAAAATCTGCTGTTAGGGAACTGCCAGTTAAGCAATTCCCCTGTTGCTGCTGCTGAAACTTGGGTGGAAGGGAACGACAAGATATTGAGCCCTAATGCTGAACCCGCCCCCAGTCCCTGCCTATTTGCCTCAACTACCCTAAGCAGTAGAGGACAACTGGGTGACAGTCCCTTCCTATAATGCAAGTGATAACACAGAATGCAGACAAGACAAACAACAACAAACGGGTGGTCAGCTAGCCAAGGGATCTGAACCAGTCAAGCAGTGAAGTACAGAGTCAAAATCCAAATGAGTAGTCAGAGGAGATAGCCAAGGTCAGAAATATGAATATAGATAGCAAACAGTATACAGCCAGCACGCACAAGGAAACAGCAAGCTTTAGGGAGTGGGGTTGAAAAGTATATAAAGGAATCCGCCCGGGGGTCATGGCCTGGCCATGCGGGAGTGAGGACGTGTCTTGCCTCAGCTCCTTTCCTGGGCATCCTGGGCACACGTATAAAGCACTGACCAGTGACTCTACTACTCACCTGGATATAGGCAAGTCCCTTAGAATCCCCCTGCAGTCCTCTTCAACTCCTCCTGGGGTCCCACAAGATGCCTCCATCGAGCGCTTCCTCCGGGGACTGCGCACTGCTGTTCCCGACATGGCAGCCTCCAAGATGGCGCCCGACGCTGCACTCTCTCCACGCAGCTCCCCGGCCTGTTCTCCGCTGGAAGCAGCTCCTGCGGCGGTGCTTCGCTCCTCCGAGGGTTCCAGACGTCTCCTTCTCACCCAGTCCTCTTGCTCCGTGGGCCGCTGGAGGGTCTGGGTACCGCTTGGCTCCCTCCTCCTCTCTGTCAACGGGGGCCTTAGAAGCAGGCTGGTCTTCCATGCCGCCATCTCCTGCCTCGTCCCCAGCACTCCCACAGCCGGGGTCCGCTTTGGGAGCCCCACAGCCTTCTGCACAGGCCAGAAGTGGACCCCTCCAGTCTCTACACAGCTCCCCCTTCCCCTGGATGGCTCCTGCTTGCACTCCGCTTACCAGCTAGCATTCCCTGATGGCAGATCCTCAGCCTGCTCCTGGTACGGGGGGGAAGCTCTTCCACTATGCTGGGCGCTGCCTCTGCCTGTGGCCCTGGTGTGACCCTCACTCCTTCCCTGTCTGGTGCATCCCAGTTGGATGGTCCTGCACTCTCGCTGCACTCCTGCCAGCCTTTACACCATTGTGCTCTCCATATAACTCCTCCTGGCATGGGCTCGGTGCCACCTGGTAGTGGTGTCTTGGAATCCTCTCATCATGGCGGTCCTGGGGCCTCCTCCATTGGCACCTTTCCGTCTCTGCATCTACTTCTGATACACTGGATGAGCTCCGTCGTTTGAGCGCCCATCTCGCTGCCATTCCGACTAAGTCTGACATAGAGGCGTATGTGTCCCAACTGGAACAGTCTGACCTTTCTGTTGTCCGCTCTACTGTGCAACATCTGGAGGTGAGGGTTGACAACCTCGAGTCTTCTTCTGCCTCCTCTGCGACTCAACTCTCTGCCCACGATTCCCCCATTTCCTCTCACACTCACCAGCTACAATATCTGGCGGATCTTTTGGATGACCTTGAAAATAGAAAGGCAGAACAACATCAGGGTCAGGGGTCTTCCTGAGTCTATTGAACCCCAGCAACTGGACGCTACTTTATGTCTAATCTTCACCTCACTGTTGGGCACTCCGCAGGGCGGCTCTCCGTTTGAACCTGACCGTGCACATCGCTCTTTGGGCCCACGCCCTCCTGATTCTGCAAACCCTAGAGATGTCATCTGCAGAGTGCACAGATATCAGCTGAAAGAGGCCATCATGCGCAAAGCCAGAGAGTCTTGTCAAGTTCTGTTCCAGGTCATTCCCATCAATTTACTCCCGGACTTATCCCGCCTTACTCTTGCCAACTGGTGTGCCCTGAAGCCGCTCCTGGACTTGCTGGTTCAACACTAAGTGCTGGGGCTTCACCTTCTGCCTGCAGGTTCACTACGGGGGCCGCACCCTTGCCTTGACACATCCGGACAACATCCCTGCCTTCACGGCAGCTCTTGAACTCCCTTCAGTGGCCGCCTTTGATTGGCCCTTCCTGCCTGTCGCTCCTCCTCCTCCAGCCTAACACAGCGTTGCTCTAGAAGACGCCGACGGGATTGGGCCACCGCTCCAGATTCTCAGCCGAGCCCCAGTCAGGCTTCTCCAACTTGATGCCGTGAACTTTTGATGTTTCAGTACACAGTTTTCGTTTCTCTGCAACCCCTGTGGTTGTAGTTATCCCTGGGGAGTCGCGGAACGCCACCTGTGTGGTCGATCTGTTAGATCTCCACGCCCCCCTCGGGGTCTGAACCCTTGTGCCTTTCTCCTTTTTTTCCCTCTTTTTTTTTTTTTTCTTCCCCTCTTCTTTCTCTTCCTACTCCTTCTTTTTCTCTTCCTCTCTCTCTTTCTCCCCTGTCCCAATTCTCTTTTCTGTGCCCTTCCCTCATTCTTGTTCAAATTTCCTCCAGGTTGTTTGTGTTATTTGTATGTTTAGCCGGTCAGCTATTGCAAACCATTATTGATGTTTATCCATTAGCGTGGCCTGTGGGCCCGGGGGAGAACGACTCCTTTGTTAGAAAGCCCGTTCCCCACAGGGGTCTCCGTGCTACTGTGTTGTGCGTGTTTTGGCATTTATACCCTGCCTCTTCCCCATCCTTTTTGAGTGGAGGCTGTTCCCTCCACGCCATAGTTTTGGTTAAATCCTTGTTACTTGCAGTCTTAGTTTGTCCTAGTCTCCTCATACTTGCCTTCCCTCTCCTTCCTTTTGTTTGTTCCTCCTGTGTCGCCCTCCCTCCCTTCCCTCTTTTTGACTATGACCTCTCTTAATTTCTGTAATCTCAACGCTCGGGGGCTTAATGTCCCTCAAAAGCATAACCAAATTCTGTATCAGCTTCATAAGAAACGCTCTTATGTTCTTATCTTGCAGGAGACTCACTTTAAGAAGGACCATGTTCCGGACATTCACAACCGTCACTACCCAGTCTGGTTCCACAGAGTCAACCCGGTCAACAAGTCCAAGGGTGTTTCCATCGCCCTTCATCGATCTCTACAACACGAGGTACTAGACACCCTGATCGACCCCGAGGGTAGATTTGTGTTTCTTAAATTGCGCACTGTGCGCACCGTGCTCACTCACGAACCAGGGGCAAGACCTTAGTTGGCAGGTTGGCAGACTTTAGCGAGGGGGTAGTGAAACTGGGGGGGGCGACTTTAATTTTTGTCCTAGATCCATCCCTTGACTCTTCTCATCCTCGCCCCCCCCCCCCACGCCCAGGCACACCTGCGACGGTTAGTGAATACTCTCCACAACTCTCAACTATTTGATACATGGCGCATTCTGCACCCTAGAGACTGGGACTATACCTTTCACTCTCCAGTACATAATTCCTATGGCCGTATAGACTTTTTTTCTGGTCAGTCATCACGCCCTCATCTGGTCCCCTAGCTCCCAAATTGATTCGGCCCTTTGGTCCGACAACGCTCCAGTCTTTTTGTCTCTCGAGGTCCCGGGCTTAGTGCGTCGCCCTTTCACCATGCTCACGACCCCACTCCTCTCCTGCTACAGTTGGAGGCGCTGAAGTGTGTGATCCGTGGTGTACTGATCAAACATGGTGCGCGCCTTAAAAAGGAACGCGCCGCTTGGGTTGTTACGTGCCTTGTGAACATTCATTCTCTTGAGTTGACTCACAAACGTACCTGTTCTCAGGAGACATTAACTGAACTCCCTAACGCTAGGGAGGAACTGCATTCGCATCTCGACGAAATGTATCTGCACTCTACAGACCGCGTCCGGAAACATTACTATGAATTCGCGGGTAAGGGCGGCCGCTCCCTCGCTCGTCGCCTTCACCTGCACAGTAATCTCACGTATATCCCCACTGATATAATTGCGGAGTTCCGCTCATTTTACAGTGACCTATATAACATCCGCGGGCAGTATGCCGATCTCGACCCAGATGCTCTCCGTAATAAGATCCAGGAGTATGTTACTGATACGCCTCTGCCTACCTTTGCAGACAAAGCTCTCCTTGACGCACCTTTTAATAAATATCATAATAAATCATCAAAATAAAATCACTAGCAGTTTTTGATGTAGTTTTTGCAAAAAGCCTCATCACGTTTTTTTCCTCCTCCCATTCGCCGCGGGGGGTGCCTTGGGGGTCATTATTATAGCGCAACCCCCTTGGATGCCGCGGTCATGTTTGACCACAGCATCTAAGGGGTTAACACCCGCGATCAGAGCCCAACTCTGCCCACGGGTGTCAGCTTTGCGATCCTGAGCAATTCGCTCAGGTACAGTAGTGAAGCCGTCAATTGCCGGCTTCACTACTGTACAGAGACTGTACCCGGATGCCGCCAGGTGCTGCCTGAAGATGGATGCGGCAGCACCCGGCGGCATCTGGCGCTAATGAAATTTTAAGGAAGCCGGATGGAAAAACGCTGCAGGTAGCCAGAACTGATGCCTCTTGTGTTGGAACCAATCCCATAGAAAACTATGGGATCCATCCTGGCATAATTTCCCTCCAGCTTGTGTGCACCACGCCGGAGGGGAATCTGACAGCTGCGCCGTACATATGTGAACGCACCCTTACACTGCAATGGCGGGCATTTGCAGAGGCTCTGAGATAAAATAAATTATTCACCCCCAAAATATGACCCATTTTAAAAACTACACCCCTCAAGGAATTTCGCAAGATGTATTATCATATTTAGCCCAAGAGTGCTTCCAAAAAAATAATGTGCAAAGTGAAAATAGAATTTTTTTAAGAAATATGCCATTTCAGAGCCCATTATGTTGTGTCTACTTTGTGTCAATAGAGACACGTTGTAAGAGTCTTGCCAACCGTAGCAACCCTGACACTACTGCAGCGGTCTGGGAGGAAGGACAGAGACAAGTGAGCCCTAATCTCACCCCAGCCACTGTCCCTTCCTATTGCCTCAGTTACCCTAAACGGTAAAAGGACAACTCGAAGACAAGCCCTATACTGGGTAAGTGACACACAGAACAGGACAAGACAAAAACAACACAGAAGCAGAGTGAGCAAGCCAAGGGGTCAGTAACAAACGAGCAATGCAGTACAAAGTCAAAATCCAAGAGAATAGTCAAAATGCAAGCCAAAGGGTCAGAGAATCAAGTAACAAAGTAGAAAGCGATATAACAAGGAGAGCAGACAAAGACAAGTGCAATAACCGGCGACTATGTGAGGGCTGACAACCTGTTTATAGAAAGTCTGCGACCAGCCCCCAGACCTGATAGGTACACAGGCTGTCAATCACACAGGCCAGGAAGAGATTAACTTTATATCGTCCAGAGAGAAATGTTCAGAACACGGGTGGGGCCGGAAATCCATTACACTGATTAGGACCATGTTCAGACTGAGCAGCAAGAAACTTACACAAAGAACCAAACTGAACACGCCTCCTTCGCCACAGCGTGCGAGCGTAGGGCGGCGCCGAGACCCGAAATGGCAGAGACGTTACACACGTACTCCTAAAATTTTTTATCCCAGGTACAAAAAAAGTTGTATGTTTGGGCGTAAACTGCTGTTTGGGCACATAGCAGGGCTCAGAAGGGAAGGAGCAGTGTGCTTTTTAGCTTCTGAAGTATAGATTTCAAGAGACTGGTTTTGGGACGCCATATTGTTTTTGCAGAGCCCTGAGGTGCCAGTAAATTGGAATTTCCCATTTTTTAGGGTCCTTGCAAATGCCACATGGTGTCCAAAAACCAATCTAAATCTGCATTCCAAAAGCCAAATAGAACTACTTCACTTCTGCACCCTGCTGTGTGTCCAAACAGCAGTTTATGCCCACATGTATGACACCGTTGTGCCCACAATAACTTAGCAATGCCATATGTGGTTATAAACTATTGTTTGGGCACACAGCCAAGCATAGAAGGGAAGTAGCGTTTCTGGAGCACAGTTTGTATTTTGAATGTCATGCCACTTTTGCAAAGCCCCCTCAATTGCCAGTAAAGTGGAATCCACAGACATGTGACACCATTGTGGAAACTATACCCCTCAAGGGATTTATCAATTGGCGCCACAGGCATTTTTAACCCTTGGGCATTGTTGCATTAATTAAATTAATTAATTTCCAGAAATTAATTTGCAGCTGAAAAGTGAAAATTGCAATATGCCATTTCGGTGCCCAGTATGTTGCACCCAGCTTGTGTCAGGAGAGACGCATACTGAAACTATTAAGTGGGTTGTCCTGAGTGCAGAAGCTTTTGTAGTGTGCATCTGTGACACAAGCTGGGCATATTAGGCACTGAAATTGCCATTTTCACTTTTCATCAGCTGCTCATTCATTTCTGGACAATAAATGAATGTAAAATGTTCCTTCCTTTCCGTGCCCAGCTGTGTACCCAAACAGCAGTTTATACCCACATATGACAGACATTAAGTACGTTATTTTGGGTACAACGGTGTCATAAACGGTGCAAACTACAGTTTGCGCACATAGCAGATACGAAGGAGCGCTATGTGGCTTTGGAGCGCAGATTTAAATTGTTCAGTTTTTGGACGCCATGTCATGTTTACAGGTGCCAGTAAAGAGGAATCCCCTAGGGAGTGACACATTTTGAAAACTGCTCCCCTCAATGAATTTATGAAGGGGCATAGTGAGCATTAGTTCAACCCAGATGTGAATGTACAGCAGATGGTGAATGAATGTTTTTTGGAGTATTGGAGTATATAACGGCCATCAGCCACAGAACAAGCTCCAGGCTGATGAATAAATGTCACTGAGAAAACTGTTTGTGGCAGTTTCTTTTTGGTGGAACTACGTCTGCAAGTCACCATCCGATGCAATCTCAATAATCAAATCTAGAAATGTATTTAATAATTCACTTATCTCATTAATGAATTTCATCCCTAATTCATTCACATTTAGCACTGCATTGAAAGATTAAAATTCTTGTTTATTCCAAAAGAAAAGAATGTCATCAATATATCTAATCCATAGAGATAATGATCTCATCTATTTCAAGTAAGCATCTAAAAACACTACCGCATCCTCCAGCCAAAGTACAGGTTATTATAAGTGGAGGGATCCCTTTAGCTATACTTCTCTGCTGTTGGAAGATGCGGTCCTCAAACAGGAACACATTGCACTCCAAAATTAACTGAAGAAGATGTAGTACCAACTCATTATATGGAACAAACTCTACACCTACTAGATCAAAGGAAATATTCTACTGATTGGCAACCCTTCTCATGCAGAATTGATGAATAGAATGATTCCACATCAAGACTGTTAGATTATGAGCTCTATTTGGGACAGTAAGTATTGACAATATTTGTAAAAGGATTTGTTAAATATGTTGGCACTATATAAGTAAAATAAATAAGTTAAATAATCAGATGACATTGAGGAGTGGTAGATGTAGGCAAACGGGTTTTTCTAAAACAAGTTAACTTAAAGATGGTCAAAGAATGACTATAATCACACCAGAATATAATAAAATAATAAGTGTTTAATAAATGAAAAGATAATACTTAGCTGTGGTTACAAATGATGTAATAGCTCTCTGGATGGGGAGCCCCATTATATATCATGCACTGATATATGCCCATCGTTTGATGACTTCCAGAGTTGCATGTCATGCACCCATTTATGGTCCATGCTGAGATTACCAAATAATAGCCCCCTACAGCTTTATAGTACCCTTGGGGAGGGTGAGGGGCTGACTGTTCATCTTGTAACATGACCATTTATGGTACAGGAATTTGAAGACATTCTTATCTACTGAGCAATATAGAGTGACCAGCATAGTATATAGAAATACAGACAAGGCTACAAGGTGAACCTCCTATAGATGTACAAAAAATACATATAGTCTGATCAGTAAGACATTAACCCTGTCATATCACATTGATAAGACACTATGATTTTATGGAAAATGAAAAGTCAGACACTTCCCTAGTAAGAAAACGTCCACCAGACACTTGCTATCTAATTAACATATATCACAAGATGGAATTACACTACATTTTATCCATTTTACTACTGGTATGAATGACAACATAGGTACAGTATTTATAAACTTGTTTCCATTGTGCCTATCTAGAGCTTAGAGTGATTTAATAGGGTAAAATGTGCTGCGATTTATTTTAAAATGACCATGGACTTTGTTGTGGCAATCCCCAAATAGTGACCCTGGAGTAGCACCTAATGGAAACTTGATAGCTTGTGAGAAACCAAAATTAGTAAACAGGGACTTGGTCACTCAATTCTGAGGTCATGGCTACCAAAGTTCATGATAAAACAGGTACAGATTAGGGCAGGCAATGATCCAAACTAAGAATCAGGAAGCAGTCTCATCCTAAATAGCAAACAAACATATTTACAGATTAACAGGATTCAACAAACCTTGTTGTGGCAGTAAAGAGCAAGTATCAATAATCGGAGGAACAGCCACAGGTTGACAACTTGAGATAGATCTGTTCTTCAAAGCTGGGTTCACATGATGCTTTTTTTCATTAAAGCATGACTAAACTTTCAAACAACTTTGGATTTTCTGCCAGCATTTGTGAAAGTAATAAATACTGTAATATACATTAATATACATTTCATAATGGCCAAGATATAACTGTTTAAAGTAAACTCCTCCCTCCTCTGACTTAGTTCCCCTGTTTTATGACAGCCTGTACACTGGTATTCCAGTGAGAAGCCATTGGGATAAACAAGGTAAAGAGTAAAGTAGTGTATATCAGCACAGGATTTCACAGAAAGTTTTCCAGGCTCAAACTTCATGTTTTAAATATACAGTAAATGCCCTGAAGTCTGCCCAGCCATACCTCCTCCATCGCTATGTCCGCCCCCCCTCATTGAGTTGACATCATTGTTGTTGTTTGTGTAGCCTGAGAGCAAAGCAGAAAAAGAGAGCAAGAGAGGAAATGTTCATGTGACCACTGCTAAGAGGATAATAAAGGTTGATCCCAGAAAACCCATTTAACCCTCCCAAATATGGCACTTTATTATTACAAATTTTGAATTTATGGCTCAAGTAAATATTGCTGGCATAAAACTCTGGAACATTATGTTCATTTTAACCCTTTATCAATGCTCATGCATTTTAGCCTTAAACTAGTAACATTTTGTCCCTCTCTGCATTCCCACTTTCATAACTTTTTAATTTTTATTTCAATGTAACTTTACAAGACTTTGTATTTTGTGGATACTTTTTAAGATTTATGGCTTTTTTCATGTAGAATTTATAATGTACCAATTTTATTTTAGGGATTGCTATGGATGTGGCAAAACCAGCTGTAAGTTTTTACTTTTTTTTTTTTTCATTAACAAGGGGAAAAAAATTGTCTACTTTTACTTTTTTTCTATAAAACCACTGCAGCATCTAAGGGGTTAAATGGCTAGTACATTTTCTGATTGATGATGAGGGGGGTATGATATCATGAATAAAAGTCCATGGTACCCCCTCTTCTGGAGTCATCTGAAGTGAAAGGGGCAGTAAAATGAGAAATCATTTTGGCTAGACCTGCTGCTCTTAAAGGGGTTTTCCGGGCAAAAAATCTTTTTAAAAAAAAAAAAAAAAAAAAAAAGGTCTGTTAGTGCTATTAATGGGTTAATAAGTGCACACATATACCTTTAGCAGTGTTTTGAGTGATTTCTGGGTTTCTCTGGGAGCGCCTAGCATCTTCTGCATTTGTATACATGGTGTAGCTTCCTGCTGCCTTAGCTAATGCAATGCATTATGGTAGTTGTAGGCTCTCACACTATCTCCCTCTCACTCCTCCCCCTCCCTATCTCCCTAGCTATCCCGCCCACTACTAGCTCTTCCCAACTAACTCAGCCCATCCCCCTAACCCATTATACTTACCTGTCTTCTTCCTGTCCAGACTTCCTTCTGTGGAGAACGGCTTCTCCTCTTCTTTCATTCTGCCAGCGCCTGCGCAGCAGTCCCGGCACTGTGCTGTAGCCCTCACTCCATCTCTACTGTGCATGTGTGGGTGGCTCATTCAGGCTCCCACATTTGCGCAAAAAAGAAGGAGTGGTGGCTACAGTGCAAAGTCGGGACTCCGGCTCTTTTGTGCATGCTCGGGCATACATCACAGAAGAAGGAGGATCCGTTCCCCACAGGAGAAAGCCAGGAGGTAAGTATAATGGGGTGGAAGGGGGAGTAGTAGTGATGTTCCGTTTCCGGAAATGGGGAAACAGATCGTCACCGGATAGTCAGAAAATGTCCCTGGGGCGGTCACATGACATTTTTGATAAATTATGTAATTTAGAAAGTAGGTGGGGGGAGGGTGTTTAGATTAATGTAGGGATTTCTATTTATCCCAGACTACCCCTTTAAGTTAGAGCTGTTTAAGTGACTGCTACCGCTGCAGTTTCACTGAACATGTCCTGCTCAGGGTAAACTGTTATGTACTTTGAAATGAAGCAACAAAAATGAAGGGCCAATATAGGAATGATTCCACAAAAATAGTGGTGCATGTAAACTAATATAAATCTAAAAACTCATGCCCACAAGCAAATAAAACAAATTCATGTTTATTAGATAAATAACACATAATCACATAACATAATGACAGAGGGAACAAATAACTACAGGACATACAACAATAAAAACTACAGCAGGAGGACATATTAGAATGTAAATAAATACAGTACATAAGGGGTAATGTACATCTAGTAAAGTGACTCCATACATTCAAATACAAGTGGATCTCAATAAATTAGAATATCATCAAAAAGTAATTTTTTTTTAGTAATTCAATTGAAAAAGTTAAGCACATATATTATACTGAGTCATTACAAACAGAATGAACTTTTTCAAATGTTTATTTATGTTAATGTTGATGATTATGGCTTACAGCCAAGGAAAACCCAAAAGTCATTATCTCAGAAAATTAGAATATTATATAAGACCAACTGTAAAAAAATTATGTAACACAGAAATGTTGGCCAAATGAAAAGTATGTACAGTAAATGCACTCAATACTTGGTCAGGGCTCCTTTTGCATGAATGACTGCATCAATGCGGCGTGGCATGGAGGAGATCAGCCTGTGGCACTGCAGAAGTGTTATGGAAGCCCAGGTTGCTTTAATAGCAGACTTCAGTTCGTTTGCATTGTTGGGTCTGGTGTCTCTCATCTTCCTCTTGACAATGCCAATACAGGGTCAGGTGAGTTTGCTGGCCAATCAAGAACAGTGATACTGTGGTTATTAAACCAGGTATTGGTACTTTTGGCAGTGTGGACAGGTGCCAAGTCCTGTTGGAAAATGAAAATTCCATCTCCAAAAAGCTTGTCAGCAGAAGGAAGCATGAAGTGCTCTAGAATTTCCTAGTAGACAGCTGCGCTGACTTTGGTCTTGATAAAACACAGTGGACCTACACCAGCAGATGACTTGGCTCCCCAAACCATCATTGATTGTGGAAACTTCACACTAGACCTCAAGCAGCTTGGATCGTGTGCCTCTCCACTCTTCCTCCAGACTCTGGGACCTTGATTTCCAAATTAAATGCAAAATTTACTTTCATCTGAAAACACCTTTGAGCACTGAGCAACAGTCCAGATCTTTCTCTCCTTGGCCAAGGTAAGACGCTCCTGGTGTTGTCTATTGGTCATGAGTGGCTTGACACATGGAATGCGACACTTGTAGCCCATTTTCTGGATATGTCTGTGTATGGTGGCTTTTGAAGCACTGACTCCAGCAGCAGTCCACTCCTTGTGAATCTCTCCCAAATTTTTGAATGGCCTTTTCTTAACAATCCTATCAAGGCTGCGGTTATCTCGGTTGCTTGTGCACCTTTTTCTACCACACCTTTTCCTTCCACTCAACCAGGGCCGGCGTCAGCACCCGGCATACCTGGGAAAGTGCCCGGGCCCCATGCTGCTGAAGGGGCCCACTCGGCTGCCGGGTGCTGACTGTTACTGCGTAACGATCGCGGTTGCAGGGGGTGCGACCGTGACCAGCTGGCCATGGGCCCCAGACCACTATGATAGCAGTCGGGGAAAGCCTGGTTCCCCTACCGCTATATATATTGCAAATGAAAAGGGGCCCCGGCATGTCACCAAGGGAGGTGACTTAAAATAATAAATACTTATACTCACCTCTCCTGGGATTGGCATCCTTCACGAGGCCACGCTGAGGCCTGTGATTAGGCCCCAGTGATCACATGGGGTGCATATAATACTGCGTTAGGGCCACTGTGGAGCATATAATACTATGTGGGGCCACTATGGAGTCTATAATACTGCATGGGGGCCGCTGTGGAGTATATAATACTGCGTGGGGGCCACTGTGGAGCATATAATACTGTGTGGGGGTCACTGTGGATCATATAATACAGTGGGGGTCACTGTGGAGTGGCACTATTAACAGTATCAGGCCCTGTTCACATGGTGGAATCTGACAATGATTTTGAAGCAGATTCCTCCCTCATTCTGCTTCCTATTGAAACTAATTGGAGCAGGAAGCTGGAAAAAAAAGTGTCCTGCTGGACCTGGCCGCAGATTCTGCAGCTGATTCGGAGGCCTCCGCACTGGTTAGACTCATTTGGGCCTGATCAGTGGTGGAAAACCACAAGGGCATGCAGATGTCCGCCTCAAATTCCTCTTTACTTTCCGATGTCTGAACAGGTTGTACAGTATCTACTTGTATGGAATGGACTGTATTACACTCCACTCCAGTAGGTCTTCCTCAGCAAAAAACACCCAATTTCGAATGTTTTTTTGCTGTATTGTGCATGAATTACTCCAAAAGGGGCCCACTGGGGCTCTGTTGCCCAAGGGCCCACACAAACCTGGAGCCGGCCCTGCACTCAACTTTCCATTAATATGCTTTGATACAGCACTCTGTGAACAGCCAGCTTCTTTAGCAATGACCTTTTGTGGCTTACCCTCCTTGTGGAGTGTGTCAATGACTGCCTTCTGCACATCTGTCAAGTCAGCAGTCTTCCCCATGATTGTGTTTCCTACTGAACCAGACTAAGGGACCTTTTTAAACGCTTAGGAAGCCTTTGCAGCTGTTTTGGGTTAATTATGCAAATTTTTTTTGAGATTGAGACTTTTGGGTTTTCCTTGACTGTAAGCCATAATTATCAACATTAACATAAATAAACATAAATAAAAGTTCACTCTGTTTGTAATGACTCAATATAATATATGTGTTTCACTTTTTCAATTGAATTACTAAAAAAAAAAAAACTTTTTGATGATATTCTTATTTATTGAGATGTACTTGTAGCATTAAGCATGTGCTAAACATCAATGCATGAACTCAGAGTATACAGAGTAAAAGTACAAAATCCCCAAATGAATACAAAGAGAACACAACAAACAAACTCACATGGACCCACCTGGATGGAATGAAACCCCAACGTATGTTTCGCCTAAATGGCTTAGTCTGGGGGGCGTATAGTAGGTTCTGACATGAGGGGTTATATGACCAATACTGACCAATCACCGTTTCCCAATTACTTGACATAGTACCACACCTGACTAATTATAAGTAGCACCAAACACTCTGAAAACATGCATTCATACACTATCAATGCCTACATTCGCCCACACCGCCATAATGTTAAGGAGGCCAGCCCCCTGTGTGATAGATAAAAATGTGTATGCGCAGGATCTGCAAATCCCCGCAATGTCACAGATGCGTGACAACATCATAGCACCACGGGACTAGGCAAAAAACAGCACACGCACAATAAATTAATAAACTGTGTAAGTAAGGTGTTGGATGAAAAATTGATAAGGTCATGACACCCTTTGTGGGCCAATTGACCAGGTCCCCCAGGTAACTGTCGTTGTCCTAATTGATATGAGCTAAGTGCTAGCGGCGAGGGATAGACACCAGACACAGTATGTTGGTAGAAACCCTCTTTCTTAGCCGAATATAGGGGCGCACTGACATACTTTATTAAGGCAACATAAGTTCATATAGCAGCAAGCATTAGGAAAGGGTTAACATAGCAGCATAAGTCCTCATGTTCAGTCCTAATTGGTGTAGTAGTAGTTCCATGAAAACTCACACTTTTGTTTATCAAATCAGTTACTGTCCATTATTTTATGTCCGTTTTTTTTTTCTGCGCATGTTCAGAAAGTACAAGAGAAAGAAAAAAAAAGTTCATCACCAAAAGAAATATAAAAAAGGTGTTCAAACACCAAAAAAAAAAAAAAAAAATCTACCTCAACTGTTTCACTATATGTTTATCTAAATTTGTTTTTTATGACAGTGATTTTTGAAGATAAATTTATAAAATATTTTAATAAAGTTTTTTTTATTAAAACAAATGTGTTTTTTTTATCCACAAAATTACAAACAGAGCCAAAAGGATGAACAAACACGCTTTCTTTAAAAGCGGTGTCAGTGGAGGGACCCTTGGTGGACAAAGTGTATGTTTACACTTTGTCCACTGAGGGCCACCCCCCCATGACACCACCCTTTAAGAAAGCATGTACAAAACACAAACTCAGGAAAAAGAATGAACAAACACGCTTTTTTTAAAGGCAATGTCAGCAGAGGGACCCTCGGTGGACAAAGTGTATGTTTACACTTTGTCCACTGAGGGCCAACTTCCCATGACACTACCCTTAAGAAAGCATGTGCAAAAGACAACTGAGGAATAAAAAAAAGTCTGTGGCAGTTGCAAGCATTGAAAATGGAGCAGTCTGCATGCTGAGTAATAAAGTCTCTCATTTTCAGTGCTCAGGACTTTAATCATCGAGACTTTTCAGCACATTTGACTGTCCAAAAAAAGTAAAAAAAAAAAATTCCAAGAAAAAACTTACACTCTGCCATCCTGCCAGTCCACCCAACCTGCGTCGGAAAGAAAAAAAAGCTACAAAATTGTCGCTCATGCGGCTGACAGCAACTGTAGATCGTGGGCCAGATGAGTCGAGACCATGTAACCCAGGCTCCAGTTCCTGGGTGTCAACTGGCAACGGTTCCCTTGTCAGCAGGAAGTTATGGAGGACCACGCAGGCTTTCACAACATCATCCACAGATTCTGGCTTCAGCTGGATAGCAGTGGTAAAAATTCGCCATTTTGAAGTAAGGATCCCAAATGCGCACTCCACAAGTCTCCGGGCTCTTGATAGTCTGTAGTTGTAGATTCTTTTCTGGAAGTTGAGTCCACGGCTGGAGTACGGTTTCAGAAGGTTTCCACATATCTGGAAGGCCTTGTCGCCAACAACCACAAATGGCATAGGAGGTCC
Organism: Leptodactylus fallax; assembly: GCA_947044405.1. NCBI lineage: Eukaryota > Metazoa > Chordata > Amphibia > Anura > Leptodactylidae > Leptodactylus > Leptodactylus fallax. Next base: position 12,474,139 of record CAMRHE010000014.1, read on the forward strand.
ATCAGTTCCAGGAAATGGCTTTGGTGCTGGCAATCCGAAATTTCCAGAATAGATTCTCCATCCAATGTCAGAGTCCTTGAAGATTCTGGAGTCGTTGGTGCGGCCATATGCCCCAATGTCCACAGCCAAAAATCGATACTGGGCATCAGCAATGGCCGTCAGCACAATGGAAAAATACTTCTTGTAGTTGAAGAACAGGGAGCCGCTCCTTGCAGGTTTCTGGATACGGATGTGCTTTCCGTTGACTGCTCCTACACAGTTTGGAAAACGTGTCACCTCCCAGAACTTTTCTGCAATGTCCTTCCATTGTTCGGTAGATGGATGTGGGAGAAATTCTTCACGCAGAAAATCCCACAGGGCCTGGCAAGTATCCCGGACGATGTAGGAGATGGTCGACTTGCCAAGGCGGAACTGGAAGTGCATGGAGGAGAAGCTCTCGCCTGTTGCCAGATACCTTGAAAAAAAAAAAAAAAAAAAAAAATACAAGTAAATATATATATAAAAGTAAAATATATATATACAGTCAATGAAAAAGTTTGGGCACCCCTATTAATCTTAATCATTTTAGTCTAAATATTTGGGTGTTTGCAACAGCCATTTCAATTTGATATATCTAATAACTGATGGACACAGTAATATTTCAGGATTGAAATGAGGTTTATTGTACTAACAGAAAATGTGCAATATGCATTAAACCAAAATTTGACCGGTGCAAAAATTTGGGTACCCTTATCATTTTATTGATTTGAATACTCCTAACTACTTTTACTGACTTACTGAAGCACAAAATTGGTTTTGTAACCCACTGAGCTTTGAACTTCATAGCCAGGTGTATCCAATCATGAGAAAAGGTATTTAAGGTGGCCAATTGCAAGTTGTTCTCCTATTTGAATCTCCTCTGAAGAGTGGCATCATGGGCTCCTCAAAACAACTCTCAAATGATCTGAAAACAAAGATTGTTCAACATAGTTGTCAGGGGAAGGATACAAAAAGTTGTCTCAGAGATTTAACCTGTCAGTTTCCACTGTGAGGAACATAGTAAGGAAATGGAAGACCACAGGGACAGTTCTTGTTAAGCCCAGAAGTGGCAGGCCAAGAAAAATATCAGAAAGGCAGAGAAGAAGAATGGTGAGAACAGTCAAGGACAATCCACAGACCACCTCCAAAGAGCTGCAGCATCATCTTGCTGCAGATGGTGTCACTGTGCATCGGTCAACAATACAGCACACTTTGCACAAGGAGAAGCTGTATGGGAGAGTGATGCGAAAGAAGCCGTTTCTGAAAGCATGCCACAAACAGAGCGCCTGAGGTATGCAAAAGCACATTTGGACAAGCCAGCTTCATTTTGGAAGAAGGTCCTGTGGACTGATGAAACAAAGATTGAGTTGTTTGGTCATACAAAAGGCGTTATGCATGGCGTCCAAAAAACACAGCATTCCAAGAAAAACACTGCTACCCACTGTAAAATTTGGTGGAGGTTCCATCATGCTTTGGGGCTGTGTGGCCAATGCCGGCACCGGGAATCTTGTTAAAGTTGAGGGTCGCATGGATTCAACTCAGTATCAGCAGATTCTTGAGAATAATGTACAAGAATCAGTGACGAATGAAGTTACGCCGGGGATGGATATTTCAGCAAGACAATGATCCAAAACCAGCTCCAAATCACACTCAGGCATTCATGCAGAGGAACAATTACAATGTTCTGGAATGGCCACCCAGTCCCCAGACCTGAATATCATTGAACATCTGTGGGATAATGTGAAGCGGGCTGCCATGCTCGGCGACCATCAAACTTAACTGAACTGGAATTGTTTTGAAAGAGGAATGGTCAAAAATACCCATCCAGGATCCAGGAACTGATTAAAAGCTACAGGAAGCGACTAGAGGCGCAAAAGGAGGATCTACTAAATATTAATGTCACTTTTCTGTTGAGGTGCCCATACTTTTGCAGCGGTCAAATTTTGGTTTAATGCATATTGCACATTTTCTGTTAGTACAATAAACCTCATTTCAATCCTGAAATATTACTGTGTCCATCAGTTATTAGATATATCAAATTGAAATGGCTGTTGCAAACACCCAAATATTTAGAACTAAAAATGATTAAGATTAATAGGGGTGCCCAAACTTTTTCATATGACTGTATATATCTATACACACACATTTGCAATACAGTGTTGATACTCACCGAAGGGTCACTGTGAAGCGCTCCTCTGGTGTAACGCTTCTCCTCAAGTGGGTGTCCTGCCTCTGGAGTCTTGTTGACAGCCGCTGAAGAAGTTCATCAAAGCTGGGAATGGACATACACAGATAATCGTGGAACTTCTCTGGATGTTGTCGCAGTTCTCCATACAGACTTGAATACACTCCCCTTGTCATGTGGGCGGATGTAATGGGATGGACGCAGAATCGTCGCCTTTGACGCCACCTCTGCTTTCTCCACTTTGCCCTCAGCCGGATCACCTCTAGATCAAATAAAAGAGATGGTGGAATCATTTTCTAAAAATGACAGCAGCACCACAAGAAGAACTGGAACACAGCAACGATACTCTGCTCTCCAAAGCTGGCTCCAGACTGAATTGTCAACTCTTCTTCCTGCTTTTATATTCTCTCTGTTGTCATTCTGTGTTTATGGCAACCAATTAAGCAAAAAAAACGGACTAGAAATTAACGGACACAAACGGATGGTTTACTGTCCATTTTTTATGTATTTTTAACGGATTGAGTTTAACGTATCCATTAAAAAACGGACACGTAGGTATCATTTACAGTCCGTTTGTGTCCGGTATTGTAAGTGTCCGTTGTTTTTTTTTAACAGACACCTTCATAACGGATTTACAACTGTAGTGTGAACCCTACCTAAATAATACAGGCAGCAAGGTCTCAAGGAAGCAGTTGCAAACGATATCTGGGTAGATGTAGTACAGAACAGGATAAGGGAAGAACAAACATGGAAGACAATCTAGATCAAAAACAAAAAGTCAAAGTTACATACGGTATTAATAAAAACAAGATAGACTAAAATCAGACCATACTAACATTTTAGTCAACGGAGACCAAATCATAAGAAAGAGTGCTGAGCATGAACATAAAAAGGAAGAAAATATGCAAATCAAAGAATATTAAAAAGAAGCAAAGTTTTTACATTCATTTAAACCATAAGGATGTAAGGTTTTAAGTGAAAAAATCCATCGGCATTCTTTTTGCGCAAGTTTCTGCTTCCAATTACTAGATCTGGGTCCGAGTTATGGAAAAGTTTAAAGTGTTTAGGTGTAATCTTAAGTGTAGAGACACCATCGCAACGTTGAGATGCGGTAATGCCCAAAACATGTTCCCTAACTCGGAGTCTGAACTCGCGTGTTGTTAATTCTACATAAAGCTAACCGCAGGGGCAAGTGGCATAATATATAACCCCAAGTGACTTGCAGTTGTAACTTGACAAAATCTTAAAGTATGTGCCATCCGAACCACGAAAATCTGTGGCCATGTCTATATTTACACATGCCACACGCTTCCCACATGGGCGGCAGACGATCTTGGGGCCCAATCTCCCAAAAAGGTTACTCTTCACAGTACCAGAAAAATAACTATGAACCAGAACATCCCATAAAGTCCTGGAACGTCTGTATGTAATTGATGGTTGAGACCCAACATACCGTTTCAGCGCCGGATCGCTGGTAAGTATATCCTAGTACTTTCTAAGGATACGCCAAACCTGAAACCATCTAGAGTTATAAGTGGTAATGAATCTTACCTGGCTGTCAGGACCATGTCAGATTCTGTGGGAGCCCTTTGGCCATAGTAAATCACTCCGATTTGATGATCGTGCCCTCGGGTAGCCACTGTGTATCCAACGTTCATGGTACCCCCTCTGTCTAAAACGGTTCCCGAGCTCACGGGCTAAGTTCTCAAATGATTGATCTGTAGAACAGATGCGCCAGGCACGCAAAAACTGATCAGTCGGAATATTTTGTATGAGACTTGCTCGATGCGCAGAAGAAGAATTCAGCAGCGAATTACTGTAGTTGCTGATGGCTTATGAAAAAGGTCAGATTGAAGATATCCATTCGAATCAGTACGTATCTTGATGTCAGGAAAATCGATTTCAGGCCTACTGCAATGGTACGTTAGTCGAATATTCATTGTATTGCAGTTTAAGGATTCCAGAAAGAACTCCAACTCCAATTCCAAACCCTGCCAGATGAAAATTACATGATCAATATAATGACCCCAAAAGTGTACATTGTCACTAAGGGGCAAAGGTTCCGTAAGAAAAATACATCTTTCCCACAGCCCCAGGAATAGATTAGCATATGAGGGCACACACGCCACCCCCATAGCTGTTCCCTGGAGCTGTAGGAAAAAGGAGTCCCTAAACATAAAAAAAATTGTGCGTGAGCAGAAATTCCAGTAGTTTAATTAAAAACTCACCAAAATCACACTCCATATCTGATATCACAATGAACATCTGTACAATCCGTCAGTATGTCTAATTGACGTATAGAGGTATTCTACATCACAGGTCACAATGATCATATCCTCTTCCAAATGTATTCCATCAAGCTTACACAGTATGTCAGTCGTATACTTTATGTATGATGCCAAAGTCTCCACCAGCAGCTGAAGATGATAATCCATAAATTTACAGACAGATTCGCATAAACCATTGTTTCCAGAAACAATGGGTCTACCCGGGGGGGGGGCAAGTGGTATTTTTATGAATCTTGAGAAGAATATGAAAGGTTGAGACCATTGGAGACTCAGAAAGTAAATATGACATCTGTTTTTGCAAAATTATTCCTCTATTCACTGCATCCTGTAAAATGAATGATAATTCAACTGAGTTTCTGCAGGGGATTAAAGGTGAGTTTTTTATAACATGTCAAATTTCTTAGTTGTCTCAGTGCTTTCCGCTCATACATCATTGTCGGCCACTATACCACATTGCCCCCCATGTCCGATGGCTTAATAATAACATCACTCATGGATGCCAATTCACAAATATCCTTATGCGGTAGAGGGGTACATATAGAAGTTGGAATTTTCTTCAACTCCTTACTCACTAATCTGACAAACATATCAATCTTTGTATCCAAAGTCAGTGGCGGAAACTTTTTTGATGTAATAATATCAGACAGGAACTTACCACGCTCTGCTTGTTCTTGTTCATCCAATAAGTCCTGTAATTTATAAACCGCATCCTGTTCAGTCTCAGTAGGAAAAACAGTATCAGGTACCTCTTGATGAAACATCTTCTTAGAAATGATCTTTCTTGGAAATAAATGTAAATCTTTGACAGTAGTGAAGAGATCAAATCTAGAGGAAGGAGAGAAACTCAGTCCTAATCTCAACACCTCAAGCTGTGATTTCGTAAATTGTTTCTGAGATAAATTAATTATCTGCAAAACATCTTTCACTCCAACTCACACCCAACAGTCTGAGGCTGTCGTCATTTTTGACGGGTCTGATATCTCTTTCTCTACTCCTGAAGGAGGCATTAAAATCTCCTCCCACAGAACTAGTAGAAGAAATGGAGGAGGAACGACTTCTACCGGAGTTTCTAGTATATTTCCATTTGTAAACTCTATTATTCTGCGCATCCAGCAAGTCCCGCTGGTATTTCTTACTCTTTATATGTTGAACTTGTTTCTCCCAAGACGTGGAGAGATTATCAAATTCCTTTCTCATATTTTAAAATGGCTGCATACGTTTCTGCAATTCTTGTTCCGTTCTTTGTGATATCCATCGCCAATTGTTCCAAAGTTCTAGAATAATATTCAACAATCAATTCCATGAATGCTTTACTGCTTGAATTGCATATATTTTCCCATCTAGTGGAAAATTCACTGTTTTCTGTGCCAAATGAAGGAAATGTCTGTACCCGTAAAACACAGGGTATGAGCTGTTTTGAAATGTAGTTTTCCAGTGATACCTTATTCCACCACACCTTAATGCGGTGATGAAACATTTGTCACAATGAGTGTTTAAGCTCTTGCACATTACATTGATCTGAGGTCTCTCTAGTAGTCCCTGTTCCCCCAAATACCGCATCAATCTGAAGCTGCCACGACGCTTCACGTGCCCTGAAATCCAACTTATTAAATGGAAACTTAATCTCTGCGAAAACACAGGAATGAAGCAACAAAAATGAAGGGCCAATATAGGAATGAATCCACAAAAATAGTGGTGCATGTAAACTAATATAAATCCAAAAACTCATGTCCACAAGCAAACAAAACAAATTCATGTTTATTAGATAAATAACACATAATGACAGAGGAAACAAATAACAACAGGACATACCACAATAAAAACTACAGCAGGAGGACATATGAGGATGTAAATGTGCTCTTTGACAGACTACAGTCAGGCTTCAGACCCCATCACTCCACAGAAACTGCCCTAACCAAGGTCACTAACGACCTTCTAACTGCCAAAGCCAAGCGTCACTACTCTGTCCTACTCTGTTGGTGTGCGTTTTTTTTGCCTAGACTCTACCTGTTCGGGTGTCTGCCCAACCTCTGCTCGCACGTGGGGACGCAGGAGGCGTATTCAGTTTGATTCCTTACTTAAGGTTCTTGATGCTCAGTCTGAACACTGTCCTATGTAATTGAATTTCAGCCACACCCGTCTCCTGCACCTTGCTTCTCTCTGCTCCTCTAACAGGGACATTGAGGGGTGTCAGCTTTAGGGATCACTGTCTTGCTGTGCCCCTCCCCCAGGGTTCTGCAGCAGCAGAATAGCCAGCCCTAAAATTACCTTCTGCCATTGCTTCCCTCCGGATCAGCATGGATCCTATTCAGGGCCTTGCAGCCAAGATGGAGGGTTTGGCAGACCTGGTAGCTGAGCTAGCTAAACAGGTTCAGACCCTTACTGATGCTGCTGCAGCATCCCCAGTTGTTTCTGCCCCTTTCGGGGTTAAGATGCTACTCCCTGATCGTTTCCCAGGGGACCGATAAAAATGTGAGACTTTCCGGGAGTCTTGTCGCCTGTATTTTCGGATTAACCGTCATGCATCCCAGGCCCAAATGGTGGGAGTAGTTATATCCCTCCTACAGGAGGATCCACAAGCTAGGGCCCTTAAACTCCCTCCTGGGGCTGAGGAGGGGTCTGACTTAGAAAAAAATTTTTGTCCCTGGGGTCTATCTATTCTGAGCCAGACCACATTGGGCTTGCGGAATCACAACTCCTCACCATGCGGCAGGCCAAACGCTCTGTTGAGGAGTACTGCTCAGAATTCCGTAAATGCAGTGTAACTGCAGGTTGGTGTGAGTCGGCTCTAAAGGCTCACTTTAAACAAGACCTATGTGATCGTGTTAAGGAAGTCTGGGTTGGTCACCCAGATCCCCTTACTCTTGAGCAGGCTATGACGTTGCCTGTCCGTATTGACCAGAGAATTCGGGAAAATGTTAAAGAGAGAGTAGGGTCTGTTTCCTCCAAATTTTCTGTCTCTTCCTCTCTCTCTCCTGATAAACCCACCTTTTCTCCCATCACTCCTGGTGAGGAACCCATGCAACTGGGAGCTATGGACGCCAAGACTCGACGAGAGCATCGTCTCCGGAATAACCTCTGCCTGTACTGTGGTACTTCAGGTCATATCATTCGAGACTGCTCTATCAGACCCCACACACCAGCAGAAAAACTTCAGTGCCTTAGTGGTAGTCGGAAGAACCACTCAGGCAACCAGGTATTTGCTGAAAATAACAATAAAATGATGTTATCTGTGTCTCTGTCATCTGGGGACAGATCTGTTTCTGGCCAGGCCCTAGTTGACTCTGGGTCTGCGGTAAACTTTGTCACATTCTCGTTTGTCTCAGCTTTAGGCATTAAGCTTTTGCCACTCGACACTCCTCTGTCAGTTACTGGGGTGGATTTTGCCCCACTGGCCAGGGGTAAGATCCGATTCAAGACCCCCTTAATCACCTTACAAGTGAGCTCTGCACATTCTGAAGTGATAAGTTTTTTTGTTATGGAGCATCTGTCTTCTGATATTATTTTGGGGCTCCCCTGGTTGAACCTCCATAACCCTATTTTTGATTGGGGTAAAAGGGAGTTGGTAAAATGGGGAGATCAGTGCTCATCCCACTGTATTGTCTTGCACACCTTAGATTGTTTCAGTGAGGAGACTGTTTTGGCTACTAAAGGTTGGAAACGCCAGGCAAATAAAAAACGTTTGCCTGGTCCACCAGCGCCTATTGTTGTTCAGGGAGAGGCAGAGAAAATACTTGGTCCTTCTAAAACTGGTTTGTCTGGTGAGGGTCCGGTGGCCCCTCATAAAAGGGGGGGTACTGTAACGTCTCTACCTGTTCGGGTCTCTGCGCCACCCTCTGCTCGCACGCGGGGGCGCAGGAGGCGTATTCAGTTTGATTCCTTGCTTAAGGTTCTTGATGCTCAGTCTGAACATTGTCCTATGTAATTGAATTTCAGCCACACCTGTCTCTTGCACCTTGCTTCTCTCTGCTCCTCTAACAGTTAATCTTAGCTTTGCCTGTGTGATTGACGGCCTGTCTTCCAATCAGTTCTGGGGTGCTGGCTATTGAGATTCTTTTTGTGACTTTGTCCCTGCTAGCTCCTTTTCTGCTATTACGTGTATTACTATTCCTGACCTCTGGCTTTGACTTGACTATTCTCTTGGATTGTGATTCTGTACTGCATTGCTCGACTGTTACCGACCCCTTGGCTTGCTGACCTCCCTTTCTTGTTGTTTGTCCTGTCTGCATTCTGTGTTGTCACTTATATTAAGAAGGGACTGTCGACCAGTTGCTGGCTGTCACCTAGGACAGATCAGGCAAGTTATCCAGGGACAGTGGGGGGTGTCAGCTTTAGGGCTCACTGTCTTGTTGTGCCCCTCCATCCCAGGGTTCTGCAGCAGCACTGGGGAATTGCTCAACTGGCAATTCCCTTACACCCGAGGTGCTACGATGTTGTTACCCCTCATGTCAGAACCTACTACACGCCCCCAGGCTAACCCATTTAGGTGAAATGTACATTGGGGTTTTGTTCCATCCAGGTGGGTCTATGTGAGGTTTGTTTGTTATATTATCTTTGTATTCATTTGGGGATTTTGTGCACCTGTACAGTATCTTACTGTGTACACTGCAGTTGTAGTTTGCAAATTGTTAAAGCGCTTTTCCCATCTCCATGTTTTAGCATTTATGCCTGCTGTCTCTTCTTACTTCCTGTATTCCTTATCAAACAGTCAGTCACCCCCCTCCAGCTTACTGAACAGAACACCATGAAGTATCATAATATGTATTCTGATTACTAAAAATCTAATATAAATGCAGATCAAAGAATATAAACATGCTTCTAGAGATGGACTTAGTGTTATCTGTGTGTTTACATACAGAGATAACAGTCATGGTTTTATCAGCAAACTGCAATTACCTGAATTGATTGTCCTGCCAGCAGAGCTGTATATAACAGTGAGAGCTCAGCCACCCTGAGAGCAGTGAGTGATGTCATCTGTCCTGTCTTATTACACAGGTCCGGCTCCACGGAAAAGCTGTGTAAAAAATGGGAGGAATAATTTCATATAGCAGAAAAACTAAGCAGCATTGCTAAAGCAATGTATTTAGGAAAACTCTTCAATTTACATAAGCTAGCAGTATAGATAGAATCCTTGAGATGGGAATACCTCTTTAGTAGTGAAGATCTGACAGTTATGTAAGGTTAATGTCCAGCATAAATTTGTCAGACAGTACTGTAACTAGGGAGTAATTATTTTCAATCAGGGGCCTCTGAACGTCTGGCCCTGTAATTGTTTTAACTTGATTTAAAGGAATTCGGAGAATCCTTTTAACCACTTCCGTACCGCCCATAGACTATATACGTCCAGAAGGAATTCAGCAACTGCACAAAATCGTGCAGCTGCTGAAACGAGGAGCCGGCTGTAACTTCAGCCGGAGCTCCCATAGAGAAGGCGGGGAAGGTTTATTACCTCCCCTGCCATCCCGATCGCCGTGTGTACAGCGCTCAATGTGCGCTGTATACAGCGCTATGGGCGCCACCATCTTGCGGCTCCCTTCCGACCCGGCAGTCATGTGATCCGCCGGGATCAGCGTCTGTTAGAACTGCTGGGTCCTACAGGACCCAGATCAGCTGTATAGTTATGTGAAAGCAATGTGCAGGAGGCTGCATTCCTCCTGCAACTGGGGCTAAATGTACCAACCCCAGTTACAGGGGAAATCAGCCTCCCGAAAAAAAAAAGTCATCAGATGTCCCCAAAGGTCTATTATGACCTTATGGGGACACAATGTAAAAAAAAAAAAAAAAAAAAAAAAAAAGTATAGAAAAGTAAAAAAAAAATGTAAATAAAATAATTTAAAAAAATAAATTAAATAATACGCCAATAAAACGCACTTATTACAGGTTATAGCCCCACCCCCCGACGACACCATAAAAAATAAAAATTACCGTAACGGAGAGGAAAAACTATTTTATAAAGTTTTTTAGTAGAACTTTGTGTTATTAAATAAAAAAAAATTTAAAGTGAAAAACAGACCCGTTTTCCCTCCTCTTTTGTTTATATTTTCCCAGATATAAAAAAAATTAAATTAAAAGCCCTGTGTGTCACCGAAAAAAGACGCAGAAATTAGTTGAATAACGCAAATGATAAAAATGTTATAGCCCTCCAAATTCGCACATACAAAAAACTTGAAAATGTGCCTGGTATGGAAGTGGTTAAATAACAAACCACTTCCCTTTCACCATATTACTCATTTCATTATAGCTAGAGGAACATACTTTTTTTGGATCCTCTTTTCATTATATGTAGTGTCACTAATATTTGGACTCTATAGGAGCAGTAAAATAAAGTAAAAAGCTAAGCAGCAAGACCTATAAAAAGGCACATGTCTCAGGGCACATATTGATTGCCTCTCCTTAGCATACAAAAAAAAAATGATGGGCACTACTTATAAAAACAGGGTGCTACCTCCCGTGACCACACCCAGTAGTTCACAACAAACAAAAAAGAGGAAACAGAATAAAGGTGTACACCAATAGATGTATAGAAAATGTGAGAATCATTTTTATCAGCTCTCATAGAATTGGCCCAAAGAGAATAAAAGCAATTAAATTTGTAGACTAGTTGTAAGTATCAGTGGAGACATTCGGTGAAGAGTTTATTTCCCTGTGCAACTGCAACATCTGTCAATTTATGATCCCCACTACCATTTTCATTAACCCGGGAAATGGAGAATTTAATTTGAACTGTAGGACCAAACAAGTCATAAATGCTCTAATATGACCTTATGCTAAGATCTATATGGGATAAACATCACAGGAGCTACTTAAAAAGTACCTAAATTTTCATGAAAAGTTGCTGGGCGGTCTGTTTTATGACAGTACACGCCTTCATGTAAGGTTTCCTCTCAGTTTTTCTGCAGCTAATGTCCCCTTTTTGGCTGAAGCACATTTTGCATTTTGCTTTGAGGCTATGGGCATTTACAATAAGGAGCAGTCTGTCCCCTCCATTATCCATTAGTTTAGTTTGTTTACATGTAATTCTGCCAGGAGTAACTGTACAGAAGCAAACAAATAGCCGAGAAAAGCTCAAGTGACCATCATATAGGAGATTCAGGAACACTGAATTGCAAAGATAGGGCAGATATATACAGATAACCACTACCATGTAGGCATGACACATGAAAAGTGCAAGCTATAAGCACAGTCAGTAAAGCTCACTGCTGTCTTTGAATAATATATAATCTATCATCATCACACAAGCAGCCAGAAGTACATAAAAGACTGTATTCTTACATTGTAAGCTGTGATATGTGCAGAATCTTCAGTCCTTGCAGTTTGCAGACATGTGTGAGAATGTGAGGAAAATCAGCCCCTCCCATCTGTATTCACTATGTGAGAAAACCCCTACCTCTCACCTCACTGTCTTTCCTATAAATTCTTGTAAATTAGCTAAAAGAGAGAACTTTACAGAGTTTTGTTAAGGCAAAAAGCAGAAACATTTTTAATTAAAGTGCATTACACGTTGTTCCAGAACGACATGCTCTAAGAAATTAGACTAAGTTGTCTGAAAAGTTTGGCCATTTAAAATGGTACAAAAACAACTGTCTATGATAAATTTGGCACAGAGAGAGGAGGAACAAAATTCAACCCTAACCTTGGTCGACTTGCACTTTTAGAATGTTAATGGTGCTAAGTGTTGTTGATTTGGTAAGGGTCGATAATTTAGGGTGGTAAGTTTGAACAGGGTTGATCTTGGTATTTGGTATAACATAACAATTAGTAGTATATACTTGTAAGGCCCCCTCCTCCCAACCACACACTCACACATTTCCTTTGGTGTTCACTATTACCTGGTCCCCATTTTTCATTGATACAGTTTTGTCAGACTTATGATGGTTTTTTTTTTGTGTGTTTGTGTTTTTTTCCACAGTTGTAAAAATGCATATTTCCGTATAGTTTTATAGCCAGAGATTTTGTTTAAATATATGTGTAACTGTTGTACCTTAAATAAACTGAAGATGGCACTACAGACATATGAATGAAAGTTAAAAATGGCTCTCTATGTTACTAAAAACAAGTGTACATATTTCTCATACAAATTTCATGTGCTATACTTCCTTAAAGGTAATCTGTCAGGTCAATTTGGGACACTAAACCACCCACAGGTCCTTATAGGCCTGGGGTTTAGTGTCCCAGATCGCCCTGTTGCAGGGCAATTTGCAGGCGCATTAAAAATAAAAAACCTTTATACTTACCTAGCTAAGGGTCTGATCGACGCTGTTTGGTGAGATCTGTCCGGTTTATTCATGAGGCACGCCTCCCAGCGCCTGCGCTGTTCTTCAGTGAAGCCAAAGATGGACACCCCAGCTTCACTGCGTATTTGCGGGGCATGCGCACTGAATCCGAGGAGTACTCCTCTGGTTTCATTGAAGAACTGCGCAGGCGCGGAGAGTACAGCGGCAGGGTGAGTATAAAGCTTTTTTATTTTTAATGCAGCCATGGATTGTGTTATAACAGGGTGATTTGGGACACTTAAACCCCAGGTCCATATGGACGTGTGGGTGGTTTAGTGTCCCAAATTGCCCTGACAGATTCCCTTTAATGCTGGTGTTTAATCAGCAAACTTACACGTACCTTATTTCTCACTCCATTCTGTCTTGCATGACCATTTATACACATGCATAGTCATATTCTGAACGTACATTTCCTTGAGACAGTGTTCCCTGTTATTCACACCACATATACAAGCCATTAACAACTCCTGCCACCTTCAGGACAAAAAGATTTTTCTTTTTTCCTCAACCTTGGGTCAGCCAAAAAGCACGGCCCTCACAAAAGTCTCCAATGATCTCCTGACGGCTAAATCCAAAGGTGACTTCTCTCTTCTCATTCTTCTAGTTCTCTTAGCAGCATTTGACACTGTTGACCATCAACTCCTCCTCACTATGCTCCACTCTGCCAGCCTCAGGGACACCGCACTCTCCTGGTTCTCCTCTTATCTCTCTGACCGCTCTTTCTATGTATCATTTGCCAGCTATGTTTCTTCCCCTTGCCGTTGGGGTTCCTCAGGGCTCAGTCCTAGGCCCCCCTGCATCTCTCTCTACACAGACCCCATTGGACAAACTATCACCAGATTTGGCTTTGGGTACCATCTTTATGCTGATGACACCCAATTATATACGTCATCCCGTGACATCACCCCTGCACTAATACAGAACACCAGTGACTGTCTCTCTGCTGTCTCAAATATCATGTCTTCGCTCTATCTGAAACTGAATCTCTCAAAGACTGAACTACTGCTGTTTCCACCATCTAATACACAGGTGTCAAACACAAGGCCCGCGGTCCGAATCCGGCCCGCTGCCTTCTGTTATCCGGCCCGGCACTTATCTGGCCCGCAGGGCCGCGGCATTTTTTATTGTCTATGTACATTATGTAATGTAAACCAGCCCAGGACAGGCCGCTTAAAAAAAAAAAAAAACAAAGCTGCGCGATACCTGTCCTGGGCTGGTTTACAAGACCTCTGCATGTCAGCGCAGGAGGCGATACAATGACGTCATCGCGCCTCCTACGCTGACACGCAGACGTCGCGGACAAGAAGAGGAGGCGGTGGCTGCATCAAGGCATCGCAGGTAGGTGAAGATAAGTTTTTTTTCATATATATATAAATAGGCCGTTGCCTGCTGGAGTATCCCCGGCACGTAACGGCCTATTTACTTACCGATCCCCGCTGCTGGTCGTGGCCGCCCCCACTTCCCCTTCTGCTATGGGACGCAGAAGCGGCTGTGTGCAGGAGGGGGGAATGGTAAGTGAGGCCGCGGCCGGCGAACCCCATCAAATACTACTATTATTATACTCCGGGGGCTTTTTAGACCCCGGAGTATAATAATCGGAGACCCCGGGGAGGTGATAAACATAAAAACCAGAGTTACTCACCTCTCTGGCGATCCGATGCTGCTCCCAGCCTGCTTGTGCGACATTGAAGAAGGCCGAACGCAGGGAGCGCACCGGGGCCCAGGTAAGTAACACTGGTTTTATGTTTGTCACCACCTGGGTCTCCAATCATTATACTCTGGGGTCTGAAAATACCCCAGAGTATAATAATAGTTCATGGGTGGGGGGGTCACTATGGGGCATAATACCATGTGCAGGGGCCACTATGGACTATAATACCATTTGCAGGGGCCACTATGGGGCATAATACCATGTGCAGGGGCCACTATGGACTATAATACCGTTTGCAGGGGCAACTATGGGGCATAATACCAATGCAGGGGCCACTAAGGAGCATAATACCGATTGCAGGGGCCCCCATGGAGCATAATAACGTGTGCAGTGGCCACTATGGAGCATAATACCGTGTGCAGGGGCCACTATGGAGCATAATACCGTGTGCAGGGGCAACTATGGAGCATAATACCGTGTGCAGGGGCCGCTGTGGGGCGTAATACCATGTGCAGGGGCTGCTGTGGGGCTTAATACCGTGTGCAGAGGCAACTATAGAGCATAATACCGTTTGCAGGGGTAAACAGTATTTGTATAGTGCTTAATTTTTTATATATTCAGAAAAGGATGAGGATAGTATGTAACATGCCAATGTCTTAGGTTTTAACAATACATTATGTTCTTCCTGGTTGACCTCAAAGGTCTGATTGTAACAGTAGTAATGTACAAATGTAACTACTGCTTAATAGCTCGCTTATCTGTTAAGGAGAAGTTACTTTTATACACGTGTAAAATAATCTTGGCCCTTCAAGGTACCCCGTGAGGCTGAAGTGGCCCCCAGAGAAAATGAGTTTGACACCCCTGATCTAATAGATGTGTCCCTGATATCTCCATTGCAGTCTCTGGCCTTACCATAACTCCTAGGCAGTATGCCCGCTGCCTCGGGGTTTTGTTTCTCAGACCTTTCCTTCACCCCCCATATCCGATCACTTGCGCACTCATGTTATCTCCACCTCAAAAACATCTCCAGAATCCGCCCTTTCCTTACCACAGATACACTAAAGACACTTATTGTCTCCCCTGATCCACTTTCGCCTTGGCTACTGTAACTCCCTACTAATCGGTCTTCCCCTTACTAAACTCTCCCCTCTACAATCTATTCTGAATGCGGCGGCCAGGCTCATCTATCAGTCTAAACACTACAGCGATGCCTCCGGTCTGTGTCGGTCACTACATTGGCTGCCTATTCAATACAGAATACAATATAAACTTATCACCCTCATCCACAAGGCTCTCCATAATGTTGCACCTCCCTACATTTCCTCCCTCATCTCTGTCTATCGCCCAACCCGTACTCTCCATTCATTCAATGACCTAAGACTAACATCCTCTATTATCAGAACCTCCCATGTTCGTATACAAGACTTCTCTCGAGTTGCACCACTTCTCTGGAATGCTATATCCCGGACTATCAGATTATCCCCAATTTCTACAGCTTCAAGTGTAAACTAAAGACATATCTCTTCACACAGGCCTTTCACAACTCCTAATGTAAACCCTTCCATAGTTAGATTCCCTAAAAACGAACTCTCTGTTCACGCTCCCACATTACCTCACAGGATATTATGCTGTATCAGAGAAACTTTATATGTCCAGGCACCATCTGCATGTTAAAGGACACGACTGGTGACGGCTCATACAGCTTTATATATGTGTAATGACAGTAACCTCTATTACAGAATTGTCTGACCATTGTATAAGCAATGCTACCTCCGATGCCGCCCCTGCTACCTCCTGTGTCATCCCCTCTACCTCATAGATTGTAAGCTCTTGCGAGCAGGGCCCTCAGTCCCAGTGTGTGAATTGACTATTTCTTTGTAATGTATCTTTTTTGTCTGTACTTGAACCCTACAAATTGTACAGTGCTGCGGAATATGTTGCCGCTATATAAATAAAATGTATTATATTATGTATTATTATTATTATTATTATTATTATTATTAATGTATGCTGTCATCATATCCTGCAACAACCTCCTTTGTACCTTTTAAGAAAAGCTAGGCTGTTCTTTACCCCAGGCAAAAATATAATATGGTGCCCTCTTATAAAATAATAATAATAATAATAATACATTTTATTTATATAGCGCCAACATATTCCGCAGCACTGTACAATTTGTAGGGTTCAATTACTGACAAAAAAGATACATTACAAAGAAATAGTCAATTCACACACTGGGACTGAGGGCCCTGCTCGCAAGAGCTTACAATCTATGAATATAAAGCAATAAAATAAGATAAAGCAAATAGGCATTCAGGTAGTTTATTGCATACCACTATTGAAAAGGCCAATGTTTTTTGTTTGAAATTTGAAACAATAGAGGAAACCAAGCCCTCCAGGGCCAGAAAGGTGCAATTAGTATTACTGATGGATCTTCTAACAGGATCTTCTGTAGGAGTTTCTGAATGCTCTGGGCTGAAGCAAAGACGTAGAGAAATTTGTGCCTCCAGCTCATGATCTAGAGGATTCAGAGAACAAAATACCAATAGTTTTGCATTGTTTCTGGTCGCCATGAAATCTATTTGTGGCATTCCCCACTTGTCTGTTAGGAGATGAAAGTAGTTGAGATTTCGCTCCCATTCCGATGGCCCGAGTGTTGTCCAACTCAGAAGATCCGCTCTGGTGTTCAGAGATCCTCTTATTTATAGAGCTTTTAAATCCAATACAGCAGATTCTGCCAGTTGAAAAATCTGTCATCAGTACTCTGCTTTGTGTTCCACCTTGCTTTTTCAAATAGTAAGAAATTACCAGATTGTCTGTCTGAATTAGGACCGATTTGTCCTGAATTAGTGGTCTGAAATGCAGGAGCACCATCCTGACCCCTTTCATCTCTCAAAAATTTAATGACCAGAGCCTGTCTTGTCTGCACCATACTCCTTGTGCCCAGGAGGTTAGTAGGTGGGCACCCCAGCCTCTCAGAGAAGCATCTGTAGTTAAGACTATCGATTCCCTGAGCCGAAAACACATCCCTTTTTCCAAGTTCTATGGATTGATCCATCTTCTCAAGTCTCTTCTTGTTGTCTGATTGATGCTTATTTTTGTACGCATCCTCCTCAAAACTCCATTCCAGTGGCGGAGAATATTGTGCTGGAGACTCCGGCTGTGTACCATAGCCCATGGCACTGCGTCTATCAAGGCTATTAATAAACCCAAAGTTTTCACAATCTGGTGAATTGACTGATTTTTTTGTATCTTTTCCTGGGGCAAAAAAGGATTTGCAATTTCGTGTCTATTATGAAGCCTAGAAACAAGTTAGAAGTTTCTGGAAGTAGGCGGGATTTTTCCAAGTTTATCTAGAATCCAATACTCCTGAGAAGGGTAGTAACTACTTGAAGGTGATCTTGCAGAAGAGGTACTGATGGAGCGGCTATTAGCCAGTCGTCGAGATACGGAAAAACTTGAATGGCCTGTTACTGCTACCACTGCCATCTTGGTGAAGAATCTTGGAGAAGAGGTTAGACCAACAGGGAGAGTCTTGAATTGAGAGCCTCCCTGTCAGTCATCTGTTCATCTTTGCTTAGATTTAGAAGAAGATGCATGAGGACTAGCAGGAGAGGCTTGACTCAGTACAAATTATACATACGTCAGGCACATGATCATCAGGTAACAACTGCTGACATTCTAAACAGGCTCTATGTTTCCTTTTTGAGACCTTTTTACCATCTCTGGACATCTGCAACACATAAGAATGACTCTTTAGTAACAATTCTAATACCAGAAAACACGCAGGAAGCCTCAGGAACAGGGAATACCTTAACACTCTGAGGGTCCGGCTTGCCAGGCACAGTGCACCAGCCCTCATGTCAACAGTATCTTAAATAGCTGAGCCCACCACACAAGCCATGCCCCACATGACGAAGGTCTTACCTCTGCAATCATGAACTACACTGCCAGCGTCCTGCATGAGCTCCGACTTGGAGCTTTTAGTAATGACATCCTGCGCATGTGCAATGCGCCAAAAAGGACACGATATGCCAGCAGATTTGGACTGGGATGAATGGTGGCTACTGGGATTACAGTATGCCTCAACTCCTTAACAGGAGAAAACCTCCAGGCGCTATACAGCTATCTGAGACCCTCCTCAGATCTACCTGGATAAATTAAAGAAAAATAACAAAACCTGTACAAATACAACCCAACCTTGTGCCACAAGGAAAAACAAGGACACATAAAAACAAAAGGAATAGAGGAAAGAGGGGGGGTTCTTATAGTACTGAATATGCTAATTAACTGTTTGTTGCTATGTAGGTGGGTCGGTCTTGGAAGGAGTCAAAAGCAGGGATAAAGACCCTTCTGTGCTGCTGCAGGATGAATAGGAAACATACTGTATATATTCAGACACCCGGCTTCTAAATTGAACTGACTCCAAATTAAACCCTCTAAATAAAAGGTAAACACAAGATCAAACAACAATAAAAAAATAGACCCTGGATTAGATCCTTAAATTGGTAAGGGTGGGTTTACCAATTTAAGTATCGGTGTCCACCATTAGCGCGCTGATAACTGCAGTTCTCACTGCATTATCTCCTTTTTTTTCCTTTGGTTAGGTGCTTCCCTCTTTTTAATACTCCCCTGATGAACCTGGTAATATGTTTATCAACCAGGGGAAATGCGTAGGGTGTTTAGGAGATTAACATCCGCGAGTGTATGGAAGTTGAAATAATTACAAATCAGCTGTCCGATTCACAGGCTCCCAGCATTGATATGTGGTCTGGGGATAGATACAGTGGGGAAAAAACGTATTTAGTCAGCCACCCATTGTGCAAGTTCTCCCACTTAAAAAGATGAGAGAGGCCTGTAATTGACATCATAGGTAGACCTCAACTATGAGAGACAAAAAGAGAAAACAAATCCAGAAAATCACATTGTCTGATTTTTTAAGAATTTATTTGCAAATTATGGTGGAAAATAAGTATTTGGTCACTAACAAAAGTTCATCTCAATACTTTGTTATATATCCTTTGTTGGCAATGACAGAGGTCAAACGTTTTCTGTAAGTCTTCACAAGGTTGGCACACACTGTTTCTGGTATGTTGGCCCATTCTTCCATGCAGATCTCCTCTAGAGCAGTGAGGTTTTGGGGCTGTCGCTGGGGAACACGGACTTTCAACTCCCTCCAAATGTTTTCTATGGAGTTGAGATCTGGAGACTGGCTAGGCCACTCCAGGACCTTGAAATGCTTCTTACGAAGCCACTCCTTTGTTGTCCTGGCGGTGTGCTTGGGATCATTGTCATGCTGAAAGACCCAGCCACGTTTCATCTTCAATGCCCTTGCTGATGGAAGGAGGTTTGCACTCAAAATCTCACAATACATGGCTCCATTCATGCTTTCATGTACACGGATCAGTCATCCTGGTCCCTTTGCAGAGAAACAGCCCCAAAACATGATGTTGCCACCCCCATGCTTCACAGTAGGTATGGTGTTCTTTGGATGCAACTCAGCATTCATTCTCCTCCAAACACGACAAGTTGTGTTTCTACCAAACAGTTCTACTTTGGTTTCATCTGACCATATGACATTCTCCCAATACTCTTCTGGAACATCCAAATGCTCTCTAGCAAACTTCAGAGGGGCCCGGATATGTACTGGCTTAAGCAGGGGGACACGTCTGGCACTGCAGGATCTGAGTCCCTGGTGGCGTAGTGTGTTACTGACGGTAGCCTTTGTTACGTTAGTCCCAGCTTTCTGCAGGTCATTCATTAGGTCCCCCCGTGTGTTTCTGGGATTTTTGCTCACCGTTCTTGTGATCATTTTGACCCCACGGGGTGAGTTCTTGCGTGGAGCTCCTGATCAAGGGAGAGTATCAGCAGTCTTGTATGTCTAACATTTTCTAATTATTGCTCCCACAGTTGATTTCTTCTCACCAAGCTGCTTGCCTATTGCAGATTGTCTTCCCAGCCTGGTGCAGGTCTACAATTTTGTTTTTGGTGTCCTTCCACAGCTCTTTGGTCTTCACCATAGTGGAGTTTGGAGTGTGACTGTTTGAGGTTGTGGACAGGTGTCTTTTATACTGATAACAATTTCAAACAGGTGCCATTACTACAGGTAATGAGTGGAGGACAGAGGAGCCTCTTGCATAACTTGCACAATTGGTGGCTGACTAAATACTTGTTTTCCCCACTGTATATAACATGACCGGAGGGTCTGATCATAGCTTGCCAGCCACATTTTTTTCTAACCAGTATTATACATATGCCTTAAGCACTTATCTACTTTTACTTCAGGTATATGATTTTGTTGGAGAAGTGTTTGCCTCAATTCTGATATGGCAAAAGAGGGCATTGTTTTATTATACACAGTATACCCTCAGAGAGTTTTTTTTGACCATATCAATTTAATATTGAATAGAATACATTTCAATACTATCTGGATATATATCAGGGTTTTAATATACCTAATAAAAGTTGAGTTGTATATCGATATATTTTGGCCATTTGTAGTGGTATTAATTGGAGAGAATATGACCTAAGTGTGAAATAGGATTGCCCTGTGTTTACCTCCATCCATCTTCCCATCAACTCTGATCAGCTTCCCTGACCCTGATGAAGAAAAGTATCCCCACAGCATGATGCTGCCACCACCATGTTTAACAGTGGGGATGGTGTGTTCAGGGGGATGAGCAGTGTTACTTTTCCGCCACACATAGAACTTTGCATTTAGGCCAAAAAGTTCAACTTTGGTCTCATCTGACTAGAGCACGTTCTTCCACATGTTTGCTGTGTCCCCTATATGGCTTGTGACAAACTGCAAATGGCACTTCTTATGTATCTCTTTCAACAATTTTTTTCTTCTTGCCACTCTTCCATAAAGGCCAGATTTGTGGAGTGCACGACTTATAGTTGTCCTGTGGACAGATTCTCCCACCTGAGCTGTGGATTTCTGCAGCTCGTCCAGAGTGACCATGGACTTCTTGGCTGCTTCTCTGACCAGTGCTCTCCTTGCTCGTTCTGTCAGTTTAGGTGGACGGCCATGTCTTGGTAGGTTTGCAGTTGTAGAATACTTTTCCATTTTTAGATGATTCATTGAACAGTGCCCCTTGGGATGCTCAAAGCTTAGGATATGTTTTTATAACCTAACCCTGCTTTAAACTTCTCCACAACTTTATCTCTAACCTGTCTGGTGAGTTCCTTGGTCTTCATGATGCTGTTTGTTCACTCATGTTCTCTAACAAACCACTCAGGCCTTCACAGAACAGGTGTATGTATACTGAGACTAAATTATACACAGCTGGACTCTATTAACTAATTAAGTGACTTCTGAAGGCAATTGATTGCACCTGATTTTATTTAGAGGTATCAGAGTACAGGGGGCTGAATACTTTTGCACGTCACACTTTTCAGATTTTTATTTGACTAAACTTTTGAAAACCATCTATAATTTTCGTTCCACTTCACAATTACAGTCATATGAAAAAGTTTGGGCAACCCTATTAATCTTAATCATTTTTAGTTCTAAATATTTGGATGTTTGCAACAGCCATTTGAATTTGATATATCTAATAACTGATGGACACAGTAATATTTCAGGATTGAAATGAGGTTTATTGTACTAACAGAAAATGTGCAATATGCATTAAACAAAAATTTGACCAGTGCAAAAGTATGGGCACCTCAACAGAAAAGTGACATTAATATTTAGTAGATCCTCCTTTTGCAAAAATAACAGCCTCTAGTCGCTTCCTGTAGCTTTTAATCAGTTCCTGGATCCTGGATGAAGGTATTTTTGATCATTCCTCATTACAAAACAATTCCAGTTCAGTTAAGTTTGATGGTCGCCGAGCATGGACAGCCCGCTTCAAATTATCCCACAGATGTTCAATGATATTCAGGTCTGGGGACTGGGATGGCCATTCCAGAACATTGTAATTGTTCCTCTGCATGAATGCCTGAGTAGATTTGGAGCTGTGTTTTGGATCATTGTCTTGCTGAAATATCCATCCCCGGCGTAACTTCAAATTCGTCACTGATTCTTGTACATTATTCTCAAGAATCTGCTGATACTGAGTTGAATCCATGCGACCCTCAACTTTAACAAGATTCCCGGTGCCGGCATTGGCCACACAGCCCCAAAGCATGATGGAACCTCCACCAAATTTTACAGTGGGTAGCAAGCGTTTTTCTTGGAATGCAGTGTTTTTTGGACGCCATGCATAACGCCTTTTTGTATGACCAAACAACTCAATCTTTGTTTCATCAGTCCACAGGACCTTCTTCCAAAATGAAGCTGGCTTGTCCAAATGTGCTTTTGCATACCTCAGGCGACTCTGTTTGTGGCGTGCTTTCAGAAACGGCTTCTTTCGCATCACTCTCCCATACAGCTTCTCCTTGTGCAAAGTGTGCTGTATTGTTGACCAATGCACAGTGACACCATCTGCAGCAAGATGATGCTGCAGCTCTTTGGAGGTGGTCTGTGGATTGTCCTTGACTGTTCTCACCATTCTTCTTCTCTGCCTTTCCGATATTTTTCTTGGCCTGCCACTTCTTGGCTTAACAAGAACTGTCCCTGTGGTCTTCCATTTCCTTACTATGTTCCTCACAGTGGAAACTGACAGGTTAAATCTCTGAGACAACTTTTTGTATCCTTCCCCTGAACAACTATGTTGAACAATCTTTGTTTTCAGATCATTTGAGAGTTGTTTTGAGGAGCCCATGATGCCACTCTTCAGAGGAGATTCAAATAGGAGAACAACTTGCAATTGGCCACCTTAAATACCTTTTCTCATGATTGGATACACCTGGCTATGAAGTTCAAAGCTCAGTGAGGTTACAAAACCAATTTTGTGCTTCAGTAAGTCAGTAAAAAGTAGTTAGGAGTATTCAAATCAATAAAATGATAAGGGTACCCAAATTTTTGCACCGGTCAAATTTTGGTTTAATGCATATTGCACATTTTCTGTTAGTACAATAAACCTCATTTCAATCCTGAAATATTACTGTGTCCATCAGTTATTAGTTATATCAAATTCAAATGGCTGTTGCAAACAACCAAATATTTAGAACTAAAAATGATTAAGATTAATAGGGGTGCCCAAACTTTTTCATATGACTGTATGTGCTACGTTGTGTTGGTCTATCAATTAAAATCTCAATAAAATACATTTAAGTTTGTGGTTGTAAGGTGACAAAATGTGAAAAAGTTCAAGAGGTATGAATACTTTTGCAAGCCACTGTAAAGTAAAGTACGCCCAATATTGGTGTTATGCAGCTTACTTAGAAAAAATATGGGTTTACTGGGTTGCTATGGATTTAGCCTTTTGCTAAACCAGGGAACAGCGTCTATTGATGGCAACATACAATAAATAAATATCAGCCAAGCCCACAGGCTTTGAAAGCTATGACAAACCATCTTATTTGTATGGGGCTTCTTGATACTCTCCCAATGGCAGATCCTTAGGATAGGCCATAAACATCTGCTCGGAGCTGCATCTGGTCCCTGTACTATACAGAGTACAGAGCAAGAAGCAGATGGCTCTGTACATTGGATAGTGGCTGTACAGCATTACTGCAGCTCTGTTCCCATTGGCGTCAGTATATAGAGCCACCTGCTTTCAGCTTCGTACACTGTATAGTACGGGGATCGGTTGCAGCCCTAAACAACTGATCTGTTCAGGGGGTCGGCTGTCTAACGCCCACCAATCAGATATTTATGGTCCGTCTTATTAACACCTTCACTTCACTGCTTTACAAAACAAACAAGGCGCTTTTGATTTGGTCCAGATTTATTTGGATCAGATCTAAACTTCTCCTCGAAATGAGCAAATCACACCAAAAAAATTTCTGAAGATTCACTCTCCTCTACCCCTGACATTAGCTGTTCAAAATGTTGGACTCCATGTGCTGTTGTATAGTGTATACAAGCAATGCTTCTAGGCTAGTATGGCATACTGTATGATGGACTATTGCTAAAATGTTTTTGTTTTTTTTATCATACTCCGTGAATCCATCCATCAGAATCCATTATTTTTGTGGTAAAAGCAGATTTATTAATAAGAATCTTAGATTGTGAACCTCACTTGAGATATTGAGTGATGACAATATCTGTAATGGGCTATGGAATATGCTTGCTCTATGTAAGTAATGAACATAAATAAATAATACACAATTGCAATAACTTATTAATAATAGAGGGACATTATTGATTCCCAACTGTTACTACCTTGAACCAGCGCAGTGGGTCATAGAACCTCCACCTTGATAAATTATTGTGGGGGGGGGGGAGTATTGCAAATCCACTGGTTAAATGAATGCTTCACAGTCAGAGAAAATACAAAGAAAAATACACACACACTATTCCTACTAAATGAACTGAATATGTATTGTGTCTGTGTATCCAGGTAATTGTAAGTAGTCGTGCAGGTACTTTTCCATTCACTGAAACAAACAATTCCCTAGTCACCTAGCCTATGAAAAGCTTGCCACATCCATGGTTTGTTCTGATCCTTTGGGAAGTGATAAGGTTGTTTTAACAGTTCCTATACCACAATCAGAATATCAAGTTATGTGTGATTTGGTTGAAACTGACAGGTTTGGAAAAAGTTTATTTATTCTACATGGCCAACTTTAATCACCAGAATCTGAGACTGACCTGCTTATGAGACTTGGTTCAGCTGAGTGTGTTAAGTGTTTTCTGCTATCAGACTCTAGTGGTGGATTATCTCCACAGAGAATAAAAGGATCAGGCATTGAAATTCAGGGGGATTGGGAGACCCATGCCAGATCCCACTGCCCTTAGCTGGTTTGGACAACTTTTCTGTAATGTGTATGAGGGGCCGTTAGTGTGACAATGTGAGTGTACCATGGAATCACAGTCAAGTTGCCACAAGTGTAACAAAGATACTAGAACAAAACATAAACAATATGCAAGTTTCTTCATCACTCACATTATGACATGAATAGCCACTATTCCGTTAGACTAGGCAACAGGTAAGGTAAGATGCAGCCTCACTTTTATAACTTGACTTTCTAGAACCACTGATGAAATGTTCTGCTGTTAAAATATTGGTGAACACAAATAGGCAAAAAGCTTATTCATGAAAGGTTTATGTAGCACATTAGAAAACCTAAAACATAAAATTTCTTTATCTTTCAATGCATCTAAAAATGTCCAATATGTTGTGTCTATAAATGCTATGCAGACCTATATGTCTCTGCGGTAACAAACTACAATCTCTTCATACTGTGTGTGACTCTGCAGTCATACTCTCTTCCAGCTGTCCTCTTGCAAGACCTTACAGTCTTGGCTTTCATCTGCCTACATTACTACATTATGATAGTGAACCAAGGCTTGCAGGATATCTCTCAACTAGTGCATTATTAATATTTAAGCCAAGCTTTCCCTTTTATGGATTGAGCTGTAGCCTCGGCCTCTTCCCTCTGAGAATGTAATGACCCAGTGACATCTAGTCTTAAGTTATTCCTAACAACTATCAGAAGAGTTTTTGAAAACTCTGGATGGACTTTTTCTGCTGCCTTATCAATGCTCTCATCTCTATATTCTGGGAAGGTTTGTCAGGTTGTATGAAAGACAAGTTGGCTGTCCAACATTTGCCTTCTTCTCTGGCAGAATTTCTCTCCATGACCAGTCGGGTTCACATCAGATTCCATTCAAGACTCAGTGAATGTGAACAAATATGTAGGATTTCTAGACTTACACCCACCTTTCATAGGCCGCTACAAGCACATGCATGGGTCTCTCAAGTTGAGATAATGTAAGTTGAAAGACTCCAGCGCACAGTCATGGAAAAACAATGTAGGAATATATTGTCCAATACTGTCCTGTGAAACACAGGAAAGTCTGGTATCTAGGGTAAGTAGGAAAAGCTACTCTGGTCAAACATCCCACCACTCGGAAAATAACCTTTCCAGTTCCCTCTGCATGCAAGACTTCCTGGACTCTGGTTCTCTTTTGGATTTCATTCATCAGTCCTTGTTTTCCAGTATCAGATTCCTGTGACTCTCTTTGGAAAAAAAAACACTTTTCAACTCTTCTATGAATGGTATCTCAGCGACCATCTGCTTAATTGCCATGCTGTTGTCTCTGTATGTAGGAGCTCTCCATCAGAAACAAATTTCCATCTGTGCCATGCAGAGAACCACCTGACCACTCCTTCTGGGTCTACTTTGACTACAAAATCACACACTCAATATCAACTGGAACACTGCATGCATTCTCCATTGGGGAGATTCATGTCCGCTTCGTTGCTTTCTTATCATCCCTCCACCTTCTTCTCACCATTTGAGATTACCTGGATTAACAAAAGTTTATGAGGATTTTGGTGACGTTTACAGTAAGCATCAGGCTAAAACCCTTCCTCAATCTGAAGTTTTATACAAATATCTTTCTTTTTCTCACAAAAACAGGATTTTTCTTTGGGGGGAAAAAAGGATAAGATTCTGTGTCCTTGCACAGACTATCAAGGTCCAAATAAAATCAACAACAACTACCCATTGTCTCTGAACTGTTTGACCGTTTCCAGGTATTCATTAAGCTGGACTGTGGAGCAGCCTATAATTAATTCTCATGTGTAATGGAGATAAATTGAAGATGGCTTTCAAAGCTCAAGATGGGTATTTCAAGTATATGGTTATGGCTTTCGAATTTTGTAATGCCCATACCCTGTTTCAAGAATTTGTCAATGACATTTTTGTGTTTCTTTTCCAACATCTCTTCTCATTGAGAAGTGAATCTGCGAAGTTGTGTTTATTCGATATCAACCCAATTTGGTATTAACACGGCACATCAAAACCTTTCACAAAACTACCCCGGAGTTGACCACCTGGAGTTTCCCTTTAGAATAACACAGCGAAGAATAAGAAGAGGAGGATATCTTCACATGAAGGGGCGTGCATCAGCAAGAGGAGGCGGAATAGTGGATATGACGGTGCTGTGCTCGGAACACAGGGGGAACGGCCCCTGTGCTCCGTGCACATAATTAGCATATAAGAATAAAGTATTTATTTCAAAAACGGTGTTGGAGAAAAGCTAAAGAAAGGTAGGGATAGAATAGCCTTTCTAAAGGCTATTCCAACATGTTGTTAGGCAAATTTTCCTAAATCTAATGATAGAATCCCTTTAAAGGTATGTTCACACAACATTTTTGCAGGCTGGAAAAATCTGCTTCAGGAATTAGAAAAAAATTTTTGCTGTGTTTTTTTTTTTTTTTTTTACTCCAGTACATTGTATGGACCTGGAAACTTCATTTTACAAAAACTCTATCGGTTTTTGCAAAAAAAATGTCAAAAAAAGCATCAACTTTTTCGGTCTCCCATTGATTTTAATGGGTTTTTCAAGGCGGAATCCACCTGAAGATAGGTCATGTCGCTTTTTTACCTCTATCTGAAAAAATCAGCTAGAGGAAAAAATCTGCCACTGACTCCCATTGAAATGAATGGGAGGCATTTTTAGAGGCGGATTCCACCTCAAAATCCTCCTGCAAAAAACTCAGCGTGAACTAACTTTTGTAGTGACAGTCTGTAATAACATCACGTGTCTGCTATAAAACAGATGACTTGTGATGCAAATAGTGAAGGTGCCCCACACAGTACACACAAAATTCTTTTCGACAAATATTTGTGAGGTTCGGCCCTCTGGTTCATTTTGGTGCGCAGAGTATAATAAATGGAGGCCCAGGGGAGGTGAGTAAAAATAACATACACTTATACTCACCTCTCCTGGTTATCCTCACTCTGTCCAGCTCTGTCCAACATCCTCTTTGGGCTTCTCTGGTCTGCTACTAATGTCACACGCCCCAGGGTTCACCCCTGGGGTCTGTGATTAGGCCTCAGTGGTCACGTGGAGTGTGCCGGCCTAATAACATCAGTTCGCCCCATGTGACAACTGAGGCCCACAGGGTGAGGACGCTGGGGATGGTCAGAAGCCCAGGAGAGGGGAGTATAAGTGTTTGTTATTTTCACCTCCCCTGGGCAGGAAAGGGGCCCTGCAGCATGCCACATGACGCTAGGCCCCTTTCCATTAATGAGATGTATAGCAAAGATAGCGGTTGGGGAACCAGGCTTTCCCTGACCGCTATCATGGTGGTTTGGGTCCCCGGCCATCTCCAGCTGCCCGCAGGCCCTGTACCCCCCTCCTACTTACCAGTGGATGATGATGACAGACCTGGGAGTTCCAGCCTCATTAAGACCCCCGGGTCACATGATCGGAAACTGCACTCCAACCCCTGGGTTGCTTTGCCCCCTGGGTCACTCCACTCCCTCCTTCCCCAATCTCACAGGTAATTAATTATGCAGGCTGGCCTTACTATAGTCAGCCAGCCCCTACTGCACAGGTAATTAATTACCTGTGAGATAGGGAAAGTCGGAAGTGGGCAGAGTGACCCAGGGCTCAGAGTGCTGCTTCCAGTCATGTGACCTAGGGGGTTGTGACAAGGCCACAACCCCAAGATCTTCATCTGCTGGATCACATAAGTCAATTTAAGCTCACCGGACAACCCCTTTAACCCTTATACAGGCATGTATACTTTTCTGTAGGGAACCACCAGGCCCCTATTTCTAGGAGTAGTCCTGGTGTAGGTGACAGTTGACCCAGAAAGACACTGAAAGATTAGGCAAGAAAAGAGTACAGGCTGAGCTTAGGGCTGACAGAGAATGTGCATAATCAGAAGTCAGGCAGTAGGTAGGGGCGATTCAGAGGCCATAAGCAACCTAATAATAATAATAATAATAATAATAATAATAATAATAATAATAATACATTTTATTTATATGGCGCCAACATATTCCGCAGCACTGTACAACTTGTAGGGTTCAAGTACTGACAAAAAAAGATACATTACAAAGAAATAGTCAATTCACACACTGGGACTGAGGGCCCTGCTCGCAAGAGCTTACAATCTATGAGGTAGAGGGGGTGACACAAGAGGTAGCAGGGGCGGCAACAGACGTAGCATTGCTTGTACAATGGTCAGACAATTCTGTAATAGAGGTTACTGTCATTACACATATATAAAGCTGTATGAGCCGTCACCAGTCATGTCCTTTAACATGCAAATGGTGCCTGGACATATAAAGTTAGTCTGATACGGCATCATATCCTGTGAGGTAATGTTGAAGCATAAACAGAGGAGGGTACATTTTAGGGATTCTAACTACAGAAGGGTTTACATTAGGAGTTGTGATAGGCCTGTCTGAAAAGATATGTCTTTAGTTTACGCTTGAAGCTGTGGAAATTGGGGGTTAATCTGATAGTCTGGGATAGAGCATTCTAGAGAAGTGGTGCAACTCGGGAGAAGTCTTGTATACAAGCGTGGGAGGTTCTGATAATAGAGGATGTTAGTCTTAGGTCATTGAGTGAATGGAGATTACGGGTTGGGCGATAGACAGAGATGAGGGAGGAAATGTAGGGAGGTGCAGCATTATGGAGAGCCTTGTGAATGAGGGTTATAAGTTTATATTGTATTCTGTATTGAATAGGCAGCCAATGTAGTGACCGGCACAGACCGGAGGCATCGCTATAGCGTCTAGACTGATAGACGAGCCTGGCCGCCGCATTCAGATTAGATTGTAGAGGGGAGAGTTTAGTAAGGGGAACACCGATTAGTAGGGAGTTACAGTAGTCAAGGCGAGAGTGAATCAGGGCAACAATAAGTGTCTTTAGTGTATCTGTGGTAAGGAAATGGCGGATTCTGGAGATGTTTTTGAGGTGGAGATGACAAGAGCGTGCGAGTGATTGGATATGGGGGGTGAAGGAAAGGTCTGAGTCAAACAAAACCCCGAGGCAGCGGGCATACTGCCTAGGAGTTATGGTAAGGCCAGAGACTGCAATGGAGATATCAGGGACAGATCTATTAGATGGTGGAAACAGCAGTAGTTCAGTCTTTGATAGATTCAGTTTCAGATAGAGCGAAGACATGATATTTGAGACAGCAGAGAGACAGTCACTGGTGTTCTGTATTAGTGCAGGGGTGATGTCACGGGGTGACGTATATAATTGAGTGCCATCAGCATAAAGACCTAGGAACATAATTGCTCAGACACCCACATGTGTGGTAGGCAGGAATATATATATAGGAACAGGCTGGGATTGGAGTGGGACAGTAATGTTGGTGTGTGTGTGCTGGCCATTTTAAGAGAGATCGAAGGCGGGTAAGCATCGGGGTGCTCAGCATTTAGAGTACGGTCTCATGCACACTGGCAAGAGTACAGTGATATTGCCTGGAATTTTATGTCTGTACAGTAGATTCTTGAACCATCAATTTAAAGAGGACTTTTCACCACCTCCAACAACTCCAGCTCTTTACATTAATTAATAGGCATTGTTCTACTGATTCTGGCACAGTTGGAATTTTTTCCGTAGCCCCCACCATTCCTGAGCAATTAATGCTGTTAGTTTTGGTGTCTCATATGCTATTTAGACTCTGTACTTTCAGGAGGGCGGTGTCAGGCAGGAGGTATAACAAGAGTTGTGATTCCGAGCTGTGACACTGGCTGCCTCTGATTGGAGCTCTGAATCACGCCACCCTGTCTGATACTACCCTTCTGACATTACAGAGCCTAAATAGCACATCAGGCATCATAACTAACTGCATTTTTTGCTCGGGAACAGTGGAGACTAGAGAGAAAGTTCCAAGTGAAGCGCCTATTAACAGATGCTAAGAACTTGAATTGGTGAAAATGGTGAAAGGTTCTCTTTAAGCAGAGTGCAGTGGATTCTTTTGCTCATTGGCAGAGGCGTAGCTAGGGATTCAGCACAGGGGGGCGAACATGTCCAAGTGGGCCCCCAACTTGGACATGTTCGTATACCGATACTATGAGTATACGGTGAGCGTATAGTGGTATATAGCAGCTCTACACAGGGCTCTGCAGACGATTTAGGTGAATACAGTGCAGTAACATTTAGTGACTTATCGGTGACGTCTCTGACCAATCCTTCACATTTCCCTTCTCTTCCATCTGGACGGCCATGACCACTTCTTCCAGTCTCTGTAAAATTTGCAACACAGACATCTTTGGCTCCTCACTTTTCCAGGCACCTGACCCACATTGTCCTCATCTGCTCAAAGCCCCCATCCTGCTGCTACCCCAATTATAAAATATATAATATAACCCCCCATAATGAATAATACCCCTAAGTGCATCTTTAAATTAATATCTTCCCTGTGCACCCCTTTAAATAGTGCTCCTTATTAATAATGTCCCAGGTATTTCCCAATTGAAAAGGGAAAAAAAAACAAGGGAAAAAAAAATTATTGGGGTTCCAATACCCGAGACCCCGAGGATCAGCTGTTTGAATAACCGTGGTACCTGTGTAAGCGCCGTGACCCCTTCTCTGTTTACATAGTGTCATTCTTTTCATAGCAGCCATGTCATGTAACTACAGCCTCGTCCTATACACGTCTATGTGACAAGGCTGGAATTACATCACACGGTCACTATAAACAGACAGCGTGTGATACAAACAGGCACCATAGCCCCTACATACAGCTGATCAGTGGGGAATCACTTATCTCTTATTGATGATTTATTCTGAGGATAGACCATCAATAAAAATGAGCTGGAAAACTCCTTAAGGCCCCATGTGGCGTCCCGCAGCAAAAAACAGCTGTGGGAAAAACCGCGGCGGCGACGCATCACGGTTTTTCCTGCAGCACTTTGCACAGAAAGTTCACTGAGGTTTCCTCTGCGGACTTTCTGCTTCAATTATATCTATAGGGAAACCGCCGGCGTTTCCGTAGGTATAATTGACATGCTGCGATTTCCAAAACTACGACTGTTTTGGAAATCGCAGCGTTTCCGCTGCACATATTTTACTGCAAAGTGGGGATGGGATGTGGCCTCTTGTGGCGAAAACCCACAGAAAAAAAACGTGGCATTCTAGCAAATCCCATCCACACATTACAGAAAAATATGTGCAGCAGACGCACTGCGATTTCCAAAACCATTGCGGTTTTGGAAATCGCAGCATGTCAATTATACCTACAGAAACACCGGCGGTTTCCATATAGGTGTATTGAAATCAGAAAGTCCATAGGGGAAACCTCTGCAGACCTTCTGTGAAAAGCGCTGCGGGAAAAACCACAATGTTACCGCCATGGTTTTTCCTGCAGCCCGCTACGTGGGGCCTTAGTCTTAATAAAGCCCAAGTGCCACTTTCATTAAATTGATTGACCCTCATATTATGCCCCTGACATAAATACTGCACCTCTAATGACCCCTTATATCAATGACCACCTCCTTATGTTCATAATGCCTCCTAATATAAATGATGCCCCCTAATGGCCCCTTATATAAATAACCTCCCCACTTGTATTCATAATACCCCCTAATAACCCTTATATAAAGGATCCCCCAATAACCCTTATATAAATGACCCCCCATTGTCATAATGTCCCCTAATAAATCCTCCCTTTATAGTTATATTTCCCCCTCCTATCTACCCCTTATACTATTAATATACCCACAAAAAAAAAGTCATACTCACCTGCGATGATGATGAATGGAGCCGCCGGCGCTTCCTCCCTGTCCACGCGCAGGACGTCTGTGTCTGAGCGCGGGCGGCGCGATGTTTATGACGTCATCGCGCCCCGTGCTGAGAAGCAGACATCGGTCTGTGGTCTCGGCGTCTTGTAAACCGCAGGCCTGTATTGGCTTGCGGTTTACAAGACAGTTAAGCACCAGGACGCATTGTAACTAGATCGGTGTCTGCAGACACCGATCTAGTTAGAAATAAAGGCTGTATTAATGGCGGCCCCGGGGTGGGCCCCAAAAATTCAGTGGGCCCGGGGCAGCCGCCCCTCTGCCCCCCCCCCCCCCCCGCTAGCTACGCCTCTGCTCATTGGGATTTGACATGAAAATGTTCTCCACATGCACCTCCCACTATTCAAGGGAGTGCTGGTGATACTTCCATATCACAAAATGGAGCCATAATACAACCATATGCACCATTCCTAAAAGTAAGGTATACACAGTGACATAATATGTTCAAGTTAAGTAATTACTTCTGTAGATTAGTGATATTTTTTTTTGTATAAAAGTCTTAATGGTATATGCCAGCAGACCTTTTATTTTTAACTGTTTTGGAAAGCAAAAGTGATTACACTTTCCAATAAGTGTTGCAGCATCGACATATTTCCAGTTGGCCTAGTTCTGGTGTTGCCATCCTTTGGCATGCTAATAGTATTGTGTTACATAATTTTGGTGACTAAATACTACCACTTCAGGCTCTCCACGAGGAACTAAATGTTTTTTGTTAATAAAAAGGAATAATTCCCATGAAAACCGGGCATGTGAACACAATAGGGTGAATTTATTAATACAGGAGTGCTGTATGCCAGTCTTAATCAAGTCACCAGCTGGTGCGAGATGCAACCGAATTATTAAGAGGCTTTCTGGTCATGCGGCAGAATTTAAATCTACGTCAGTCAGGAACTGGTGTAGATTTTAGGTATGACTTACTCCAACTTTCTGGTGTGAGTTACAGTAAATTTTTGGCTAAGGCATCCCTCCTAGGCCCACCTTAATCTCTGCCCTACTCTGTCCACTTTTCTAAAAAGTGTTGAGCAGGTCGGAAAATTGAGAAAGTGGCACTTTTTTGGCCCATTTCTATACACACAGTATAATGTCCCATTTACTGGCCCCTACACAGTATAATGTCCCTTTCACAGAGCTCAATACAGCATAATGTCCCCTTTATTGGCCACCACACAGCATAATGCCTCCTTCACTGGCCCCCACACAGCATAATATCCCTTTTATTGGCCCCCACACAGAGACAATAGGCCACCGTCACAATCCCTGCCCCTGCTTTTGTCTTTAGCAATGTCAAGACATAACATGCAGCATTCTCCAGAGAGAAACTGGAGGTGGGCCTGGGTAGGAGAGGGATTGGTGAGTATAGTCTATTATCTATTAGAATAATTCAGTTATCATAAAGTTATGTGAAGGGTGGATATAGCATTTCTGGGGCCCCAAGTAATGTTATTTCTGGGGCACCATGCAATGGTGTGGGTTGCGTTATGGCCTACGTCACCCCTAGTGTTATATGTCTATCCTATTTGCTTCTGTGTATGACCACCCTGTGGGGAATCTGCATTCTTTCAAGACTTTTGTTAACATGTTGTAATATTGTGTTGAATGGGTATAAAAACAAATTGGAATATTTAACTAAATTTGAGATCAATTGAGTGTGGACACTTCTGTATAAATCATTCTTATGTGTAATAATTTCTCTACAGTGTCTTCTGTGAAGAATTTGGTCTGGATTTCAGGTTCTTATCAGTAGAGGTCAGTGAGCCTGAACTCCAACCCAGTACAGAGTCGATGTGTTGTTCACATGTCCTACCTTCCTCCACATAGATTACAAATATATCTATGCCCATTGACTCCCACTGTCCTCCTACACAGATAAGAGCCCTTTAGTGACCTGTGAGTGGGACACATTATCTCCATCCTACATACAGCTGCTTTTAGATACTTCTCCTCAAGATCTGGTCTCTGGTGAATTTTGCTGAGGTAGAGGGAAATGGGGGCTTGAAGGTGTGAATTAAGTCATCTTGGATATTTATATTATTCTTAAATACACCATGGTGGTTGTCTCTTATTGTCTTACAAAAGTAGCCCATGCACTTCATAGTTGAAGGCATTTTAACCGAACCACCCCCTTACATGCCTATTAATGTTGGCTATGTCAATTTAATCCGCCTACGCAGGGCCACTTCTAGATTTTTTTCCAGAGCCAGTTTATGTTCCCAGTCTGTTTTTTCTTACTTGCATCTTTGAAGATTTTACAAAATCTCATGCAAACACCATGGAAAATATCTGCAGCATAAACTGATCTGCAGATTGTAAGTGCACAGCAGTCAATTTATGTTGTGTACTTTCATAGTGAATTTCGCCATTTGCAATGCATAGGGTGAAATCTGTTGAATATACCCTTAGCCTGTATTTCAAGGGTTCTCTATTGGCACAGAAACCCAGAACTCCAGGGACTACACATCAACATATATAACAATATTTCCTGCATTAAAATCACTTTTGATTTATAATGATCATACAGTACTACATAAAAAGGTCACAAATTGTTTCTCATGCTCAGAGTTTAATGGCGGTCATTACCCTAACATAAGTCCATCTTAGACTAGTAGACATTTACTCATGTCATTTCTTAAAGATTGTGTCTTCTACTTCCTCCTCAGGGTCTGCAACAATAATGGCATCGGACCAGTCTTTACAAATCTAAATGGTCTTTTTCTTGGCTCTGTTCATTGATATGCAAGTTCAGCAAGATAGAAAACAGTGAGGTTATTACAGAGGAACACTGGTCTCTTTCAGTCTTCACCACAGGCTAATGAACTGTATTCTCACTTCTCCGCACTGCTCACAGATCCCTCCTTCAGACAGCTCACAGATGTTCCAAGTGTAGCACTTTGCCTCTTCCTCATATCTGTTAGATCTTTTTGTCCCAGATTACTTGGTAGTGACTAATAAAGGTTGCAGTGAACTATGGAATTACAACATCATTGAGATGGTTATGACATTTAATTTATTGGCTCTCAAGAAGTTTACAAACCATATGTCACAAGATGTTTAATAGAAAAGATATAGTGGTTGTACCTGTGAGGACAGGTCTTGTAACCAAAAAATAGACACTTCCATGTTCCAAATTTATAGCAGGAAACACAGCAAACAATCCTCAGGGCCCTCATGGGAGCTTAGTGAAAGGTTGCACCGTAAGGGCTTAGTGAAAAACGGATGTGTGACGGCCATTTTTAAAATGTCCATCACACGTCCATTTTGAGAACACATTGTATTTCAATGTTTCTATTCACATGTTCATGAAAAACGGTACTGTCATGTACAAAGGGCCCTAATATTGCCCCTTTCCTTTTTATCCCACATTAGGTAACAGTTCAGGTAGTGGAATCAAAAAACGCCTACCATTTATTTTAATGGGAGTCAGTAGCAGATTTTCTACTCTAGCTGATTTTTTTCTATATTATACTTTGTGAAGGGCACTATTACTGTTTTAGGGCACAAAGGGGCATGAAAGAATGGGCAGGGTCAAAGGGGACATAGGCGGGTTTAGGAGCACAGCTTAACACAAAAAAATTTACTGTGGTGTGCTATGAGTGCTGTCACACTAATCTGTCTTTGAGTCCTCTAATAGTTGGGAGGTAGGTCGAAGTGGTGGTGATGGGGAGGGGGCTCCACTTACTCCACTCGACCAAATCTCTTTCCTGTCTGGGATGTTCCACTGGTCTTGAACAGGTTATTTTGGCGTCCTTTCAAGTATTCAACAGGAAATAGATCTTTATTATTGGTTGATCAACACAACCTTTCTGGTCACCATAACATTGACAAAAAGGGTGAAGGAGATCCATTCACTGTCTGCCAGAGAACCATATCTATCTATCCACCCATATAAAACAGTGGTCAGTTCAGAGCCCTCCTTTACTTTGAAAAAAAACATCCTTTGAAAATCTCAATCAAGACATTGTTCAGCCCAACTTTATTACTGAACACGTCTAAGAAGAAGACAGATGACTGCACATACAAAGTCTGAGTATGTATTTGTCCAGAACACAAGACTTCAGAGCAGATAATCTCATTTTCAGCACTGGTGTGTTTAACAAAGGAGCCAAAGCTTGCAAACGTACAATTGCACATTGGCTCAATAATGCTATTTCCATTGCCCACAAGAAAGAAAAAAGGGTTTTCATCCTTTGGAAGGTATTTTTTGCCCAGACCATCAGGGCCACAGCTGCAAACAGTCTTCAAGGGGTTGTCCAGGATTTGGACAAACTACAGTTTGAGGAAGGGTTCACATAAAAAAATCATACTCGCATGTCCCTAGTACTCCATTATCTGTCGCCTCTGTCTATTTAATCTCGTGCATTGCCCTCGCTGACAGCTCTGCATACCATGTGAATCAGAAAGGAACCGGTGACTTATTTTTTGATGGTCCGTTAAAACCAAAATAATGAAGAATGTGGTGACCGAGATGCAGAACAGGGAATGTGGCATGCAGCTGGGCCTTGTGCAAAGTGTGCCACAATATTTCCCATCTACACCAGAAAACTGGTGTAGATGAGATAAATCCCCACGCCAATATGTTTTAAAAATGGCTGTTACAAAAACAGCCACCTCAAGGTCTTTTTTGTTTTTTTGTGAATAAGGCTTAAAATTTATCCCATAGGCTCCTCAATGATACTTGAAAAATGGCAGTAAAAACTTATATCAAAAATGTAACAAGACGCATGGCAACTCCTTCAATTTTTTTAACTGGGTAGTGGAAGTGTGTAGTCATACAAGGTGGCTGACAGAAAATACCATGTATGTCGCCCTGCCACACTCTTCGTGTACTGTAACCATACATTTGTGCCAGTCCTGCTGCATATAAACACATATTAGCACGGGTGTACTGCCCTTCAGACGCCAGGTCTAATAACACCCTGAAGGGTCAAGCCTTGCCCTTCTAGGGGCGTGTCCAGGGGGGCTGAGCTCGGCAGGCAGAGCTGTGCATTGCAGGGCACGCCGGGGAAGCGAAGCTCCATTAATCGCTGTGGGCTTGCGGAGGGGGATTCTGCGCATTGGAGACTCCACTAATTGTCACCGGGAGGAGGAGGAGGAAGGAGAATGAGCTGTGTGTCCGCTGAACAGTCCTAGCAGCCGGCGTGGGTTCTGCTCTGAGCAGCCAGGGGCAGGCACAGGATTAGGGCGGCAGCAGTAGCAGCTCTGCTCCAGCATGCAGCGGCTTTTGTATCTGCTCATCCCCTGGATCCCCTGGACACGGGCTGAGGACAGCGCCATGGAGGAGATCGCTACAGAGAAGGAGGCAGAGGAGAGCCACAGGCAGGACAGTGTGAGCCTGCTGACATTCATCCTGCTGCTCACCTTAACCATCCTCACCATCTGGCTCTTCAAGCATCGTCGGGCACGCTTCCTGCATGAGACTGGCCTGGCCATGATATACGGTGAGGCAGACAATGGGCTCTTGTAGCAGGGGCACTTACTTCTATTTGTCATTTTCTCCGTTCAGCCCTCTTCTGACAGTTATGCTGCATGCTCTGGTGGCAGCAGTCACTATGGCTGTGTTATGGCACTTTGCAGGGCTGGCATGCTGTGCTGGTGTCACTAGGGGAGTGGTGCTGGGACCTTGAGCCATTCACTATGTTGCCATGAATATTTTGCAGCATCCTCTAGGACTGAGGTTGGCAAGGCCAGATAAGACTTTCTTGCATAGTTTTGGGATCAGTATTTAGAAACCTATAAAACATTACTTGTAATAATAATACAGCTCTGACATCCAGAACAGATATGTGTACATTGTAACTAGATTTAGTAGACATCTCCCTTTTTGAACAATTGTCTGCTGAACTGAATGCTGAGGCCTATACGGTCTGGCTGGAGCAAATTAGCATTTGGTTTTGTCACTTTGTCTTATCCGTGGGAGCAGATGGCTCTATTGGTAAATCTGTAATACGTCATTCATTCAATCACCCAACTACTTCTTTCTTCTCTTCCAAGATGACACTTTCATTATTGTCATGACTGGTGCTACTGCATTTCAAGTAGCAGCCCGATGAGTAATATTTGTCACAGATATTTGTAAACACATTGCTGTCGCATTGTAACATTTTGTTACAAGCACAGTGGTGTATTTACCTCTGTACTGTAGGACTTGGTGGCCTTCCTACAAAGAAGGTGGTCAGAACATGAGCCTTTGTTAAACGTCACAGATGTTCCTGTTTGGCTCTCCTGCCTTTAAATATTTATTATTGTATCTTGTTTCCATGAAAGTGGTTTCTCTTGAACAGTCAGGACACCAGGCATTCTGAAATTTGATCTGACCAGATACAGACACTGCTATTGGATAGTATTATAAGCTCTGACTAAGCTTATCGTCACCCAAAATTACCATGCAGAGATGAAGCATTTCCTTTTGTGATCTTTAAATCTCTGCTAAATTCATGAGTTTTTCCAATACCAGTATTATTTACTATGTTGTTAAAATCTGCTCTGTTCATCTGGCATTTTTTCTTCATCACATGCACTGAATTTTACAATCCCCATTCAGATGTTTTAAGCAGTCAATTGCACATATTCTGAAAGTAATCTGCCACATGTGAACATCCCTTAATGGTGGCAATAGCTGTATTAACCAGTCTTGAGCCTTCTGTTTACATTTGCATTTGAGGCTGTTGTAGATTTAATCAAAAAGCATAGAATAAATAGCATAGCAGCCGACGCTGTGAGGGTATGTTCACACAGCAGAATTTGCTGCGGATTTGGGGGCGGATTCTACACGGAATCTGCCTCCCTTTGTTTTTCAATGGGAGGCAGAGGTCGCAGTAGGACGCAGAAAAATAAGCGTCCTGCTCAATATTGCCATGGGTTTCTGCGGAGTCCGCAGCTCTAGACTGCCTTCTGATTAGATCCATTCATCTGGGCCTAATCAGCAGCAGAAAGCTGCAACGGAATGCCAATGCCCTGCAGCAGCAGCTCATCGCAGCTAGACTGTGGGTGAATATATGGCGGGGCGGAAAATGAAGAGGAATTCCTCCTCTTTTTCCACTGTGTTTAACATACCCTTAGATTCGGCAAAGTGATAGACATTTTTACAGAAACCCTATTATAGTTAGTGGTGGCTATTGGGATCCACTGGTATCCATCATTTGAAGGATTCATCCGTGGCTGACTAGCACTGATGGAGATGTAAACTCAGCCTTACCTAAAAAGTAAGGCTGTATTCACATGGTGTTGCTAAAAAGAAAGAAAAAAGTCTGCTTTTTTTTCACAGCCATTTTGCATCTATGGGGCACCAGTTTTCACGGGTCCCTCATGGACTTCAGTCTGAGGGAGCTGTGAAAAGCAGCCATAAATAGGACATGTCTTATTTTTGGATGGCCTGCTCACTAGGTACTTTCAAAATCCCATAGACCATGAAAGTGGCGTAAAATAGTTGCATCACTAAGTGGTGTAAATAAAAGTAAAATCCAGGGCAGCTCCGGAGCTGCCATAGACTTGCTTATAGGTATAACTGCATTAGGAGGAAGTGCCTATGCGCTTCCAGGTGCTGGCGTAGGGAGTATCAAAACTGGAGTAAAATACTCCGGTCTTTATGAACCCCCCCCCCAGCGTGTTTTAAAAACGGTTTTTACAAACCGTTCTAGCAATTTGTGTGAATAAGGTCTAATTAAACATACTGCTAATGACATGAATTAAAAGGACGCACACCAAGACCAACCAATGATTGATTAAAAATAAACCTAAACTTTGCAATATTAAAGGTGTTGTCAAGGGAGTTTTATTTTACTGACTACTTCTGGGGATATTTTCATACTGGACCTGGAGGTCCTGAGCTTGTTCTGACCCTGGGTCACATGATTAGAACCAAACCTCAGCCTCAGGTCACTCTGCCTTTTACATGTTCTCCCATTTTCCAAGGTGGATAGCGGTGCTATGGGGACTGGCTTTACTATAGTCTGCCAGACGCGCAGGTAACTAGTGGTGAAAATGAGAGAGGAGGCGGAGCAACCCGGGGACTAAGTGGTGTTGCGATCATGTAACCGGGGGTCGGAACCTGCCCAGATTCTCCTGGTGAAGCTTGAAAAAAGTGGAAGGAGTGGGTAAAATTAAAACTCCCTGGACAACCCCTTTAATTTATCCTCACCAGAAAAACCTTTAGGCTAAGGCCCCGCATAGCAGGCCACAGCATAAAAAGTGCTGCAGGAAAAACTGACAATGCATCAAGGTTTCTCCCACAGCACTTTTCACAGAAATTCCGCAGAAATTTTTTTTTTTGCCACAGGTCAGTCTGATGCAGACATTCTTCAGTAGACCCAACACTGTGGCTTTACCCCGCATTCACACAGCTGAGTTTCACCCGGTCTGTATGGTTTTTTGATTTACTGGCCTGAACAGTATGCTGGGAGAGGGACTCCTAGCACAATAGTTACCTATGCTGCTAGGAGTTCCTACCTCTTGGCAACATACTGTCTCGTACTATAATCGGTGCGAGCATACTGTTCAGGCAGGTAAATCCAGCCAACCCATTGACCGAGTTTCACCCATGTGTGAATGCAGAGTTAAACACAAGCTTGGAATTTACATTCAGGTTTTTTTGTTTTGGTTTCAGAAGCCAAACCAGGAGTGTTTAATAAAAGAGTAGTATTAGTGCCTATCCTATATATTTTCTTCCACATTTTTGGATTATTGTTTAAAATATGCCAAAACACCAAAACCATATAGTACATACAATATAAAGATAAAATAACAAAAATCATAAGTAAGGACTCTATCGTAATGTCTGCCTGAAATCAGCGGACATAAGTCCTGAACACGCGGCTTTTTTAATCTGCTGCTTTCTATTTCAAAACAGGTCCGTTTAGGGGGATCCATAGGGCTCCTTATGTAACCACTATTTAGTGGTTCGTTTGTCCAATGTTGTGGTCCTCTGACTGACCAGAAGAATGGACAACTGACACTAGTGTGAACCTAGCGTAATAAGTAAATACATCAAACTTTCAATATATCAAAATTGACATATAAAAAAACAATTTTTAAAATGTTATTGATTGTACAAATGGCAAATAACACAATCAAATTTGACATAAATTGCAAAATTGCCATTTGTACCATCAGTAACATATTAAGGATTATTTTATGTGTCAATGAGTAAGAACTGAATGTGCAAAAATATAAAAACAAATCAACCTATGGAAAGTACAGGACAAAACTAGAAGCTGGACTATATTGCCTGCCAATTGTCCCAATCAGGGCAATATGTCTAGGGTGTCACTGGCCTAATAGTAGCGTGTGAATCCAAGAAATGAGGGACGACACACTATGCCAAAAGGTAAAAATATTTGTGAAGTGTGTGCGCATTACTGTGTCTATGCGGCAGTGGTTCCATTAGGGGTCAATTATTTATTGTAGAGTTGTTACGTGATATTGCATCACTATATCATATCATGCCAATGTGTTAAGACAATGGTGTGTTTGCCAAGGTAGGACACTGAGACGAGTACATATATCCTTGAAACTGTGCTGCTAGGATTCTTAAACCAAATCTGCGATATATGAGGTTATTTTGCCTGCATCACTTTTATACTCACAGTTCATATTTTTGGTTATGGTTTGGCTGTACAGCGAACAGTCTTTGTTTTTTTAGGGCATATGGCTGAAATCACATATGCAGGTTGTGTTGCATATTATTTACCCATAGCCAAAAGTTGATCCAATGAATTGTTAGAATAGAAAGAGCCAAAGGTATTCCTGGCATCCAATTGGAGAACTGTATTTAAGCAACTGCAATCACATAGTCTAAAATCAACAAATTATAGCAGTCTAGCCTATATGTGTGTAAGAAGTGCCATTAAAGGGTTTGACTTCTCTAAATACTCTCTTCATGATTTTTCATGCTTGAAATTTTATCTTGCAAATTTATTTATTTTTTTTTGTTTCGATTCCTGCT
Source organism: Leptodactylus fallax (assembly GCA_947044405.1). Classification (NCBI taxonomy): domain Eukaryota; kingdom Metazoa; phylum Chordata; class Amphibia; order Anura; family Leptodactylidae; genus Leptodactylus; species Leptodactylus fallax. The sequence goes on from CAMRHE010000014.1 coordinate 12,517,043, forward strand.
GATCTCCAAATAGCATTACTATTGAAAGCTTGCAAATAATGTTAGAGCTTAGTGTTTGCTGTGTTAATGGCTCTGGAACATATATAATACACCTGTGACTATCTTTTTTTTTTTTTTATTTGTTTCCTAGGGACAGAGAAACAAAAATTTCAGTGCCAAATCCATACACTGACAATGCTGAAGGACTCCCTTGACTGTAGTGGTGTTCCATCATGTCTCAGTCATGGTATCTTCATTTTACTGGACAAAATAGACCAACATGCTTTGGTGTTGCACTACAGGGTTATAGTCTGTTTAGCAAAGAAAGTTCAAATAGGAAAGGAGCAGTTTGCTTGGATGCAAAATTCTGCCTAAGGCTAAGGCCGAACGTAGTGTCCTGTGGGAAAAACCGCAGCGACAATGCATTGCAGGTTTTCCCACAGCGCTTTTCAATTACACCTATAGGGAAACTGCCGGCGTTTCCGTAGGTATAATTGACATGCTGCGATTTTCCAAAACCGTATATTTTACCACACTGTGGGGATGGGATTCGCTAGAATCCCATCCATTACACAGTGATTGTAAAATGCCACGTTTTTTTCCGTGGCATTAAAGAGGATCTGTCACAACGTACAAAATGCTAAATGCCATGCATCATTTGATTCTCGCTGTGTCCTTGAATGAGATGGTGTTTTTCTTTTAAAAATATGTCCAAACGTTCAAAAGATATGTCCCCAGGAAGGTTACATGTGAGCCAGCTTTGATTCTCCATGTGGGTGGGAACCTTTTTAGTTTCTCAGAGAAATACAGAAGATTCCCACCCACTTGGAGAATCAGAGCTAATTTACATATTATCTTCCTGGGGCCATATCTTTTGAATGGGTTGACCGATTTAATAAAGAAAAACGCCAAATTGATCAGGGGGACGACTAGAATCAAATGATATATGGCATTTAGCATTTTGTACTTGGTGACAGCTCCTCTTTAAGCTGGTCCTACGTAATGTGATCTGGGAGGAAAATAAATATGTGGAGTACTTATGGGTGAAGATAAGAGAAGGGATAAAAAATAAAATACTGATAACAGTTCATTACAATTCCCAAAGTATAATGGAAGAAGCAGAAAATCTACTGATAAAATTAATAGATGAGGCTGCGAAACATAATGAGGTAATTATAATGGAGAAGTTCAAGTACCCAGATATGACCTGCAGGTGCAACAAAGGGAACAGGTTTTTGTCAGTAATAAAAGACAACCTTTCACAACTAATACAGGAACAAACAAGAGGTGAGGCACTTTTAAATCTACTTTTTACAGACTTATGTTAGGTTCACACTAGTGTTTGAGCACTCCGCCGCTGAATCTGCATAAAATTGGCGGGGAGAAAAGTCCTGCAAAGAGGACTTTTCTCTCCAAGGTTTCCTTATAAAATTGGTGGAAACCCAATTATAAACCCATTATAGTTTATGGGGTCTGCGGGTTTCCACATGTAACCACTTTTTAAGTGGATAGGGTTTCCATTTTTTGGGTCCACTTGGGAAACCCAAGGACAGAAACCCGAACGCTAGTGTGAACCTAGCGTTAACAAATTGTCAGATGTGGAGCTTGTCTAAGTAACACTGGGACAATGTGGGTTATTTATCAACTGCCCCTTTTTTGGCCATATTTTTCATAGGTGCGCCTTTTTTTTTTTAGACTAGTTTTGCAGAGGGGTGTCTATTTATGATGTAGGCGCACTGCCTTGTTAAATGTGGTACACATATGTTAGCTACCTTTAGATGTATCTTTATAAGCCATGTGCACTTTGCCCCCCCCCCTCTTCTTTTTTTTTTTTTTTTTTTTTTTAATAAAAAAGGTACAATTGCCTTTTATACTTGATGGGCTCCACAGATGGAGAGGACTCCATATGTGTCCGTTACTCTACTACCTTTATTGTCCATTTCTATTATCCTTTGACTGATGAAAGCAACGAACCCAGTGTGAACATAAAAAAAAAAAAATACCCAGTTCAAGGGGCATCCTCTATGTGCAGAGGGAAAAAGGTTTAACCATAGTCATAGGTGGGTCTTTTTTTTTTTTTTTTTTTCCACAGTAAGAGAGGTGAGGCAATGGAACTCTCTGCCACAGGATGTGGTGATGACTAATAACTTGTGCAAGCTCAAAAGGGGCCTGGATGCCTTTCTTGATCAACTTGGTAGGCTTATAGATTGGACTTAAACTTGAATAAAAACACAAGTCCGTTATCTACTATGTTATTTTGTCCAACTTTATCACTTGGGTCACATCTGCGCTTGTACTCCGTACGGGGATTCCGTACCCCCTCTCCGAACTGAAACCACCTAAGGTAACCGCTTTTTTTATGCGGATTAGGTTTCTTTTCAGGGGGTGTCCAAGCGGACCCCCGAACGGAAACCCGAGCGCAGATGTGAACCTAGTCACAGTCAGAGGTCGAATCTGGCGCTGATTTTGAGCCTGATTCCACTGTGTGAATGGAATGCTTAGGAATATAGCATTAAGTAATAAAACATTTATATCCTTTACTATTGATGTACCATAGGCATATTAACTATGTACCTATGTAGTTTGTATGCCTCACTAGCTCAAACCAGTATATGTTAACACCAGGTTTTGCTGTGTGTGGTTTTTGCTACGTTATACATCCCTTGTACGTAGTGTAGTTATATTGCCACAATGTATTATTTAAAGGGATTCTATCATTAAAAAAAAAAAGTTTTTAAACTAAAAGCACGTAGGAATAGCGTTTACAAAGGCTATTAGTCTGTCACCTTTATTTTGCAGGTCCTCGCCGCAGTTTTTGAATTTTTGTTCTTTTTTTTCATTATGCTAATTGTGCTCAGAAAGCACAGGGGGTTTTCCCCCTGTTCTCAGAGCACAGCTTCGTCATCGATTCCAGCACCGCGTCTGTCTTCTGTTCCTGACGCATCTTCTCCTCCTCTTACACGAGACCACCACAAAATGGCCGACGGAACATGCGCAGTCGGCTCTGTCCAACCCGAAAGAGGAGACACATCAGGAACAGAAGACAGAGGCGGTGCTGGAATTGATGACGAAGCTGTGCTTTCAGAGCACAATTAGCATAATGAAGAAAAATTCAAAAACAGTGGTGTCAACCTGCAAAATAAAATAAAATAAAAATAAAATAGTCTTTCTAAAGGCTATTCCTACGTGCTTTTAGTTTAAAACGTTTTTTTAATGATAGAATTACTTTAATTTAACAGCAAAATGTTTAGACTAAACGGTCTCTCTTTATAGGAACATACTGGTTATTGTGTTTTGTAGTGTTTTAGGCTAAGGCCCCACGTGGCTCCCCGCAGCAAAATAGCGCTGCAGGAAAAGCCGCCGAGGCAACGCATCGCGGTTCTTCCCGCAGCGCTTTGCACAGAAAGTTCGCAGAGGTTTTCTGCTTCAATTATACCATGGGGAAAACCGCTGGTGTTTCCATAGATATAATTGACATGCTGTGCTTTCCAAAACTGCGATGGTTTTGGAAATCGCCGCGTGTCCACACCGCGCATTTTACCACAAACTGGGGATGGGATTTGCTAGAATCCCATTCACTTTGCTGTAAATGTAAAACGCTGCATTTTATCTTCGCAGCGTTTCTGCCACGCGGGACCCCGGCCTTAATCTGTTTGTTTTTATGTTAGATTTCCTATTTAAAGAAGAACTTTCATGTCCTCATGAAAGTGCAGTTTTATATACCGCTAGAAAGCAGACAGTGCGCTGAATTCAGATGGTGGAGACATTGGTGCCATTAGTTGCAACACCGATATCTTCCCACTGTCAGAAGGGTGTTCCTCACAGCTCATTGTCATCGCTGGGTGGTAAGGAATGCCACCCCAGGCAGTACTCGTCCATGGAATGCCCTCTGACAATTCAAGGCTATGTTAAAGTACAGTCAGAGGGGGCATTTCTCACAGCCCAGCAATGACGCTGAGCTATGAGGAACGCTCTTCTGACAGTGGGAAGATATTGGTGCTGAAACTAATGGCACCAATATCTCCTCCACCGAGGCATATAACAGAAAAGCTGACAGTGTGCCTCCCTTGTCCCATCTAGCCTGAATTGGCAGCTAGACTTATCTTGCAGTCCAGACACTACACCAATGCCTTCAGTCTGTGCCAGTCATTGCATTGGTTTCCCATCTACTTTAGAATACAATTTAAAACTATGCAAACTGATCCACAAAGCTCTTTGTAGTTCTGTACCTTCCTACATCTTCTGAAGCAAAAGTGAGTCCTGGTAATGGCCTTGTACATGGTGACATGAGGGGGCTAGGCTTGCAGTGTGTATTAAAGCACAGGTAAGATCTCATTGCACAGCACAAGAGTCTTTCCTTTGCTGGTAAACAGTCCAGTCTTTTGGTTGACAATAGCCAATCAGACTTGTCAAGACTTCAGGGCCACTGTATTCTTCCCAAACCATAGTTTGCAAATCTTCATGAAGGCCAACTGAGTGGAAAAAGCAAAGTGGGCAGAGGAAGTCTGTATTCCAACTTAAATCATTTGACCTTGGAATCCAAAACTTGACTGCATGTTCTGCAGATCTGGATGAATACAGTTAACGAATGTTCATCACAGAAAACTGATGTCATCCATGTAGAGCGAGCACTTTGCCCCTTGATGGTCTGGTCCTTCTTCTGATTGCTTTGACCTCTGAATTCTGTTAAGAGCTAAAAGAAGGCAGCCTTGGCTGTCCCCAGAGAAAACTAGAAAGGGCAATTCTTCCATCCGTTCACAAGCACCATGTTAAAATTTTCAAGGTACATGAGGTTAACATATGAACAGAACATTTCTCCCAGCCTAAACCTTTGCAGCGCATTGTTCATGAAGATGGGTAAAACACAATCAAATAATTTTTGCTGGTCATGGCTAACCAGGATTGTGGATATAGGGCAGGCTTTCACGTATTTCACTGTATCAGTTGTGAGGGCACAGCTGTCTGCAGTCTTGGTCATGGTGGAGGATCAGCCAGATGATGTCTTTTAGTTGATTGGCCAGTACCTTGGTGAGGATCTTGTAGTCCACATTTTGGAGAGAGATGGGATGCCAGTTTTTCAAATTTTCTCTTTCTGTTTATACAAGGTAATTGATCATTATTAATGATCAATCCATCACCAACAACAGCTACAGGTGGTGCAGCTACATAAGGTATGGGCCAATCAGGTCCTACAGCACTACTTAGAGCTCTGCAGGGATACAGTGACTGCTCTTGATCCTGCCACGCCTGAATGATTTAGTGGTGGCGTGCAGCTCATCTATTGTTAAGGGTGCCTCTATTGTCCACTCCTGCAGGATCAATGAGGTTAGTGATACTTGACAGGAACATGTCAGCAGCATCTGATTCAGTGGTTTTTGAATAGTAAAGTTTGATGTAGTAATCTTTGATGACTGCCATTACTCCCTCTTTTCCCTGTTATATTTCCAGTCTCGTCTCGCCGTTCTGACAGGGGATTGTGGCGTGTTGCCAGTAGACATTAGATTATGAGCGGATTCGATGAAAACTGCCAGCAACTGAAGTCTATGAGCAACTACTTGAACAGATTTAGCTTGTTTACTTACGCTATCAGCTATGGGTGTGTGACTGGTATTCATAGACTAGTTGATTTCTAGATAAATGGCTGAATATTTTATTAGGATTATTCAAGGTTGAGCAAGAGACCTTCTCTTCTAGTGTTCTGAGGTACAGTGGAGAAATGACTCAAAACAAAAGTCATTTGTTATTTCTTCCTTTTCACTCTGTAGATGGTTGTTCCCATCTTGTATATTATGTGGGTTTTTTGAGAACAGGAGCGTCCCGATCCCTGTCTTGTGGCTGTACATGCATGACTTTCTACTCTAATTTCTGTGGGAGTTTCCCAAATATCCTAGGAAGATAAAGTGAAGGTTTGGTTTAAAACGTATTAGAGCTGTGTGGTTATGGACTGCTGTCTCTACTGACTATAGTAATGCTTAACGTGTGTGGTATGAAAGCTTATACAGCTGTTTTATATTCATAACATATCAGTTAACCTTGCCAGCTAAAACCAAAAAGTCAAAGATGCAACTTATCTGATCGTTATTTGCCTTTTAAAGGGGTTGTACAGGACTTAAAATCATGGCTACTTTCTGCTTCTCAGGAAGTGACATTATGTCCATTGGTCACATGGCCATGCCGCAGCTCAATCCCGTTCATTTCAATGGCAATGAATTGTAGCTTTGCCATGTCACCAATGGACATGAGGTCACTTCCTGAGAAGAAAAAACAGCTATGTTTTCTAGTCCTGGTGAACCCCTTTAAGTGTAAGGACATAGTTTCAGGTTTTCTGATGCAGTTTTTGAATAATTAAAACCAAAACTTATGTCCTTGGCCTAAGATGACACTAAGGTTCTATGCACGCAAACATGTGCTTTGTCAACGTTCTAGCTTTGCTTTTAGTGGCTGGCGCTCTGACCCATTCTTTTCTTATGGCCTCATTGGTCCATTAAAACTCAGAACAGGGTCCTATTCCTTTTGTGGTTCAGGTTCATTAATTAAATTAATGCGTCCGTGGAGGGCACGGACAGTACACCAATATCATGCACTTTTCTCTCGGATCTTTAAATGCATGTTTGTGTGCATGTAGCACAAGGCTGGGTTGTAGTAATGAGCAGCGCAGTTTACTCTGCATATCAGCCGAGTGGCACATTTTTTGCTATTCCAATAAACTAAATGTTATCATTTTAATGGCTATTAGCTTACAGTTATAGTATATTATGTGCTACTTATTGCTGCGATTGGAAACGTTTGCAGTTATTGATAAAAAAAAAAAAAAGGACTATATGAATCAAGCCTACAGTTTCTGTGTACTACAGTCAATGTGGTTGAAAAGAGTTACCTTGTCATGACCTACAGCTGCCTAGAAATTTTTTAGGGACTTTTGATAAGATGTTAATGTTTTATATCATGTAGTTCAGCTAAGTGTTAGTATTCTTATTACATTATTCCTCATTTCCTGGTTAAAACAGGAAAGATAAATGCTATTAATATCTTAAAAACATTAAAGGATGTTCACACTAACGTAAAAAATGTATGTTGCCCTCATCCGTCACAGCATGAGGATACTGAATATTAACAGCAATAGAGTGACAGATGCAGACGGAGTACTTTCCATCTGGCGTCTATTCCCATTCACTCTAATAAAAATTAAAAAAAATAAACCTCAAAAGTCTTGTTTGTTTACTTTTGTGAGAAAAGAAAAGTCCTGCATGCAGGACTTTTTCTTATTTTAGAAAAGTAGCAAACATGACAGAAGAAAACTTTCATCATGTGTTTTCACATTAGAGTGAATGCAGACACAGTGCTCTGCCTGCTTCAGTTATTCTGGTGCCGTTAATGGGAGTCTGTTAGCACAAAATTGAGATCTAAACTAATTGCAGTACCTTGTAGGGCAGTCAGCACAGTTTTGCAATGATGTATTCTTATTCGGGACCACTCCTTCATTCTTGTAAAAATCGGCCTAGTATCCGTATGCAAATGAGCAGAAAAGGGCTTTAGGGGTGTTGCATTCCATCAATGGGCTTCACTATCTGCTGCTGCTCTGCTCAGCTCAGCCCTGTGCTTGTCTGATGAAGTCATGCTGTACCCAGAAGTGAAGAAAGTCGTCTCCCATCTGAAGCCAGCTTCCTTCACTTCTGGGTGCAGTGTGTCATCATCAGACATGCACAGTACAGTTAGTGGGCGGAGCTGAGAAGCAGTTAGCAGCAGCAGATGGTAAAGCCCGTTGATGGAAAGCAACACCCCTGAAGCTCATTGATGGAAAGCAAGGCCCCTAAAGCCCTTTTCTGCTCATTTGCATAGGAATAAAAGGACAACTTTTACAAGAATGGAGCAGCAGTCATAAATTAGAAATACATCATTGTAAACTCTGATGACAAGGTACTGTGATTAGTTTATATCTCAATTTTGTGCTGAAAGACTTCCTTTAATGTCCATTGCTCTCACCCTATGATGTTTGAAAGCAATGATGGTGTGAACTAAGAATGGGGTTAAACATAAAGTTATAAGTTCTAGTTTGTATTGTTTATAATGCACTTTGTGTGATCGTGTTTTCTCAAAGCAAATGCAACATAAAATTGTCTCATGTAGAAATATGGCTACTCCTTTGCAATGGACTTTACTGGCATACATCTGTACACCTTTGTTTGCTCAACAAACTAAAATGTTGCAAATACAGCAAATCTTAAGGTACTGTACCCCCATGCATTCTTTGTTAGCAAATTATCTGGCATACATTTATACAGGGACCCGTTCTATTACTGTGGATACTGTAAGAACTCTTCAAACTGTCTGTCAATGCGCTGGAGAGTAAATGATCTGCAAATTTGTTTTATATTTAATGTACTAGGGAAACAATGTGCAGTGCTATTCAGTTTGTCATTTAAACCAGTTATGGTGCATTGTTTTCTCATGTGATAGAAATCCATAGCTAGTTCATGTACCTAATTGTATTATGGCTTCATTAAAAGTTTCTTATCTTACAGGCCTATGCTATGGCAGAAATGTTATCTTGTGGAAGTTTCTGTACCTTCATGTGGTGACAAATTATTATACGGAGGTATTTGTATACCTACTGTGTGATAACTTTTCAAAAATATTGTGCCATACTTCATCAGATTTGTCACATCATAGACTATGAAAAATTTAATTTCTAGTGGGTTCTGAAGCAGCGTATGCTGCTCAAGTATTTTGGGAAGACCATATAGTCTTCATGTTGAAGTATACAGAACACAGACAGTGCAACACAATAAGGGAATGTTCGCATGTCAGTTGTGAATGTCTGTCTGCTCTCATCTATCATGGGATGAAACCAATGGATATTGGTCAGGACATTTTCTTCTGTCAGAAAAGTAAAAGATATGACAGAAGACAGCTTCCGAACATCTTGTGTACATGAGGGTGAATGCAGGTGAACGCCATATGAAGGGGGCTCCCTTCGGTATCAGTCATTAATGTCCATTGCTCTCATCCTCTGACGAGCAAGAGCAATGGAAATTAAATAACGGTAGTGTGAACCCACCCTAAGGATGCATAGTATCCAAAATAAGAGTGCAATATTTACATTCAGACAGTGTTCAGTGATTACAGATATGTTTTAACAGTTGTGTGCATGAGTCCTGAGGATTTGTTAACACCATTGTCATTGCTTCCATTTTACAAAGGATACTCTGTATATGACTGAATCATTTGTTACCTAAAAAAAAAAATCTTAATTTTTCGAAACTGGATACCCCCTTTATCTGCAAATACATCCACAGCAGTGCTAATTACTCACTGTTCCCTTGTGCGCCCTTTGCTTGGCTTTATTTTACTTACTGCTCCTTGTATGACTGTTATTTACATGCAGCGAATCTGTGGACAAACGACCTTTCCCATGATTCATTTTTCTGATCTTTCTCTGTGTACCCCCCCTTTTTTAAACTGGTTAACCCCTTTTAACAGATTTAGTTCTGTTCACACTATATTGGGTATATAGGCTATGTTCATGCTATATAGTTGCCTGCCTTAATGTTTTGCTGACTCCTATTGTAGTAAAAAATAAATAAAAAAAAAGTACAGAATATCTTCAGCAGCGTGTGTGCCATTCAGGAGCTTAGTGCATCATACAGTGGGGGAAAAAGTATTTAGTTAGCCACCAATTGTGCAAGTTCTCCCATTTAAAAAGATGAGGCCTGTAATTGACATCATAGGTAGACCTCAACAATGAGAAACAAGATGAGAAAACAAACCCAGAAAATCACATTGTCTGATTTTTTTAAGAATTTATTTGCAAATTATGGTGGAAAATAAGTATTTGGTCACCTACAAACAAGCAAAATTTCTGTCTCTCACAGACCTGTAACTTCTTTAAGAGGCTCCTCTGTCCTCCACTCATTACCTGTAGTAATGACACCTGTTTGAAATTGTTCTCAGTATAAAAGACACCTGTCCACAACCTCAAACAGTCACACTCCAAACTCCACTATGGTGAAGACCAAAGAGCTGTGGAAGGACACCAGAAACAAAATTGTAGACCTGCACCATGCTGGGAAGACTGAATCTGTAATAGGCAAGCAGCTTGGTGTGAAGAAATCAACTGTGGAAGCAATAATTAGAAAATGGAAGACATACAAGACCACTGATAATCTCCCTCGATCAGGGGCTCCACGCAAGATCTCACCCCGTGGGGTCAAAATGATCACAAGAACGGTGATCACAAATCCCAGAACCACACGGGGGGACCTAGTGAATGACCTGCAGAATGCTGGGACTAACGTAACAAAGGCTACCGTCACTAACACACTATGCCGCCAGGGACTCAGATCCTGCAGTGCTAGACGTGTCCCCCTACTTAAGCCAGTACATATGTGGGCCCGTCTGAAGTTTGCTAGAGAGCATTTGGATGTTCCAGAAGAGTATTGGGAGAATGTCATATGGTCAGATGAAACCAAAGTAGAACTGTTTGGTAGGAACACAACTCGTCGTGTTTGGAGGAGAGTGAATGCTGAGTTGCATCCAAAGAACACCATACCTACTGTGAAGCATGGGGGTGGCAACATCATGCTTTGGGGCAGTTTCTCTGCAAAGGGACCAGGACGACTGATCCGTGTACATGAAAGCATGAATGGAGCCATGTATTGTGAGATTTTGAGTGCAAACTTCCTTCCATCAGCAAGGGCATTGAAGATGAAACGTGGCTGGGTCTTTCAGCATGACAATGATCCCAAGCACACCACCAGGGCAACAAAGGAGTGGCTTCGTAAGAAGCATTTCAAGGTCCTGGAGTGGCCTAGCCAGTCTCCAGATCTCAACTCCATAGAAAACATTTGGAGGGAGTTGAAAGTCCGTGTTCCCCAGCGACAGCCCCAAAACCTCACTGCTCTAGAGGAGATCTGCATGGAAGAATGGGCCAACATACCAACAACAGTGTGTGCCAACCTTGTGAAGACTTACAGAAAACGTTTGACCTCTATCATTGCCAACAAAGGATATATAACAAAGTATTGAGATGAACTCTTGTTATTGACCAAATACTTATTTTGCACCATAATTTGAAAATATATTCTTTAAAAATCAGACACTGTAATTTTCTGGATTTGTTTTCTCATTTTGTCTCTCATAGTTGAGGTCTACCTACAGTGCCTTGTGAAAGTATTCGGCCCCCTTGAACTTTTCAACCTTTTGCCACATTTCAGGCTTCAAACATAAGGTTATAAAATTTAAATTTTTTGGTGAAGAATCAACAACAAGTGGGACACAGTTGTGAAGTGGAATGAAATTGATTGGCTATTTTAAACTTTTGTAAAAAATAAAAAACTGAAAAGTGGGGCGTGCAATATTATTCGGCCCCCTTAAGTTAATACTTTGTAACGCCACCTTTTGCTGCAATTACAGCTGAAAGTCGCTTGGGGTATGTATCTATCAATTTTGCACACCGAGAGACTGAAATTCTTGCCCATTCTTCCTTGGAAAACAGCTCGAGCTCAGTGAGGTTGGATGGAGAGGGTTTGTGAACAGCAGTTTTCAGCTCTTTCCACAGATTCTCGATTGGATTCAGGTCTGGACTTTGACTTGGCCATTCTAACACCTGGATACGTTTATTTGTGAACCATTCCATTGTAGATTTTGCTTTATGTTTGGGATCATTGCCTTGTTGGAAGATAAATCTCCGTCCCAGTCTCAGGTCTTCTGCAGACTCCAACAGGTTTTCTTCCAGAATGGTCCTGTATTTGGCTCCATCCATCTTCCCATCAATTTTAACCATCTTCCCTGTCCCTGTTGAAGAAAAGCAGGCCCAAACCATGATGCTGCCACCACCATGTTTGACAGTGGGGATGGTGTGTTCAGGGTGATGAGCTGTGTTGCTTTTACGCCAAACATATCGTTTTGCATTGTGGCCAAAAAGTTCGATTTTGGTTTCATCTGACCAGAGCACCTTCTTCCACATGTTTGGTGTGTCTCCCAGGTGGCTTGTGGCAAACTTTAAATGATACTTTTTATGGATATCTTTGAGAAACGGCTTTCTTCTTGCCACTCTTCCATAAAGGCCAGATTTGTGCAGTGTACGACTGATTGTTGTCCTGTGGACAGACTCTCCCACCTCAGCTGTAGATCTCTGCAGTTCATCCAGAGTGATCATGGGCCTCTTGGCTGCATCTCTGATCAGTCTTCTCCTTGTTTGAGATGAAAGTTTAGAGGGACGGCCGGGTCTTGGTAGATTTGCAGTGGTCTGATACTCCTTCCATTTCAATATGATCACTTGCACAGTGCTCCTTGGGATGTTTAAAGTTTGGGAAATCTTTTTGTATCCAAATCTGGCTTTAAACTTCTCCACAACAGTATCACGGACCTGCCTGGTGTGTTCCTTGGTCTTCATGATGCTCTCTGCGCTTTAAACAGAACCCTGAGACTATCACAGAGCAGGTGCATTTATACGGAGCCTTGATTACACACAGGTGGATTATATTTATCATCATCAGTCATTTAGGACAACATTGGATCATTCAGAGATCCTCACTGAACTTCTGGAGTGAGTTTGCTGCACTGAAAGTAAAGGGGCCAAATAATATTGCACACCCCATTTTTCAGCTTTTTATTTTTTACAAAAGTTTAAAATAACCAATAAATTTCGTTCCACTTCACAATTGTGTCCCACTTGTTGTTGATTCTTCACCAAAAAATTTAAATTTTATATCTTCATGTTTGAAGCCTGAAATGTGGCAAAAGGTTGAAAAGTTCAAGGGGGGCCGAATACTTTCGCAAGGCACTGTATGTCAATTACAGGCTTCTCTCATCTTTTTAAGTGGGAGAACTTGAACAATTGGTGGCTGACTAAAATACAGTGGGGGAAAAAAAGTATCTCACTTTAATGCAGTGAGTTCATTTCATGCGGCTGAGTTCAGTGGAGGAAATTTTGAGATTATTCATAGTGCCGCTGCTTTTTTTTTTTTTTTTTTTTTGCTAAAATTGCAGCAAATTAACCTTAAAAGAGTGGACGATTATGACCTAAATCAAAATCACAATTAACTTAACATTTTACCTACATTTTGATTAATGAACAATTATTTTAGGACACTCCCATTTTTAAATACCACGCCTTATGTTTATATGCCATGTCATGCCACTGAGTTTTGGTTTCAGTTATTCACATATCGCCGAGCTTGAATGGGTAACATACTGTTAGTGACATATCCGAAAACCAAGGGCAGTGTGAGACAGGATTACATGGATGCAAAATAATAAAAATAATTGATTTGAGCAATGTGAGTGCATTGCACAATTGCCTAGTGGTAATCCTGACCATATATACAGTACAGACCAAAAGTTTGGACACACCTTCTCAATCCAAGAGTTTTCTGTATTTTCATGACTATAAAAATTGTAGATTCACACTGAAGGCATCAAAACTATGAATTAACACATGTGGAATTATATACTTAACAAAAAAGTGTGAAACAACTGAAAATATGTCTTATATTCTAGGTTCTTCAAAGTAGCCACCTTTGGCTTTGATTACTGCTTTGCACACTCTTGGCATTCTCTTGATGAGCTTCAAGAGAGGTAGTCACCTGAAATGGTCTTCCAACAGTCTTGAAGGAGTTCCCAGAGATGCTTAGCACTTGTTGGCCCTTTTGCCTTCACTCTGCAGTCTAGCTCACCCCAAACCATCTCGATTGGGTTCAGGTCTGGTGACTGTGGAGGCCAGGTCATCTGGCGTAGCACCCCATCACTCTCCTTCTTGGTCAAATAGCCCTTACACAGTCTGGAGGTGTGTTTGGGGTCATTGTCCTGTTGAAAAATAAATGATGGTCCAACTAAACGCAAACCGGATGGAATAGCATGCCGCTGCAAGATGCTGTGGTAACCATGCTGGTTCAGTATTCCTTCAATTTTGAATAAATACCCAACAGTGTCACCAGCAAAGCACCCCCACACCATCACACCTCCTCCTCCATGCTTCACGGTGGGAACCAGGCATGTAGAGTCCATTCGTTCACCTTTTCTGCGTCGCACAAAGACACGGTGGTTGGAACCAAAGATCTCAAATTTGGACTCATCAAACCAAAGCACAGATTTCCACAGGTCTAATGTCCATTCCTTGTGTTCTTTAGCCCAAACAAGTCTCTTCTGCTTGTTGCCTGTCCTTAGTGGTTTCCTAGCAGCTATTTTACCATGAAGGCCTGTTGCACACAGTCTCCTCTTAACAGTTGTTGTAGAGATGTGTCTGCTGCTAGAACTCTGTGTGGCATTGACCTGGTCTCTAATCTGAGCTGCTGTTAACCTGCCATTTCTGAGGCTGGTGACTCGGATGAACTTATCCTCCGCAGCAGAGGTGACTCTTGGTCTTCCTTTCCTGGGGCGGTCCTCATGTGAGCCAGTTTCTTTGTAGCGCTTGATGGTTTTGGCCACTGCACTTGGGGACACTTTCAAAGTTTTCCCAATTTTTCGGACTGACTGACCTTCATTTCTTAAAGTAATGATGGCCACTCGTTTTTCTTTACTTAGCTGCTTTTTTCTTGCCATAATACAAATTCTAACACTCCATTCAGTAGGACTATCAGCTGTGTATCCACCTGACTTCTGAACAACACAACTGATGGTCCCAACCCCATTTATAAGGCAAGAAATCCCACTTATTAAACCTGACAGGGCACACCTGTGAAGTGAAAACCATTTCAGGTGACTACCTCTTGAAGCTCATCAAGAGAATGCCAAGAGTGTGCAAAGCAGTAATCAAAGCAAATGGTGGCTACTTTGAAGAACCTAGAATATAAGACATATTTTCAGTTGTTTCACACTTTTTTTTTTTTTTTTATGTAATTCCACGTGTTAATTCATAGTTTTGATGCCTTCAGTGTAAATCTACAATTTTTATAGTCATGAAAATACAGAAAACTCTTGGAATGAGGTGTGTCCAAACTTTTGGTCTGTACTGTATATAATATATATGATCATCAGCTCATGATCTGTTACTTACCCAGTCATCACTAAATTCTCAGAACAGTTTTTACGCTATTGCAGTCTCATCAGAACACCAGAACCACATATCATATAGTGCCCTATAAATCACACCAATTTTGTACACCCCCAAAAGCATGACTGCTTTTGCTGATTTGGCTTTATCAGTAACACGTGGCTTCAGCATTAAAATGTTTCTGCAACGTAATGATAGAATCTCAAACTAGGACTGCAGTTTTTAACACATATATTGGAATATGTAAACTGTAGAAGCATTTTTGACTTCCTGTTTGTATGTAGGCCTCTATATGAAGTAAGAAGTTAAAGTTGTAGCTTAATGTCTCTATTTTAGTTTGAATAAAAGTTTTTCTGTGTGATTGTACTTGTTCCTTTGCCTATCCCTGTTTAGTCCCACTGTTCCTGCAGTCTTTATCCTAACTTTTGATAGTGTAATTCTGAGAATCCTTTTCCTTTACAGTAATAGATTTGTAAGCAGATGTCACAAGGCTGTGGTTAAGAAAATGATAAATAAATGAAATATTAAAAACTGAAGTGCGTGGAAAGGGGATCAAGAGGACAGAAGGCACCAAGAGCATTCATAAGGATTGAGGGACCTTCATTGCTGGGACAAACAAAGTATTGCTCGGAAACACTTAGCCCAAGCTTTATTTTATTTAACCTTCCTTCAGTCTCTAGTGGTGATTACTTTGTACATGGCTATAGTTTAGTTGATCTTTCTAGTCATGTCTCAAGGCTCTTTAATAGGTTGGACATTGACTGACAGGGTAGCTATCTAAAAGTGGCACTTAAGAGGTCATTTTCTTTCTTTCCCAGGGGGCATTGTCTGTAGGACTTTTTGCATGAACTGGATCTTGACAAGATGAACCATTATCTTCTAAGAAATAATTTGGATAGAGATATGGATAGATTATACCACTATAATATATTATGATGATAAAGGGCACATGTAATTTAAGCCACAACTTCTTACTAAATTCCATATTCTGGTTTTGCGTGTCTAATATTTACCTTACACGTTCCTCCCTGAAGGCTTGGCAACAGATATGTACCTGGCATTTGTAATGCAGTTAAAGCAGCAATAAGCCTAAACCAGAACAACCAGGTGTAAACAAGAAAAAAGCTTATACAGGAATTAGGACTGTGGGCTCTATTATAGAATCAGATATATGGGACAGTGACTGACAAAGTCTGTAAAGCGCTGCGGAATATGATGGCACTATATAAGTAAGCATAATAAATAAATCAGATGGTATGCAAATAAAAATAGTTGGGTTTTGTCTGTCATTTTGCTGTTTTCAAGACTGGTGTCATATATTCCTCCATAAATTTTGATTGCAAACACATTTCTCAACAGCCCTTGTTGTACCACTAAGGACAAAGTGTGCCAAAGTAGAGATGTGATTAATTTCGGAAGAGATGTACCTCTCAATAAATGAGGTGCATCTGCTGATGTCCATGCACCAGAAACTCAAATGTATGCAAGCTAGGAACTAGTCATAATTTATGTTTTGGTTTCTGGCATAAATTACAATCAATTTGCCAGAATGTGGGCGACCACACCCACTCTTGCTAAGCCCCCCACTTTACAGAAATGTGGTATGTCTGCTGCTAAACTTCAAAAAGTCTGAATTGTAAATTTTTTAAGCGAGAATCTGAAGTAAAATTAAGTTTTTCCACACTGTTTTTTTTTTTTTCTTCTAAAAATATATAATTTTGAGACTTTATTTTCTGCTTTCAGCCTGTCCTTTGTATGATCACCTTGAAGGAAGTGTCTCAGAGATTGTGCACTGATATACTTATCTAACTAGGTGTTGCTATTCTTTTTTGCCAGTGTCCTTGCACACTCTGGAACCAATAGTTCTGAATAGATAATGTTGGCGAATGCAGGGACAAGCCCCACCCCCCAGCTAGTAACACCAATTTGTTAATTTACTATTAGATTTCAAGGAAGAAATATTGCTGAACAACACAACTCAGAGTCCTTAAGAATACTTCAGAATTATGGTGTTACGGGTATTGCAATTATTTGTTAAAGCAGACCTGACAGAAGAGGTGACAAGTTTTCTTTAAGAGCAGCATAGTATGGAGACTGGTCCAGTGCATTGTACAGTTTGTCTAATAGCAGCTTGTCTAATATCAAAGAACAGGAGTCTGCTGTATTCATGAGGAGAGTGCTCATTGCTGAGTAGTATAGGGACAGATCAGTTTTTAAAAATGGCTAGTTGTCTATAACATTAAATAAGGAAAAAAAGATCCCAATGAATCACACAGATTGTGTTGGATCCATTATGGATCTTAAAATACAGAACTGGGGACACCTTTGGAGAATATATCATTGGGGACAGAACCAAAGAAGTGGTAATTAAATGACTTTAGTCATATCTAGTTCCTGAATTTTACACAGTCTTGTTTGTTGTAAGTGGCAACTGGGGCTACATTGGTATCCTGAGTAAATGAAGAAATTGTAATATAAAATTGTAAATAAATTGTATTGTCAGTTATTCTTTTTTTATATATGTATATTTTAAGTGATGAGTAGCTTTGACAGAATTCTGTTTTACTTACTAGGTCTAATTGTTGGGGTGATCTTAAGGTACGGTACACCTTCCACCAGCACCTATGACAAAGCCATCAGCTGCTCTCCAGAAGAGAGGGCATTCACCACACTCCTTGTCAACGTCAGTGGGAAGTTCTTTGAGTACACATTGAAGGGAGAAATTATCCCTGAGAAGATTCATAACGTGGAACAGAATGACATGTTGAGAAAAGTAAGTAACTCTTGCTTATTTATTTGTGGTGAATACTGGTGGTGGTTCTGCTTTTACAGTATCTATATGATATTTGTATGGGGTCTGCAGAAGAACATGTAGAATTTGCATTTTGACACACAGTTTGAGTTGATCACAAAATATTTAGTAATTTTGACTGGTTCCTTAGAATTAAAGGGGTTTTCCCACCAAAACAAGTAACCTCCTGCCCATGAAATAGGGGATAACTTGCATAATCAGTGGGGATTTGACCGCTTAGTCTTCCACTGATGAAAAGAACGGGTACTTTAGTCCCCCATTCTGAATGGAGCATTGGTCAGGCAGCACACGCACTGCTCTAGTCATTCAATAGAAGAGCCAGAGGTAGCTGAAGTACAGTGCTCAACTATCTCTGACGTGCTCATTGAAATGAATGGAGCAGTGCGCATGCTAGACGACCACCTCTCCATTCAGAACTAAAGTCTGCATGATCAGATGATCTGCAAGTAGTGGAAGGGGATTTCTTGCTTTGATGGGAAAACGCCTTTTAAAGCAGAATATATAACAATGAAAATGTCTTTATAATGCTTAAAGCAAACCTGTGACATAGAAAATGCTTTGTAATCTGCAGGCAGTGTGTTATAGAACAGGAGGAGTTGAGCAGATTGATATATAGATTTGTAGGGAAAAGCTTCAGCCATTTATCTATTGACGTTTCCCCTGTCTCTCTGTTACAGATTCAAGCAGGTGGTCGTATCATTGATTGACAGACTCTCCGCTCACTGTGCATCCAGAAATATCTGTCAGTCACTGATAGGACCACCTCCTTGACTTCTCAACATGGAAAGACCAGAGATTTCAGTGGATAAATGATAAGTTATATTGAATTCTTAACCACAAACCTGTATATCAATCTGCTCAGATTCTCCTGTTCTATAACTTCTGCATGCAGATTGAACCACATTTTTCATGTGACAAGTTCCCTTTAACTAGTTGTACCCTGCAAATGTACCACCAGAATTGTCAATTAAACAGGAAGGAGTGCATACTATTAATAGGTACACAGCAGATACTGTATCTTCCCTTTTGAAACTCCTTGCTTCTAACAAATGTAGCAGCTTGTCATGTGAGCCCTTTGTCAGTGGGAAAGATAACCACACAGGGCATAGTTACCTCTGACTCATAGCACTTTAGATTCCAAATCTATAACATTTTTAACCTAGCTATGCTAGGGGGTGCATGTGACTAAAATGCTCTCCTTTCCTCAGTGATGGCAGCCATTAGTTAATAACCTGACAGGTTCCATGACCCTTTTGGGTTATTTATTTTACAGTATATCATAGTTAGAGAATGTAAAAAATTGAGTCGCTTTTGTGTGTCTGAACCACCGCTATGGTATATGCTAGGCCAGCTATAGACTTACACCCTGGAATAAACTTCCTAAGTATGTGCAGCAAAGGAGAAGTCATTGAGTAAAGTCTGCCAGGTGACTGTTCTTCATGGTTATTGGCTATAAGGGGTCACCAGTGATAAGGCAGTCTAGGATTGTATGTAGCGTTATAATTTGTGGCAGCTATTTAGTAGATGCTGCTGTATCTACTAGAGTAGCTGTGTCAGAACAATCGCTTGACACTTTTATTATGAGACCCAGAATTGGAGATTCATCTTCTTTCTTTTGGCCTAGCTGTTAATATAAAAAAATCATAATCCAGTTTTCAGGTTTGATTAAGTTGTAAAGTAAAGCAAATTCTTAGAAACTAGGAACTGGAGAAATACATTGCATCTCAGTAATAAAAAAAACACCTTGTAAATGAAAATTGCTAAAATATTAACTGATTCAGCAGGCTAAATGCAAAGATAATTTAGGAAACATAACTTAGCTAGTCTGTAAATTTAATTGTGTGTAGACCTTATTATTGTGGTATTAACGGTTGTCTAAAGAGAATGTGTTGCCAGAAAAATACCTATTTGTTTAACTCACATTTTTATGTTAAACCTCTATTAAGAATTTTAGGCGAGGTTTTAAATTTTGCATGTTACCCATATTTTTTAAAAAATCCTAAAAATCCTGCAGAGGCCACAAATTCTAAAATCTATCATTTTCTGTTTCTTGGAGATGGACACTGTGGTCTGGAGTAGTCCCTACTGACTTTTATGGGAGAGGTTTTTATTTATTTATAGAGCACCATTAATTCCATGGTGGTTTACATATGGTACACAAGATATACAATACTAACAAGTGACCAACTGGCACAGTGGGATAGAGGGCCCTGCCTGCAAGAGCTTACAATCTATGAGGGAAGAGGGAGAGAGACAGAAGGTGGGGGTAGAGACTGTTCAGATGGTGGTGTGGTGAAAGTAGTGTTATTGGGGGTTGTATTTCTTGGCATTCTATGTCATCTGTGCAGAGAGGGGAGTAGATAAGCTCAGAAATTACCTATTGTGACTGGTGGTTACTGTGCCTTACTTATGTGTATATGATAGTTGTGATATCAATGTGCGGATAAGTGAGAAGACTGCTGCAAAGAAATCTCTTACAGAAAACAGGAAGTGTCAGCATATTATTTGACTTGGTGGCAACAGTCAGAACTGCAGAATGTTTTTAAAATATAGATATCATGTAAAATTAAGAAAAAAACTCAACAAAAATTCTTAAAGTTTTAGTTTTATGTTAAAACATATTTTAAAGTTTTTCTCGACATTTGCCATGCTATAACAGAGGAAGTCAAATCTTTAAACATGGCCACTCAGGAGCTGATTAGCCAAGGGTACTCCACTATATAATACAGCTACAGACCCAGAGGCAATGCCTGCGATCAGAGCCTGCTGATGATGGCCTATTGAAGGCTCCTAGGCTTGTCATTAGTGTAGTTTTATTACAGTGTGCCTAAGGCAGAACTTTATGGATTTTACTATACACTACAATGCATTAGATTTGTAGTGTACTGTACTAGACATCAGACTTCCTGGGAGCCTAAAAATGAAAGGGGGAAAAAAAAATGTCAAAAGTTTAAAAAAAAGAATTATTTTTTTTTTTTAAATCACTCACTTTTCTGTATTTCAGATATAAAAAAAATAAACGCATACAATGTGCAAACTTTTGTTAAAAAAAAAAAAAAAAATCAGAGGAGCCCAACTTTTTTCGCTGTTTCACCTCCTAAAACAGGGATCAGCAACCTTCGGCACTCCAGCTGCTGTGTGAAACTACAACTCCCAACATGCTCCATTCACTTCCATGGGAGTTCCAAGAACAGCAGAGTAAGTATGCATGCTGGGAGTTGTAGTTTTACAACAGCTGGAGTGCCGAAGGTCGCCTACCCCTGTACTACAATATGTTTTCTAACAAAAAAAAAAAAATTATCAAAGCATCACACATGGCCCAAAATGGCATAAATAAAAATTACATTTAGATCTGTGAAAAAGACTCCTTATACTTTGTGGGTGAGAATATGGCAACTCCAATAAATAGTTTTTCAAAGTTTTGGATTTTTTTTAAGGTGTTTAAACTCAAGAATTATAGAAATTTGGGATCTCCAGAAGTGTAGTGACTTGCAGAATAAAGATAACATGTCATTTTGGCTTTCACAGTGAGCACTGTAAATTTTCTGGAATTCTTTAATGCTGTTTGTCTCTAATCATCATTATCTAATCATCATTCAGAATATTTTGCAGCTTTCTAGTTCATTGTATGGAATATTAAATGTTTCCATTATTGAGTACAATTTGTCCCGCAAAAACTAAGCCTTCATTCAGCTCTGTGAGTGGGGAAAAAATCAAAATAAAAAAATGTTTGTGGCTGGAAAGGGTTAAGGCAAACCTGCCTGTGGACATATCAAGGCGGCTACAGAACAGGAGAAGCTCAGCAGATGGATATATAGTTTTGTTAGAAATGTTCCAGTGTTTTTTAATTTATATCTCTGCTTATTCAGTGCTCAACAGTCAAGTTAGCGGTCCTACAGTTTTTCCTGTAAGAGTGTACCTATAGAGATATTTGATAACCATCTGCTAGACTCTTAAGTACAGCAAAAGCATGGGAATTAAGAAGTTATATTGAGATAATACTAATAAAACTTTATATCAATCTGCTCTACTGCTGTTGACGTGCTTCCTGCAGATTGCACTGGATTTTTTGACATGACATTAATACATATGTTTTGTTATCATCTTACTGCTTTCAATGTACTTCATCTGAGAGTGAAAAAAAAAAAATTCATGTTGTACTCTGCTGTGGTTTTTAAACAACAAAGCCGCTCTGTTGCCATCTGGTGCACACAGTGGTATATTGCACTGTTGGTGGTGTTTTTTTGTTTAAAAGAATATTTTGCATTAGTAGTTGTAGTTGTCGTTCTTAAACTTGCACTACATTCCCATCTGTTTTACTCTCGATTCCTTTTCTGGCGGAGGACCAAAAATGGAAGAAATGATAAAAACTGATCCGTTCTATGACTGACACGTATGGAGCCCTAGGGACCCCATTGAGTATAAAGAGTATAAAGGGATCTGTTGGATGTCCACTTTTTTTTTCCATATGAAAATCGGGCTTGCAGCACTTTTATTGTCCGGCAATTTCAGACTCTGACACAGCTGTGAATGTTGCACATTTTTACTGATAGAAGTTCAGTGAGGACATTGTTCAGAGTATAGCAGGGAAGGGGGAATATTTAGATAAAAAGTATATAGCTGTACTGCAAAACTTCATGTAGCCATGTGAAGGAATCTTAAAGCAACAGCCATCAAAGTGAAATGCCTGAGTTTTCTGCAGAATGTGCAGTAATATGTAATGTTAGTGGAAAGAGGATTTGTCTTTAGATTAAAATGGTCTTCTTACAAGGATAAATAAAAATAGATTTTAAACACACAGGTTTTATATGCCTCGGGTACATAGGAAGCCTATCTAAATAAATTAATTTATTTGTCTTTATTATAGGAGTATCAGTGTGAGTGACAATCAATGAATAAAGGGATCATTGGCAAGATTGTCTTGACACCCTTTTAATGTTGACTGCATGGCAGTGTCTTGTAAATACATACTATGGTGTATGTCTTTAGATCTTTATGTGACACTTTAATCTTTAGCATGTGTCATTCGGTTGCTGTTCCGGGTCAAAATAAGAGGCTACAGTGGTACAACTGCTTAGCTATGAAATGTGAATTGTGCTCGGCACGGTTAGGTTACTCTACGAGACATATCAGTCTTTGTATGTTCTGCCACAAAATTGCTTTAAATGCATTTATCATGCGCTCCAAGGTAAATTGCTTTGTATACGAGAGTGTTTCTCTACTTTGAGCATCTAATATTGCCTGAGTCTTAGTCACCACTTGAGAGATACTCAGGCTTCATTGCACATCTGAAACTTGCCTTAGAGGCTAGCACTAACTTGGCCTGTTTTGCCTAAGAGGTTTCAGTTCTGTGACCTAAAATACTCTGCTGTAGAGGATTCTGTGTGTGCTGCTCATTAACTGCCAAAGTAATAGACAACATTCAGGGGCGTAACTACCGGGGTAGCAGTGGTAGCGACTGCCACAGGGCCCGGAACATTACATTACATTTGACATGGCGGCTTGGGGGGGCCCCATGTCAAATGTTCGCCTTGGGGCCCAGCCATTCCTAGTTACGCCACTGACAACATTGCTTCATGGTGGCCACACTTACACTTGAGGCTCTTGTCATACACGTTTGGCTCAAAGCAGTTTACATAGAAGATACTAGACGTTCAAAATAACGAAACCAAAGCTTTAATGTCTATTAGTTGTAGAAGGTAACAAGCAAGACCAAATATCAACCTAAATGAGAAATGGCTATGAGGAGAGAGAGACCTCCTAGAACCATGGGTGGCGAACCTATGGCACGCATGCCAGAGGGGGCAATCAGAGCCTGGCTCCTGGAACGCTCGCTAATGGGGAATCCAGGATAGCTGTCCCAGATTCGCCGGAGAGCCCTTCTTTCAGGCGTGTGTGCATTTGCCAAAACCTGTGAGTGTAGGCCGTGGGTCATTGGCTTACAATGACATAAGGTTGTAACCTCTGCCCCAGCGCAGAGGTTACATCAGTGCGTGCTTTGCAGTGGAAGGAGGTCACCGAGCTGCTCTTCGTGGGAGTGCAGGTAAGTACAGGAACATGTTATACTGTGGGGAGGGGCCCACTGTGGAGTGTATTATGTTTTTTCAGTGGCACCCACACAGTATATTATACTGTGGAGCGCATTGTACTGTGTGGGGCCCCTTCACTATTTATATCACACAGTATCTGTTTTATAGCAGATGTGATATTATTACAGGCTGTAATAACATTGCATAGTCACTACAGTATAAAACAGATCTGAGCAATGTAAATGGTGAACATTAATTGTTCAAAGGTACCAAATGCAAACTTTTACCTTTCCTTAGGAATATGTTTGTATTATTGAAAGCTCTGTAAAACCCCATTCACATGACCGTATTATTGCAGGTCCGTAACTGTCCGCAATTGTGGATCCGCCGAGTATTAAGGTTAAATTGCCGTGTTGGCAGTTTGCGATAAATTAGTGGGTTTTGGGTTGCAGTTTGGGCACTCTGTCTCTAAAAGATTCACCATCACTGTTCTAGAGTATTTGTGTTTTACCCTGACTTAGTCCTGGTTTAAGATGCGCTGAGGTCCCTGAAGTTGTGTTGGAATTCATGTTCCTATAAAGTTTTCCACAGTGGTTAACCTTTGACTAGGACCTATGGCTTCTTTTTTTTTGTGACATAATCTTGGCAACCTTGAATCATGTTTCTAAGACTTCTTTAAAGGGAGTCTGTAAACAGGAAAATTGGCATTAAAGGGAATCTTTCAGGTCAATTTGGGACACTAAACCACTCACAGGTCCTTATAGACCTGGGGTTTAGTGTCCCAAATCGCCCTGTTGTAATGCTATCCGCAGGCGAATTTAAATATTAAAAAAAAACAAAAAACTTTATGCTTGCCTAGAGAAGGGTCTGATCGACGCTGTTCTGCGAGAACAGTCCGGCTTATTCATGAGCTTCTCCATTGGCACGCCTCCCGGCGCCTGCGGTGTTCTTCAGTGAAGCCAAAGATGGACACCCCGGGTTCACTGCGTAATTGCGGGACATGCGCACTGAAGCCAAGGTGTACTCCTCTGGCTTCACTGAAGAACCGCGCAGGCTCGGGGAGTACAGCGGCAGAGTGAGTATAAAGCTGCTTTATTTTTAATGCGGCCATGGATTGCGTTATAACAGGGTGATTTGAGACACTAAACCCCAGTTCCATATGGACGTGTGGGTGGTTTAGTAAACCCTTTAAACTACTGACAGTACCTTGTAGGGCGGCTTCTACACTCCGCAAAGATGCCTTTCTTACTCTGCATTGCAGCTCCATTTTCATGAAATGTAGTATTTTATTCTATTGCAAATTAGCTGAAAAGGGCTTAAGGTTTTTTCTTCTCCTGCTGGGGCTTCACTATCTACTCTAAACAATAACCCCTAACTGCTGCTCAGTTTCACCCTCCATTGCTTTGTCACAATTTGTATTTAGGGGCCGTTATCAGGAAAGGAGAACAAAAAAACCTAAAGCCCTTTTCAGCTAATGTGCAGACTAAGAAAGGCATCTTTGGAACGTGTAGACCCTGCGCTATAGGATACTGTCATTAGTTTGATACCCATTTTCCTGCTGCAGACTACATTTAATATAGCTTTTATTAAAGAGGACCTTTCATGTCCTCATGCACATACAGGTTTATATACCGCTAGAAAGCCGACAGTGCGCTGAAGTCAGTTCAAGTCGGTTTTGCCATTATGTGCCCCAGGGCTGGAGATATCGGTTCCATTAGTTTCGGCACCGATCTCTGCCCATCGTCAGAAGGGCATTCCTGACAGTCTAGCTGAGCAATGAGGAACGCCCTCCCAACAGTACTCGTCCATATGTGAGATATATACAGAGAATAATCCACCCCATAAAGTTTAATGTTAACAAGTGTCAGCATAGCAGTATATAAATCCTGTAATATGATACTAGAGTGGAACCATCTATCTCAGGGGAGTGTTTCTGGGAGGACGCTTATTGTAGTGCACCTCAGATAACAAGAAGGGAGGTGCTAATCTCCATGTCTGATGCATGTCCCTTATTATTGCAGGTACAGTGATTATTACTGCAGCCACATTGTTGTTCTGTTCTCATATTTTATTGCTCAGTATATGTTAATGCAGTCACTGATGTAAGGAATTACTGAGGACTTGATGGTAATGTACAACTACTATGTAGTATGAAAGGATACTTATTGTAGTGCACCCCAGATAACAAGAAGAAGGGAGATCCTAATCTCCATGTCTGATGCATGTCCCTTGTTATTGCAGATGAATGTTAAATAAAGAATATAACCCCCCCCCCCCCAACCACACCAGTATCAACTCATTAGGTGTGCAACACATAGCCCTGTACTGGGGGGGCTTTCCTCACAGCTCAGCGTCATCCCTGGGAGGTAAAGAACGCCCCCTCAGTGCGTTCAGCGCACTGTTGACTTTCTAGCGGTATATAATACCGCATGTGCATGAGGATATGAAAGGTCCTCTTTAACCATATGAGTTGGGAATGGCTCTTGGTACCTAAATTAAAACTACCCATAGGCTTTCTTTGTACCAATGAAGATTAAATGAGTGTTATTTTTGGCCTCCGTTAGACAGTATACATCTAGGATAGTTGTACTGTATACTCTGCTTGTTTTCATTCATTCTGCTTTTTCCCAGTGGATAAAAATTAGACTATGGTCATGTGCAGAACACACGTGTATAGAGACACCTCTAGTTTTACTAGCATTAGGTTGTCATTCCGTATAATCGCTCCATTAGTATAGTACTGATAATGATATACACCTAATGCACTTCTGCACCAGAGGTGTAAAAATGTACATACATCAGGTCTAATGCTGGAGCTTCTTTGTCATGCTCCCTCTGTTGACTCCTAAAACAGCGTCCTATCTGTATGGGAACCCTGAAGCAGCTAATCCTTGTCAATTAGCTACTCACCAAAAATTATCGGCCTGATGTTTTTTCTATAATAAATGAGTACTAAAAATCAAAACAGATATTTAGTGTACAGATCCACTAGGGGTATTGGGAAGTATCACATAGGACAACATTCTTGGTGTATTAATTTTTTTTGGACGCTAGGACCAGCCCCTCATTTCTAATTTGCTATGTATATAGCGCATATATAAATATCAAAGATATAGCAAATGTGACTTGTATACATATATACAGATCTAAGCAAAGTTTTTGCATTTTTGAATTTTGCATTGAACTCAGAGTTAAATTATCCCAGTATTTATTAGGCATTAGCAACCAGTTTAAACTGTCATATAGCAGCACCCATATATATATACCTATGCCACCCCTGGTTAATTATATCAGTTAGTAAGGTGTACTGAGCAGTTAAATCTGTATGTATCAGGGCCCCTATTTTGGAAAAGTAAAATAAAATAACATGTATAAATACATGCATAGGTTTTACAGTATGCACTGCGCTTCATGTTGGAGTATGCATTTATCCAAATCTCTGCCTGCTGCCACCACATGTGTATGGGTACCTAATTTCCTTGTATTGCATATGAAATGTAAGAAATTTTATGACAGGTGATCTGAGATCTGCAACAACACCCATTCTCTTATAGAGTCATCAGAAGAGTGTTTGCAATCTAACATCACATGCTTTTATTCTGTCATATAACTGTCTTCTGTGGCCAAGTTTAAGGCGCTTAGGTCAATTAAGAGAGATGGTGATCTTCTTATCTGTTTGTTTAGTCCTCAGCTAACAGACACTGTAACCCAAATTCCAGTACCAATCTAATATGGTGTTATCACTTCTTTTTTACTTTCAGGTGACCTTTGACCCAGAAGTCTTCTTTAACATTCTATTGCCACCTATTATTTTCCATGCTGGGTACAGTTTAAAGAAGGTAAGACACAGTTTTCCTTTTGGAAAAAAAAATTTCCAGCAGGGGTGTGTGTGTGGGTTTTTTTTTTTTTTTTTCAGAAAAAAAATGGTAGAATGAGTTAAAGAAATAAAAGAAACAGCACTTCCGTCATTGTCCCCCACAACTCCCATTCTGCTGCTGTCTTTGTCCTCTTCTACTCCAATGCCTGGAAAAGTGCACTTTTTGTTTCTTCATTCTAAAGTACATGCCTATTTTAACTTATTTTGTATAGCTATGCTTGTAAAGTTTACATTATTGTGATTTCTTGAACTAGGTTATGCTTGAAATGTCTGTTTGTGTGTGTTATTTAACATTTAAGTGGCAGAACATGCCATATAAAGTAGCAGCTTTACCATGGATGAGCTGAACAACTATGCAATTCATGAAATGTCTTCCCCCCCCCCCAATAAAAGAAGAGCTGTACACAATATTCTATGTTTAAAATCCATATTATGGATTTAATTTTATTAAAGGCTTGAATATTGTCTGAAAGCTCTGATCCTGAAAACCATGAGAAATTGATACAGAAATTGCATTGGAAAGGTTTTAGTTATACACCTTTAACATTTTGTAAAAAGGGGTTTTCCAACAAACACAACCACATTTAAATTTGTAGACAATAACAATTTGAACATTTTTGTAATATAAGTAAATAAAACTCCAGATTTTAAAAATTATTTTTCTCACCATCTTAGTCTGTTGTCTTGATCAGTTGCCAATGGATATGACCATTAATGCAGGAACTTTATATGATCTGGAACTTCTGAGAAACTTGGTTATTGTGGCTGGCTTATCTTCTCATGCATGTAGCCTCCCTGCCTAATAACCTGTCCACAATAAGGAAATCATGGCTAGGTTTCTAACAAGTCCTAGAGCATAGAAAGTTCCTGCGTTTGTGGTCATATTCATTGGCAACCAGTCAAGACAACAGACTGTCACCAATAAGATGGTTAGAGAGAATCTTTAAAACTCTGCAAAATGTTTATTTATATTTGCAAACAACCAAATCATATTTAAATGTGAAGACAGTTAAGTTATGTTCATGGGAATATCCCTTTAACCTTTAATGGATTGTTCAAGACTACATATTGCTGACCTTAGGATAGGTCATCAGCATGGGATTGGTGGGGTTACTTCCAATCCAGGTGGAAGTAGTAGCACAACTTTAAAGGGGTTGTCCAAGACTTGGACAAACCCCTGTGGAGACCAGGAAAGGTATAACATTAAAAAAAAATAATTACTAACCTGTCCCTGGCACTATGTTTTCTGCCACCGGTGTCCTTTCAGTTTTGTGCCGTGTCCTTGTCACAAGAAATCCTGTATCACAATCATTGGCCTCAGTCACTGGTAAGGAACGTAATTTGTCAGCTTTTTTTCCCCTATATGAGGTTCCTCCTGTAAATAGACTCTTATATTTTTATTGATAAAATGAATAGTGATTTTTATTGTCAGTAATAATGGCTGTATAGATGATCAGCTGTACCCAGCAGCCACTATACAGAGATCAGAGCTGGCAACAGATTGTCTCTACGTAGCACTTACTGATTTAGTGCCCCTCAGCATCTATAGAAGTGAATTGGAGCTAAGCTGCAGGAAGTCAGCACAGCCAGTACACGAAGAACAGATATGTTTCAGGCTCTGTTCTTTGTATAGCAGCTGCTGAGAAAAGCTGATGGCAGGGGTGTTCAACTCTTGCCAATCTGATATTAGATAGGTCATCAGTGTAATTTACCTAGACAACCCCTTTGGGGAAGGGGAAGCTGGCACTTATAGGGGTCCTGGGGGTGGCAGGGTCAGATTGGCCCACCGGGGAACCGGTGAATCCACCGGTGGGCCCTGAGCCCCGACTATTCGTCCTCATTTTGCCGATGCAGATGCATTGATCAGGTGCTTGATCGGGTTGGTCAGGGGCCGGGCCCCATTGGCGTAACGATTGCGGTCGCAGGGGGTGCGACCACAACCGGCGGGGTATGGGGCCCGTAGCTCAGTGGCAGGAGACTGTCCCTGCCTTCTTGTGGGCCCTCCCCCTGTAGCCTGGATCCTGATGGGCAGCAGTTGGAACCATTCCAGTTGCTTCAAGCGTCACTGATGCACTGACGCTGTGCATGTTGGTGGGTTTGTGCATAGGAGCCCAGACCAGCAATGTGAAAGGTAAGTACAACTTACCCACGCAAACAAAAAAACATTTCCCCCTATTTTGCCCCCAAATCTTTCAGTTTCACTAACCACTCTGATAACTACAACCCCCAACAGCTCCAGATGCTCTGGATCTGTTGAGAGAGTTGTAATATACCCCCTCCCACCCCAGCTAATTTCCCACCATATTGTTATGCTGGTGCCTGCTCTAGGGCTCCAGCATAACAATATCCAAGTCGCAGAAACTCCAATACTGCTATAGGGGGAGACCAGTGAAGGGGCCACTGTATGGGCATACAGTGTTCCCTTCAATATTACCCCCACACCCATACAGTGGCCCCTTCACTGGTTCCCTATACTGTATGGAGAACATTGATGGGGCAATTATTTTGTGGGGGGGCAATGATGGAGGCCAGTAGCCTGGGGGACATTAAACGGGTTGTGCAAGATAACTTTTTTTTTTTTTTTTTTTTTTTAATATATTACGCCGGGGTTACTCCTGTGCCTGTTCAGTCTCATGGCGGCACCTCATTTCTGAAAATTCTGTACCTAATTGGTCTTCGGTCACATGAGGTGCAGGACTCCCAGTAAGAAAGCACCAGCATGAGATTGAATGGACACTGGCAGCGTCCAACGGAGCGCCGGGGACAGGCAAGTATGCTTTTTTTTATTTTTTTTATTTTACACCTCCTGCCCGGCACATGGGTTGCTCCAATTCCTGGACAACCTCTTTAAAGGATTTATCCATCTTTCTAATATTGATGGCCTTTCCTTAGGATAGGTCATCAATATTACATCTGCGGCGATACAACAGCCAGGACCTCTGCAGATCAGCTTTTCCAGGACAGTGCGGCTTCAGGTAATGGTAACAATTCTAGGAGCCACGCTGTTCACTTGCCATACAGGGTGTAGCAGTAGGTTTAGGTAGAGCAGTGGTGCACATGGTATGGCAGGTGAGCAGCATGGCTCCCCACATGTTATTACCTTTAGCCACCCTGTCTCGGTACCGCTGATCTGCAGAGGTCCTGATGGTGGACCCCTAGAAACAATTCCACTGGTGGGCCCTAGACATCCCAGTCTGACGCTGTGGGGTGGTCTATATGTTTGATAACACTGCACCTTTAAAGAAATCTGGAACAGGAAGTGGTCTTATCAGCTCTGTGGTGTAGCTTCAGGCTTCAGTTCTTTTATATGTCAAGATTAGAGTGGATATATTATATATACTATATATATTATTGATGGTGATTAGCAATATACAGTTCCCATATATTGTTGCTGTAAAGCCTGATTTCCATAAGAACTTTAAGTTTGTGTTACGTGTTTAGCAGCTTTTTATCATTTTTTGTTTGTTTGTTTTTGTCCCCCAGAGACACTTCTTCAGAAATATTGGCTCAATCCTCACCTATGCATTCTTTGGTACTGCAGTCTCGTGTTTCATCATTGGGTGAGTCATAACAGCGACAAGATATACAGTCATTCCATGAAACAGGCTGTGCTATTGAGAATAATCTCTCTGCATGCGCTTGCGTACTGTATCTCTTGTGTGCTAGCAAAGATGCTATATTTAACTTTCTCAGCTCTGCAGTTCTTGAAGAAATTGTCCCACAAAGGTGAATTTGTTATATATTAAATTTCGTTTAATGGAAGATGTTTATAGAATTGGAAACAAAGATTAAACCATTCATATCTGGTTTATCTGAACCTCGATTTCCTGAGCCTCGGAGGGAAGAAGTGAAGGAATCAAAGTGCTTCCAAAGGCTTTATGACCTGCATGGAGTGATTGCTGTCCAATCCTCTGCTCTCCATGGCTGCAGTTTCCCAGCAAAAACAGGTCCTCTTTGAGAAGCTAATGGGGTAATTTATCAAGTCCAGCTTTTAGTACGCTGATCTTGATAATCCCTGCACCACCAGAATATGTGCCTCGTTTATGTATTGACTCATGTACTGGCCTTTAGAGGTAAAGATCATGACTTAGAATCACTTAATTTAAAATGTAAACATGAAATTCACAAATAAATTGGTCAAAATTATAGCATTTTTTCTATTTTATTCATTTATATCTCTGCTCTTTTTATGCTGAGAAGCAAAGGCGACGGTTCTACAAAATGATTGACAGCCTTTCCTGTATGCACACTCATACACACTCACACTTTTGACGTCTCTGCATAGAAGTAGCAGAGTTATATTATATGGAATTTTTTTTTTTTTTCCTACACAAAAGTATATGGGTATAGACTATAATGGGGTCTGTGTGGTTTCCGCTCTGTTTCCGCACGAAACATGCGGAGAGAAAAGTCCTGCAAGCAGCACTTTTCTCTTCGCATGTTTCATGCGGAAACCACACAGACCCCATTATAGTCTATGGGGTCTGCGGGTTTCCCAGGTAACCGTTTTTTTTATGCGTATAGGTTTCTGTTCGGGGGGGTCCCTGAACGGAAACCCGAACGCAGATGTGAACCGGGCCTTAGACAGTCTAGTTGTTTAATAATAATAATAATACGTTTTATTTATATAGCACCAACATATTCCTCAGCACTGTACAATTTGTAGGGTTCAAGTATAGACAAAAAAGATACATTACAAAGAAATAGTCAATTCACATAATGGGACTGAGGGTCCGGCTCACAATAGCTTACAATCTATGAGGTAGAGGGAGTGACACAAGAGGTAGCAGGGGCGGCATCGGAGGTAGCATTGCTTATACAATGGTCAGACAATTTTTTAATAGAGGTTACTGTCATTACACATATATAAGGCTGTATGAGCTGTCACCAGTCCGTGTCCTTTAACGTGCAGATGGTGCCTGGACATATAAAGTTAGTCTGAAACGGCATCATATCCTGTGGGGTAATGCTAATGCGGAAACGTGAACAGAGGGTATGTTTTAGGTATTCTAACTACGAAGGGTATACATTAGGAATTGTGGTAGGCCTGTCTGAAAAGATGTGTTTTTAGTTTGCGCTTGAAATTGTAGAAATTGGGAGTTAATCTGATTGTCCAGTGTAGAGCATTCCAGAGAAGTGGTGAAACTTGGGAGAAGTCTTGTATACGAGAGTGTTTCTGATAATAGAGGATGTTAGACTTAGGTCATTGAGTTAGTGGAGAGTATGGGTTGGGCGATAGACAGAGATGAGGGAGGAAATGTAGGGAGGTGCAGCATTATGGAGAGCCTTGTGGATGAGGGTGATAAGTTTATATTGTATTCTGTATTGAATAGGCAGCCAATGCAGTGACCGACACAGACTGGAGGCATTGCTGTAGCGTCTAGACTGATAGAGGAGCCTGGCCGTCGCATTCAGAATAGATTGTAGAGGGGAGAGTTTAGTAAGGGGAAGACCGATTAGTAAGGAGTTACAGTGGGGAAAAAAAGTATTTAGTCAGCCATCAATTGTGCAAGTTCTCCCACTTAAAAAGATGAGGCCTGTAATTGACATCATAGGTAGACCTCAACTATGAGAGACAAAATGAGAAAACAAATCTAGAAAATCACATTGTCTGATTTTTAAAGAATTTATTTGCAAATTATGGTGGAAAATAAGTATTTGGTCACCTACAAACAAGCAAGATTTCTGGCTCTCACAGACCTGTAACTTCTTCTTTAAGAGGCTCCTCTGACCTCCACTCATTACCTGTAGTAATGGCTCCTGTTTGACATTATCAGTATAAAAGACACCTGTCCACAACCTCAAACAATCACACTCCAAACTCCACTATGGTGAAGACCAAAGAGCTGTGGAAGGACACCAGAAACAAAATTGTAGACCTTCACCAGGCTGGGAAGACTGAATCTGCAATAGGCAAGCAGCTTGGTGTGAAGAAATCAACTGTGGGAGCAATAATTAGAAAATGGAAGACATACAAGACCACTGATAATCTCCCTCGATCAGGGGCATGATCTCACCCCGTGGGGTCCAAATGATCACAAGAACGGTGAGCAAAAATCCCAGAACCACACGGGGGAACCTAGTGAATGACCTGCAGAAAGCTGGGACTAACGTAACAAAGGCTACCGTCAGTAACACACTACGCTGCCAGGGACTCAGATCCTGCAGTGCCAGATGTGTCCCCCTGCTTAAGCCAGTGCATATCCCGGCCTGTCTGAAGTTTGCTAGAGAGCATTTGGATGTTCCAGAATAGTACTGGGAGAATGTCATATGGTCAGATGAAACCAAAGTAGAACTGTCTGGTAGAAACACAACTCGTCGTGTTTGGAGGAGAGTGAATTCTGAGTTGCATCCAAAGAACACCATACCTACTGTGAAGCATGGGGGTGGCAATATCATGCTTTGGGGCTGTTTCTCTGCAAAGGGACCAGGACGACTGATCCGTGTACATGAAAGAATGAATGGGGCCATGTATCGTGAGATTTTGAGTGCAAACCTCCTTTCATCAGCAAGGGCATTGCAGATGAAACGTGGCTGGGTCTTTCAGCATGGCAATGATCCCAAGCACACCGCCAGGGCAACGAAGGAGTGGCTTCGTAAGAAGCATTTCAAGGTCCTGGAGTGGCCTAGCCAGTCTCCAGATGTCAACCCTGTAGAAAACCTTTGGAGGGAGTTGAAAGTCCGTGTGGCACAGCGACAGCCCCAAAACATCACTGCTCTAGAGGAGATCTGCATGGAGTAATGGGCCAACATACCAGTAACAGTGTGTGCCAACCTTGTGAAGTATTGAGATGAACTTTTGTTATTGACCAAATACTTATTTTCTACCATAATTTGCAAATAAATTCTTTAAAAATCAGACAATGTGATTTTCTGGATTTGTTTTCTCATTTTGTCTCTCATTGTTGAGGTCTACCTATGATGTCAATTACAGGCATCTCTCATCTTTTTAAGTGGGAGAACTTTCACAATTGGTGGCTGACTAAATACTTTTTTCCCCCACTGTACAGTAGTCAGGGCGAGAGTGGATCAGGGATGACAATAAGTGTCTTTAATGCATCTGTGGAATGGAAAGTGCGAATTCTGGAAATGTTGTTGAGGTAGAGATGACATGAGCGTGCGAATGATTGGATATGGGGGGGTGAAGGAAAGGTCTGAGTCAAACATAACCTCGAGGTAGCAGGCATGCTGCCTAGACGTTATAGTAAGGCCGGAGACTGCCATGGAGATATCAGGGACAGATCTATTAGATGGTGGGAACAGCAGTAGTTCAGTCTTTGAGAGATTCAGTTTCAGATAGAGCAAAGACATGATATTTGAGACAGCAGAGAGACAGTCACTGGTGTTCTGTATTAGTGCAGGGATAATGTGTATAATGTGTATAATTGGGTGTCATCAGCATAAAGATTGTACCGGAAGCCAGGTCTGGAGATGATTTGTCCAATAGGGGCTGTGTAGAGAGAGAAGAGGGAGGCCTAGGACTGAGCCTTGAGGAACCCAAGGGTAAGAGAGACAGCCCGCAAATCACTGAAAGTGCGGTCTGAGAGATAAGAAGAGAATCAGGAGATTGTGGTGTCCGTGAGGCCGACTGAGCAGAGCATAGTGAGGAGGAGTTGATGGTCAACAGTGTCAAATGCTGCCGAGAGATCAGGAGATTAAGAAGAGAGAAGTCACCATTAGATTTTGCCATCAGGAGATCGTTGGAGGGCCGTTTCAGTAGAGTGCAAAAGCCAGATTGTAAGTAGTCAAGAAAAGAGTTAGCGGAACGATAGCGGAGTAAACGAAAATAGACCAAGCGTTCCAAGATTTTGGAGATGAAAGGGGAGGTTAGAGCACAGGTCGACAGCAGCACAGGATGGGTCAAGGGAAGATTTCTTCAATAGTTTAAGCTTGATAAATCTTAATGTCTAGTGTAACTTTATACCACTTGGTTACCACTTAAGTTGGCTTAAGCTTCGATCACACCTTCGTTGGGTGACAGTTCTGGGACTGCATCCCCGATTCCACTTGAAATATGTGAACCGAAAAGTCCTTCAAGCAGGACTTTTCTCTCTGCCGATTTCAGGCGGAAACCAGGCAGAAACCCAGTGGTTCCCGTTATAGTCTATGAGGTCTATGGGGTTTTCGCAGATGTCCACTTTTTAAGCAGGGTTTCCATTTTTCGGGTTGACAAGCGGATCCGAAGAATAGAGCCCCAACTCTAGTGTGAACCTAGCATTAGATTATGACCCAAAATGTGCTACATTGTGGTGAAATTAATTTCCCCATCTACGCCAGTTTTCTGGGGTAGATGGATGCTGATGTGGCACACATTTGGTACAAGACCAATTTATTATAACCCATGCCAGTTTTCTGGAGTCAGTTATACAGGAAATATATGCAAGTTCCTGACTAGGGTAGATTTCCATTGTAGAACACTGGCGTGAGCCTAATTTGTTTGGAGACCAGAGCTTAGCAAAAAGCCAGTCTTAAAGGGAAACTGACAGGGCAATTTGAGACACTAAACCACCCACACGTCCATATGGACCTGGGGTTTAGTGTCTCAAATCAGCCTGTTATAACGCAATCCATGGCCGCATTAAAAATAAAAAAGCTTTTATACTCACCCTGCCGCTGTACTCCCCGCGCATGCCCTGCAATTACGCAGTGAAGCCGGGATGTCCATCTTTGGCTTCTATGAAGAATAGCGCAGGCGCTGGGAGGCGTGCTTCTTGAATAAGCCGGACTGTTCTCACCAAACAGCGTCTATCAGTCTCTTATCTAGGTAAGTATAAAGGTTTTTTATTTTTAATGCGCCTGCGGATTGCTTTACAACAGGGCAATCTGGGACACTAAACCTCAGGTCTATAAGGACCTGTGGGTGGTTTTAGTGTCCCAGATTGACCTGACAGATTCCTTTTAATAAATCTGCCCCATGGTGTCTCGACTTAAGCCATGTATACTTTTTTACAATAATCTAAGCCTTTATGTTCTTATTACTTGCATCCCTGGGGGGTTTCAGTCTGAGACTTAAATACTTGTGCTGTTATGCTATGATATGCTACCTGCGAATATTCTGTATACCTGTATGTATCTCATTGTATTTTTCTCATTTTATTTACATGAATTTGGTACCATCGCTGTTGACATCCACGTACATTGTTTTTTCTGATGTCTAGTTTCAATAAACTTTCTCTGTTTGATACTAAAATGTTACAGGGAAAGAAATGCAATTAAACAGCAAGACACAGATGGTTCTGTAGTGTTCTAAATAATTGAGGACATTAGCGATAATGACCAGCATTGGCTATTGATATAATTCATTGCTGAGAGCTAATGGATGAGATATTGTGGGCATGTCTGGATAAAGATGTGGAGTACAGTTTATAATGTGCCTGTGTGCTGGGGTATTAGATTTGTATAACTCATGTCTGACAACAAGAACACAATACTGTGTCAGAGAGTTATATTTGGATTAAAGTAGATTGACTTTGTCTCAGAAGTTGCAAATATGGAAAATGACATGTTCACAGATATGATTTGCCAGAACAGGAAAACTTCAATAAAAATGTGAGAATATTAAATTATTTTAGTAAATGCTGAATGGTTTGGCTACTAGGAGAATTGAAATAGGACATTTCTTTTGTCACAGTGCATTATCCCTTATTCCTGGTGGAATGTGTGTACATTATAACTATAGACTCAGTGTAGTAGCAGTTATTAATATTGGTAAATTGTGGATATTTTCTATTGTTGTATAATGTTGGGAAGCAACACATGTCATTTTTAAAACCTGGTTTTTAGTTTTGAGCTGATAAAGTATTATATTTTTTACGTATTTTAGATGAGCGTCTCTAGTCTATACTTGCATACATTTTGTGGTTTGTGCATATTAGAGATGACCCCCATTTTTCATAATTTATTAGTGGTACCCACA
Organism: Leptodactylus fallax; assembly: GCA_947044405.1. NCBI lineage: Eukaryota > Metazoa > Chordata > Amphibia > Anura > Leptodactylidae > Leptodactylus > Leptodactylus fallax. Next base: position 12,554,648 of record CAMRHE010000014.1, read on the forward strand.
ATATTCCTTAATTTGTCCATTTTTTTATATATTTCTTTGTAGCTAAGGTCTGTGAGCAAAGAGTTTTTTTTTAATCTGTCTCAGATTTTCTTTACCTACACTCCCATATCTCAGATGGCACTGAACACACATTTTACATTTCTGTTAACCATTTTAGTTTAAAGTTTTATATTAGAAACTTTAGCATTCACCCATATTATGAGAATTATGTATTAACATGCATATTCATACATCAATATATTTTACAACTGTCAGGGAATGTAAGGTACATATACGTTACTTACTGTAGACAGGTTCTCTGATACTTTCTAATCTTTTGAATACACAAGGAGAGGGGCCCTTGTTTACTGGAGCATGCAGTCTAAGGCCCTATACTTAAATAAAATTAAAACAAACAAAAAAAGCTCACATGTATGCTTAGCAGAACTGATGTGGCCAATTGACTATAGGTCAAAAGCTACCTAATGCATATGGCCAGCGTTACTGTTCAGCGATTTCTGTATTTTCTATATTTTATGTATGATAGAATTTCATGTCAGATGGTAATTTTGTCTTTTTTGTTCTTTGACAGCCATTGTATAGCTTATGTACATCATTTCCCATTATGTTTTTTTTATAGATAGTACTTTTAAAAGCATTTATTTTTTATTTTGCAACAGAAATCTTATGTATGGAGTGGTGAAGTTAATGACATTTGTTGGCCAACTGAATGGTAAATTTTACTACACTGACTGTCTATTTTTTGGAGCCATCATCTCTGCTACAGACCCAGGTAATGCGACCTATGTGATATTATAGTATTTGTTGTTTTGTACTACAGCTGTTATATATTGGCATACCGTTCAACATCTGGAAAGACTATAACCGAACATAAACGTCCCGGCTTAGTGTCCCCAGGAGGTCTGCTGTCATGCATCTAAATGTCAAACCATGTGTTTCAGCTCCTGTGTCTGATGCTGAATGTTGATAGGTCAGAAATAAATACTGCAGCAGCGTACGGAAAAATGATAGCAGATGAAGGCTCCCAGAGATTTATCAGTGCAATTTTCTAGGCACCATGATGATACTGACTTTAGTGTTTAACAATAAATAAATTCCCACAAAAAAACTTGATTTACATCAAATAAAATACATGTTCTTACGATGATTTTTTTGCACTGTAAAAGTTAATTTTCACCCTTGTTCTTTATAGTGACAGTCCTAGCAATATTTAATGAACTGCGTGCAGACGTGGATCTATATGCACTCTTATTTGGGGAAAGTGTGCTTAATGATGCAGTTGCCATTGTATTGTCTTCGTGAGTATTACTTCCTTGAATTGGGTAATATTACATAACAATGCTCCATGTAGACCATTGTGAAACTTTGTTTAGAAAGACCCCTTAGAGTTCTTCTGTAAGACCCCTTAAACTGTAATTATTAATCAATATGGTTCTAAATTACTAAGTGTAATATGTCCAATAAGTGACTTCTTTAAAAGCCTTTTGCTCACAGGTAACTGTCAGGAAGAATTCCTGAGATATACAAGATGGTTTGCTGTCCCAGGCATACAGTAGAATTTGTCACTTATAGGCTTCTTTTTGTTTTAAGAAAAAAATGTGTGCTGTGCAGTATCTTTTCCAGAACATACGCCAAACATGGGGCCTAAACGAGATGTGAATGTTATTTAAGGCCCTTCGAGTGCAAGCTGGGTACTTTTCACATTTGTGTTAGATCTCTTACATCATTATTTTGTAAGTCAGAATAGTGAGTCCAGAAAAAAAGCAGAAATCTGATTGTCTAGTTGACAGGTTAAGTGGTTGCCAAAAGAATACCGATTACTGAAATACTGGACAAACCTAAAAAACACATACTTGTCTTGCAAATTTTTCACCACTACTGATCCTTTGTTGGTGTTTATTCCCTGCAGCAGCTATGACCTGTTGACTCAGGGACATGTAACCTCTGCAACCAATCGATAGCCATAGAGCTGACTCGCTACAGCTACTGATTGGTTGCACTAGTCACATTTCCCAGTGCTGCTGCAGGTAGTAAACCGGACCAGCGGCATTTTTTTTTTTTTTTTGTTCACTGTTTTTATAGTAATTAGTGGACAATCTCTGTGGGAAATAGATCAGGATGCATCATAATAATCATAGATTATGTAAAAACAGTGCCTGAAATGTTACAAATCTAATATATTGACTTCTGTCAAAGTAAAGGATTCAATTTTAACAAGTAAGCAATTACCTCCTTTTAGCCTCTTATGCTAGGTTCACACCTGCACTTGGGTTTCCATTCTTCGGGCCTGCTTGGGGATCCGAAAACGGAAACCCAATCCGCTTAAAAAAGCAGTTACCCGTGGAAACCAGTGAACCCCATAGACTATAATGGGGTCCACTGGGTTTCCGCCGGAAAAAGGCGGAGAGAATATCCTGCTTGCAGGACTTTTCTCTCCCTGTTTTTCAAGTGGAAAAGGGGATGGAATTTCTGAACGGTGAGCAAGCGCAGATGTGAACCCAGCCTTCATCTCAATTTTACCATGAGAGTAGTTCACTCTTGCCCTGAGATTTTAAAAACTTACTTTTTTTTGTTTTTTTTTCTTAGGTCTATAGTTGCTTACCAACCAACTGGTGAGAACTCGCACACATTTGATGCTGCTGCCTTTTTCAAGTCTGTTGGCGTTTTTGTTGGCATATTCAGTGGATCTTTTGCAATGGGTGTTTGCACTGGTGTCTCCACTGCTCTTATATCCTTTGTTTGCAGAAAATTACATTTACATTTCTAAAGACAAAAATAGAAATATATGTTAGAAGAATGCCCCATGCCTCTGCATGTATCCATCAGTACAGAACTTGGCTGAAATATTTTCTCACAAATCATTAAATCTATATATGTTACCTAACATGACTATATTTTCCTCATATTTGGAACAAAGGTGCCTAAAGAAATTGGGCACAATTTGAATTCAACATTTTTGTTGAGTTGGCCAACATTCTAATGGCCGTAGGTATCGCCCAACTTTTCCCTCCAAGGGTTTTGGCCTATAAATAGGCTACTTTCACAAGTGGCTTAGGATGCATTGGGTTAATATTGTGAAACCTGGGAGCAGATGTGCAGGAATTAAGCGGCTCCAATCATTTAATAATTTTGCTGCACTGTCATGCCCATATGCCACAATTAGAATCAGAATCAGGGACTGGCATAGATTTCATGTATAACTCCAGTTTTCTACCGTGAATTATAGAAAATCTGTTGGGTTGAAGTATCCCTACCAACTCACTTTTCTCAAAAGTGTCAAGCAGGTAAAAAAAAATGGCCAAAAATGGCGTGTTTTTGAGAGGTTCATTTTTCAACCTCCTTGATATTTTTGAAAAAAGTGGACAGAGCAGGACCGGGACACTTAAGCCAGAAGACTGGTTTGTTAACTTGTATAAATTCCTCCGTTGTGTCTAACACATCCATTTAACATATGTCCCGGAAAATAGTGAGTGAATGGAGTGTTATGGGTGCATTTAACGTACAGTGGGGAAAAAAAGTATTTAGTCAGCCACCAATTGAGCAAGTTCTCCCACTTAAAAAGATGAGATTTTCTAGATATGTTTTCTCATTTTGTGTCTCATAGTTGAGGTCTACCTATGATGTCAATTACAGGCCCGGCCTCATCTTTTTAAGTGGGAGAACTTGCACAATTGGTGGCTGACTAAATACTTTTTTTCCCCACTGTATGTATAGTTAACCTTGCTTGGCATATGTTACACATAAGACAATGTTAAAGTAGCCTTATTTTGATAGCTTTAGAATAAAATCATGATATTTTATATGTGTAAAGATCCTACATAGAGAAGTGTCCACTGGGCTACTCCTCAACTGGCTGATGAACAAGAATAGGGAGAAACCTGTCGGAGTTAGCCAGGTGGTGAGAAAGGTAGCATGAACTGCAAGTAGGTTATGAAAATATTGCCCTATAAAGTCTTGGTTATTCATTTCTATACTGCCATTACATTTTTGTTTTGTTTTGCTTTATAAACAAACTCCTTTGGGATTACAGTGAAGAAACCGTTAACATCTAAATTTATGTTTCTTTGCTTTTTCAGTGTTCTAGTTTCCAAGGTCTTTGTTTCTTGCATGAGCTGTTTATTAATATTTTATTTCCTTAACTGTCTTGTAACGTAACCAAGTTTACCAAGCTACACTGCTTCCCCCTACTAGAAACTGCCTTGTTCTTTTTACTGTCTTGGAGCACATTCCTCCTGGCTGAAGCGTGCGGCTTTACAGGTAAGTGTGTATATGATATAGCTGTGCATGTAAGAGAGAGAGAGAGATCTATCTATCATGTTTGTTTGTGTGTGTGTGTGTGTGTGTGTGTGTGTGTGTGTGTGTGTGTGTGTGTGTGTTTTTTTTTTGTGTTTTTTTTTTTGTTTTGTTTTGTGTTGTTTTTAGTACACATTTATATTTTACAATAATAAGATCCAGCACAAAGAGTACAAGAATTAAACCCATCTCAATCACATTACACATTTCCATCTGGAGTTCTTACTCAGAGCACATTGCTATGGTTAAAGGGGTTGGCCACTTTCCGTCCACTATTGAAAGACGAATGTTATTTCTTATATAATAAAAAGTTGGATAATTTTGTAATATACTTTCTGTATCATTTCCTCACAGTTTTCTCGATTTTTACTTGCTTTCATTCATGCTGCTCACTTGCAGTGGCTAAAAATCAGTCCATAGTCATGTGATGTACAGTCAGGGGTGTAACTACCGGGGTAGCTGCGGTAGCGGCTGCCACAGGGCCCTATATACTTACTGATCCCCGGGGTCCTGCTCACGGCCGTCTGCACTACCCATTCTGCAGAGGCAGCTGTGAGCAGTAGCGGGGATCGGTAGGTAAGGCCACGGACCGAACCCCACAATCACTTGGAGTATAATAATCGGAGGTCCAGGGGAGGTGAGGGAACATAAAAAAACAATGTACTTACCTCTCCTACGCTTCTCCAGGCTTTGGGCCTGTTTGGTGACGTCCCAGACGTCAGCCTACCTCATTATGCGTCGTGACGCCGGCCTGGTCCAACAATGAAGAAGGCTGAAGTAGCAGGGAGTGGACCGGAGCGAGGAACAGGTAAGTAGCATTGTTTTTTTTTTTTTTTTATGTTTCTATCCTACCCTGGGTCTCCGATCATTATACTCTGAGGTCTGAAAAGACCCCAGAGTATAATAATTGTTAATGGGTGGTCCACTATGGGGCATAATACTGTGTGCAGGGGCCACTATGGGGCATAATACTGTGTGCAGGGGCCACTATGGGGCATAATACTGTGGGAAGGGGCCACTATGGGGCATAATACTGTGGGAAGGGGCCACTATGGGGCATAATAGTGTGCACAGGAATGCATTTTGGGGGGGGGGGTTGGAGGGGGCCCCATGTCAAATGTTCACCTTGGGGCCCAGCCATTCCTAGTCACACCACAGTCCATGGTCATGTGATGCACACACAGGGCACAGGGTACAGCACAGTAACAGCACTGCCTGATAACGAGCGCACCGGCACACATGACCAGGACTAATTGTCGGGGGGTCGAATGAAGACAGCAAATTGTAAGGATTGTGCAGAAAGTTTCTGGATTTCTTTTGTTCTTCAAGCAATAACATGTGTCTCTTAATGTTGGTCTGAAACTCGACAACCCCTTTGAGAAATCTAATTTGAAATATGTAAATTGATGAAGTTGGTTTTAGTTGTCCTCTGGGAAAAAAAGATGCATGTTTTTACCAATTTGTACTGGTAGCTGGTTTCCAATCTGTATACATATATTTTGTTAGTTTAGTTGAACTGTAAGCATATGCCGATTATTCTGAGCTACCTGGCCATGCATATATTCATGCACAAACTTCCTCCATGGGTCACAAGATCTAAGATATGTGCTGAAATACTGTACAGTCATGGCCAAAAGTTTTGAGAATGACACAAATATTATATTTTCACATGATCTGCTGCCCTCTGGTTTTTATGTGTGTTTGTCAGATGTTTTTATCACATACAGAAATATAATTGCATTCATATTATGAGTAACAGAAGCTTATATTGACAGTTAGAATGAGTTAATGCAGCAAGTCAATATTTGCAGTGTTGACCCTTCTTCTTCAGGACCTCTGCAATTCTCCCTGGCATGCTCTCAATCAACTTCTGGACCAAATCCTGACTGATAGCAGTCCATTCTTGCAGAATCAATGCTTTAATTTTGGCTGAATTTGTTGGTTTTTGTTTGTCCACCCGTCTCTTGATGATTGACCACAAGTTCTCAATGGGATTAAGATCTGGGGAGTTTCCAGGCCATGGACCCAAAATCTCTATGTTTTGTTCCCTGAGCCATTTAGTTATCACCTTTGCTTTATGGCAAGGTGCTCCATCATGCTGGAAAAGGCATTGTTGAGCGCCAAACTGCTCTTGGACGGTTGGGAGAAGTTGCTCTTGGAGGACATTCTGGTACCATTCTTTATTCATGGCTGTGTTTTTAGGCAAGACTGTGAGAGAGCCGATTCCCTTGGCTGAGAAGCAACCCCACACATGAATGGTTTCAGGATGCTTTACAGTTGGCATGAGACAAGACTGGTGGTAGCGCTCACCTCTTCTTCTCCGAATAAGCTGTTTTCCAGATGTTCCAAACAATCGAAAAGGGGATTCATCAGAGAAAATGACTTTACCCCAGTCCTCAGCAGTCCACTCCCTGTACCTTTTGCAGAATATCAGTCTGTCCCTGATGTTTTTTCTGGAGAGAAGTGGCTTCTTTGCTGCCCTCCTTGAGACCAGGCCTTGCTCCAAGAGTATCCGCCTCACAGTGCGTGCAGATGCACTCACACCTGCCTACTGCCATTCCTCAGCAAGCTCTGCACTGCTGGTAGCCTAATCCCGCAGCTGAAACACTTTTAAGAGACGGTCCTGCCGCTTGCTGGTCTTTCTTGGGCGCCCTGGAGCCTTTTTGGCACCAATGGAACCTCACTCCTTGAAGTTCTTGATGATGCGATAGATTGTTGACTGAGGTGCAATCTTTCTAGCTGCAATACTCTTCCCAGTTAGGCCATTTTTGTGCAGTGCAATGATGACTGCACGTGTTTCTTTAGAGATAACCATGGTTAACAGAAGAGAAACAATGATGGCAAGCACCAGCCTCCTTTTAAAGTGTCCAGTGGTGTCATTCTTACTTAATCATGACAGATTGATCTCCAGCCCTGTCCTCAACACCCACACCTGTGTTAATGGAGCAATCACTGAAACGATGTTAGGTGGTCCTTTTAAGGCAGGGCTGCAATGATGTTGAAATGTGTTTTGGGGGATAAAGTTCATTTTCTAGGCAAATATTGACTTTGCAAGTAATTGCTGTTAAGCTGATCACTCTTTATAACATTCTGGAGTATATGCAAATTGCCATTAGAAAAACTGAAGCAGTAGACTTTGTAAAAATTAATATTTGTATCATTCTCAAAACTTTTGGCCATGACTGTATAACGTATATTCTATATTAGCAAGTTTAGTTCTTTGACACTTCTAGAACAAAATGTTCAGAAAACCTGTACATTCACAGACCCTGTTCATTTTATCTTACTACAAATCCACTAAATACAGTCTGAGGTTTCACACAATAACATGAATGGAGACATGTAGACCGAATGTGTATAGTTACATTCCACTCTTCAATTCTATCTGCTTTTAGAACTATATAGAGGATTTTTTTCAATATTCTATTTTTCTGCTCTTTATGTGGTCATGATTGGTGTAGTATATGCTTCCTTTTATTATACTAGGTTTTGACTTTAATGCTGTTCTATTACACTTGCAGGAGTAGTTGCTGTCTTGTTCTGTGGTATCACACAAGCCCATTATACATATAATAATTTATCACCTGAATCAAGGAATAGAACTAAACAGGTAATGACTTTTTTTTTTTACTGATTTTATAAATTGACTAATGGAAAATATTATTGGAGTATTACGACTTGCTTGTGACGGTATACAGAAGGTATAGGGCAATGAAGACCTGAAACATGGGTCCTGCCACACTTCACTTGCTGCGATCATGCATGCTTCAGCTTGTCGAAGGAACACTAAGCATAGAAATTATTAGTATGCAAGCACTTCTGAAAACTCTTGAAACTAAGAGAATTTACAGAAGTACGGTAGTGAAACAATCAGCTTTCACAACTAGTCAATTGGGTTGTTTTACTTTGTCTTAATTGAAGCCAAAACATTGACTGTGTTCACATATTGCAGAAACATCACTTTATTTTGTGTGTGTGATTTTCTGAAATCACATTGAAAAAACAGCAGTTTTGGCAAATTGAACACCGCATAAGGAGTGATTTTTACTACCTCAGTCTGACACAAGGTCTTGTTAATAAAGCTCACCCAATCAGATGAAATTACTTACAGCAACACATGGGCTCTAGTGGCATGACAAAAAATGTGCACTGACAATCCCTTGGACTCCACAGCTGGCAATTAAAGGAAAATCTTGTGTTTTTCCTGCACTGCAACAGACAATTAAAACTTCACTTTTTTTTCTATTAATTAAAATGCCCAATTAATTTAGTCATAGCATGTCATGCCAAACAAACATTAAACCCTTGGCGACACCGGATGTAAAACTACATCACAGCCGCCAATGCCTTAAGAGAACCTGTCGTACTATTATGTCCAATGCCTTCTGCCCGCTCACACATTGAGCGGGGAGCCTCGGGTGTGGGCGTTAGCTGTGACATATAGCTAACACCCTGCTACAGCACACCCAATCAGAACTGAGCTCCCATGATTGATGGGTTTTAACCCATGGTCAAACATGACTGCGACATCTAAGGGGTTTTGGTGTTATACTGCCCCACATAACCTTTTTCCCCCCATCGGAATTACGATATATATTTTCAGCAACCCAGGGTTTGATCAGTGACCCCTGGTCTCAGCTGCCAGAGCCACATAAATAGTTGGCCCGGCCATTATAAGAGGAGATCAGCCTATGCTTCCTGTATATAATGCAATACACGCTAACAATTGCTACAGCTGTGTATAGAGAAAATTGTATTATTTTTAGAGAATTGCTATAAATGCAGTTCACCAGTATATATGAGATCTTTTTTGAAGCGGTTATCTAATGTTGATAACATTTTTACATCTGTTGTAGAAAATCGGGTCCTACATAGACAGCCAAGCACTTTCATGCTTTTATATGTATTTTGAATATTCATTTTTTTTTTTTATTTATTTTTTTTTATTTTTATAAGAACCAAGACAGAAACAAAAAAAAAAAAATTCACACGTCATACACAGAATAACAAATATAAAAGTTGCCAGGTATAAAAATACCGTATGAGAGACATCAGCAGAAAGCAATGTAAGAGAAATATAAACAAGTAGGACAAGGCTCTAATGCACAGTTTGTGGTTCTACCCGAGGATTTTCAAGTAAAGGGATTTTATTAATTGAGTAGAGAAAGCAAGAAGAATAGAGAAAAGAGAGAAAAAGGGACAAAGACACCAGACTGTACAGACCAAAAGTTTGGACACACCTTCTCATTCCAAGAGTTTTCTGTATTTTCATGACTATAAAAATTGACCGAGGGCACCAAACTAGAAAACACATGGGGGAAACGAAAAAAAAGGAAAAAAACCCCCCCCTCCCCTGTCCCCCCCCCCCCCCCCCCCCCCCCCCCCCCCCCCCCCCCGCCCCCCCCCCCCGTGTGCAAAGCAGTAATCAAAGCAAAAGGTGGCTACTTTGAAGAACCTAGAATATAAGACATATTTTCAGTTGTTTCACACTTTTTTGTTAAGTATATAATTCCACATGTGTTAATTCATAGTTTTGATGCCTTCAGTGTGAATCTACAATTTTTATAGTCATGAAAATACAGAAAACTCTTGGAATGAGAAGGTGTGTCCAAACTTTTGGTCTGTACTGTGGAAAAAAAAAAAAAATATATATATATATATATATATATATATATATATATATATATAAATATAATTTTTTTTTTTTTTTTTATTTATGGTTGTAACATTCATTGTATGTTTGTGTGATCTAATATTTATGTTTGGATGTTCTTTTCTTCATATTTTCATACAGCTTTTTGAGGTCCTGCACTTCCTGGCTGAAAATTTCATATTTTCATACATGGGATTAGCACTCTTCACCTTTCAGAAACATGTATTTAGCCCAATCTTTATTGTTGGTGCTTTTGTATCCTTTTCATAATTGCTGTAAAACATCACAACTTAATGTGTTTAACAACGTATTTATCTTGTACTTTACCAAGTGGTGCACTTCATTTTAGGGTTTTAGTGTGCATTTAAAAACAAAAATACTTTCTCTGTTAAGGGTTTACTAACATATGTGTTCTCATGGATGATAAAAAAATAAATCAATTAATTGACCCATGTGTGTATGACCCCATTCACTATAATTTCTCCTTGTGCCCTCAGAGTCTAGTCAATCATATTCTGGCACCAAGGCCATGAATGACAGCAGTCTGAATAAGCGTTAATATTCTTGATCTTCTAACTAGATGCATGATAGAGGTTCTTCGTTTCAGTGATAAAGGCTAAAAATGGTGTAAATAACACTCCAATAGGGTTAACAATGGTGTGCATCACTCAAAGTTTTTTTTTTTTTTTTTCAGCATTCTTCAGCCTCCTTACTAAACAAGTAACTACTTCTATAAACAAAAGTTATGTGAATTGTCTAATCCCTTCACATTTGATAATGATTCTATAATAACCTGCAAATTAGCAGATAATTTAAAATTCTGAGAGTAGCATGTCATGTGCTGTTTATGGCAGCTTGTATTCTGTAAATGAAGTGCTAACGTTACATAATGTGCTGTTTACACAATAGAAACCTTTTCAAAATTTGTACTATTCTTAATACATGCCTTGAGTACTTAACTACTGCCTATTTCAGATAGCTGTTTTTGTTGGTAGAGCAGCTCAAATATACCCGCTGTCGTTTTTCCTAAACCTGGGTAGAAGGCACAAGATTGGATGGAATTTTCAGCATATGATGATGTTTTCAGGTTGGTAAACAAATCCTAATACTACATTTCAAGACTCATGTATGCGGCAGAACTGTGTACACATTGCACATAGAGCGTATTGTTTTCTATTACAGAGCCATATGGCTTCCATGTGCAGTCATGTAGGCTCCACTATGTGCAGTTTGTCTGGTAGTAAGCAATGCTTGTAGGGGAGAAAACCCATGTGTATATATAGTAGAGGTTCCAAATACAAATATAAAATATTATACAAAACCAAACCATAGTATGGCTTTGTACATGAGGCTTAATTGTTGCTGTATCTAGGTACTAATGCCATGCACAAAGTCCTGGCTCAAAGCTGGGTTCTAAAGCCACCCAGTAGTTCTGTATGGGGTTGAGATTTAGGTTTTGCAAGATGTTCGACATGCATTGTGCCTGGGTACTCTCGTATACTAAAAAAGAAAGACCTTCTCTAAACAGTTGCTTATTGAACAGCTTGTTCCAGTATGTAATGACAAAGGGGCCGAAAGCATGAAGCAAGTCTTGGACCACTATTCTCTCACCTCCGAACTTTTACAGTTGTGACTCATTTGAGCATAAATTGTCCTCTTGGTATCTGTCAGACCTAATTTTACTTATCAGCACTTTTCCAATACTCCCATGTGCTCCAGTCAAAGCTTGGTGCACAGTGTTTGACACACCAACTTGTAAAGGTTTTCAGGGCAAATAAGGACAGGCACATTGGATTTCAGTACGTATGATTTTACTCCCTAGGGAAAGGAGCTCAGACAGAGGTGTCTAAAAGCATCTTTCACTATACTGACATAAATATGCATTTAACCTTTTGTGCCAATGTTTATATAGAGCACTTATTGAATGTCTGAGTGCTGAGTCACTATAATAATAATTGGTAACTTCTAGAACGAGAATTTGTTGTTGATTTATAATGCTAGAAAAAATACCCAGGTCTTCCCGGATATAAAGTATCGGTCTGCCTGTTTGTGTGTTCATTGGATTTGTTCAAAGGGTTGCCAAGAGGCCAATCCATGCTTAAGTCAAGTCTCATACACTTTAAACATGTGAAATTACAATCTTATGATGGTCAGGGCTGCTTTAAGCACCTGAAAGACTTCTAAGTCAGGCCAAAGATCCCACCTGCAGTTGCTGTCCCTCTTGACTAGTTATAAGTGAAAACTGTAATATGTGCCCAAAAAGCATAAGATGTAATGAGGGATGATTTATCTAAAGGTACATAAAAGAAAAAGCGCTCAACTGGACCACCTCATGTAGGATTATGTAGTAAAGTACACGACCTGCTATTGTCAAATAATTTAAAACTGTGTAAGTAGTGTCTTTGGATCTTTCTCTTTCTTGCTCTCTTGCAAGACTGAGAGGGCTGAAGATTGACATTGGGGCAGATTTATTATACTTTGTATGCCACTTATCTGGACACAAATTTATTTTGCAGATAACGTTCAAAACTTTGCGATTCTCTTCTTGTTTGCGCTACCCATGCCACATTCATGGAAGGGTGCTTAGAGGTACTGGCTTAAATGATGCCTAAAATCTGATTTTAACGTGCAAGTGCATCTGAGTTATGTAGAGGCGTGCGCCGCTTCATAATAATAATAAAAATACATTTTATTTATATAGCGCCAACATATTCCGCAACACTGTACAATTTGTAGGGTTCAAGTACTGACAAAAAAGATACATTACAAAGAAATAGTCAATTCACACACTGGGACTGAGGGCCCTGCTCGCAAGAGCTTACAATCTATGAGGTAGAGGGGGTGACACAAGAGGTAGCAGGGGCGGCAACAGACGTAGCATTGCTTGTACAATGGTCAGACAATTTTGTAATAGAGGTTGCTGTCATTACACGTATATAAAGCTGTATGAGCTGTCACCAGTTGTGGCCTTTTAACGTGCAGATGGTGCCTGGACATATAAAGTTAGTCTGATACGGCATCATATCCTGTGAGGTAATGCGGGAGCATGAAGAGAGGGTACGTTTTAGGGATTCTAACTACGGAAGGGTTTACATTAGGAGTTGTGATAGGCCTGTCTGAAAAGATATGTCTTTAGTTTACGCTTGAAGCTGTGGAAATTGGGGGTTCATCTAATAGTCCGGGATAGAACATACCAGAGAAGTGGTGCAACTCAGGAGAAGTCTTGTATACGATCGTGGGAGGTTCTGATAATAGAGGATGTTAGTCTTAGGTCATTGAATGAATGGAGAGCACAGGTTGGATGATAGACAGAGATGAGGGAGGAAATGTAGGGAGGTGCAGCATTATGGAGAGCCTTGTGGATGAGGGTGATAAGTTTATATTTGGCTGCCTATTCAATACAGAATACAATGTAGTGACTGGCACAGACCAGAGGCATCGCTGTAGCATTTAGACTGATAGATGAGCCTGGCCGCCGCATTCAAAATAGATTGCAGAGGGGAGAGTTTAGTAAGGGGAAGACCGATTAGTAAGGAGTTACAGTAGTCAAGGCGAGAGTGAATCAAGACAACAATAAGTGTCTTTAGTGTATCTCTGTTAAGGTAAGGGCACATTCTGGAGATGTTTTTGAGGTGGAGATGACATGAGCGTGCGAGTGATTGGATATGGGGGTGAAGGAAAGATCTGAGTCAAACATAACCCTGAGGCAGCGGGCATACTGCCTAGGAGATATGGTGAGGCCGGAGACTGCAATGGAGATATCAGGGACAGATCTATTAGATGGTGGAAACAGCAGTAGTTCAGTCTTTGAGAGATTCAGTTTCAGATAGAGCAAAGACATGATATTTGAGACAGCAGAGAGGCAGTCACTGGTGTTCTGTATTAGTGCTGGGGTGATGTCACGGGATGACACATATAATTGGGTGTCATCAGCATAAAGATGGTACCGGAAGCTAAATCTAGTGATGGTTTGTCCAATGGGTGCTGTGTAGAGGGAGAAGAGCAGGGGACCTAGGACCGAGCCCTGAGGAACCCCAACGGCAAGGGGAAGAGGGGGAAGAAACAGAGCCCGCAAATGATACACAGAAAGTGCGGTCCGAGAGATAAGAGGAGAACCAGGAGAGAGCAGTGTCTGTGAGGCCGACAGAACGGAGCATAGTGAGGAGGAGTTGATGGTCAACAGTGTCAAATGCTGCCGAGAGATCCAGAAGAATGAGAAGAGAGTAGTCACGTTTGGATTTAGACGTCAGGAGATCATTGGAGACTTTTGTGAGGGCCGTTTCAGTAGAGTGCAGAGTGAGGAAGCCAGATTGTAAGGGGTCAAGAAGAGAGTTAGCAGAAAGATAGCGGATTAAACGAGAATATGCTAAGTGTTCCAAGATTTTGCTTCATGAATGAGGTGCAACCTCCACCGACACAGGGAACATGAAGACTGGCATTGAATATGCTAGCCGGTCTTTATAAACTTATGGAAACCTTTTATAATATGTCTGGTGCTGATGATGCTGTTTAAGCTCAGTTATGCTTTGCTGATCTTAAGTGGGTGGGAGAATCAGCAGTTTGTTTTATTTTCAACAGGCCTCCGAGGAGCTATGGCATTTGCACTTTCTATACGGGACACTGCTACTTATGCCCACCAGATGATGTTCTCTACTACACTCTTGATTGTTTTCTTTACTGTGTGGGTCATAGGAGGTGGAACAACGCCTATGCTGTCTTGGCTTAATATTAGGTATGTACTTTTCTAAACACACAAGTTTAAACCAAATAAGTTGATCTGACAAAAGGAATATTAGCTAGTTAACTTTTTGCGGTTATCATCAATAATATTAATGTTTACAGACTATCATGATGGTATTTTTTACTTAGAATGGTGTCAGTATTTAGTTAACAAGGGAAAAGTAATGGCTACCACCAAATATATCGGGTTGTAGGACAAAAAATTTAACATGCAGTAGCCTTATGCTTTTACCCTTAGTCCAATCAAAATTAATAGAACTGCAGCTTAAGGTATGATAAGGAGTAGAAACAGGGAGCCTCTGACAATATAAGATGTGAAAAGTGACAGAATTCTGCCTACCATAGGACTACATCATACCTGCATCATATGTTCACTCTATAACTGTACTCTGATGGAGCAGAACCATAAAAAGAACCAAGCCACCACTGAAGAACATAACTCCCAAGTAGCACCAACCACAGTTTAATCAGATAATCAAATTAAAATAATCTTCATAGATGTCATGTAATGTGTGTAAAAAGATTGGTTGTTGCATAGAGATGAAATGGCTGGAAGGAATATGAGAACATGCCAGGGTAACTATTACTTGTATAGAAAGTATTTTGTCTGTCATGTTCAGGGATGAAACTAGGTCCAAGACTCACTGTGCCCTCCACATTGTTGGGTCAAGAAAGATTTTGAGGCATTATAAGAATGAGTCATCATGCATCAGACATTTCAACTCACCTAGGTTATTTGGGAGTCTACCAGTTTTCAGGTGCCCTCACCCGGTCATTGACAGCTCAGTGCAATGCAGACATGTCAGCTCACCCGGGTTTCCTGAGAGTCTCGTGGTTTTCAGGTCCCCTCTCCCAGTGAATAATAATTTTTACCTGCTGACTCATTAGATGTCACCTCAGTGCAGTGAATGCTAATGAGGAAGTTGCCTGGTATTCCTCCATCCACTTAAAGTTTAGCTTGTTAGGTGCAGGCGGGGATTCAGCCCAGGACATCATACATACAAAGCATGCTAAGCTGTCATTTTACTGAGCCACAAGCTTTTTTTTTTGTTTTTTTTTCCTTATGCCTCATGTTTTTCTCTCAGTATTTCTTTCCCTGTATAATGTATTGGTATGTAGAGAAATATCTGTCAGTACATTTCATGCTGAAATATAGATAGCGCCTTTAGATAGAGATATAGATATATATATCTGTGTGTGTGTGTGTGTGTGTGTGTGTGTGTGTGTGTGTGTGTGTGTGTGTGTGCGCGTTTATCCTATCTATCTACAATCCTAGAAATTACTAGAACTTGAATAGTAAAGTAAATTACAATATTTCCATTTTAGTAATACGCTATATTAAATGGCCTTAACCAGACATAAATAGTAACGTAGGTCTATTTGGCATCACTGTAACCATACACGTATGTCGCAAATCACTCTGTGAAGGGCTGTGCCAATTTGACATCTCTGGCAATGAATACTAATGAGGAGGTTTTAGTCTTATGCAAATTACTGTAGATGAAAGGGGGCTTTTAGGGGTGGGTCTTCTGCTGAGGCTTCACTCTCTGTTTACAGTTAAGGTTAGTTACCTGGAGCAAAGTGTTACAAAGCGGGAGATGTCACTCAAGCAATAGGGTGCAGAATTGGGCAGCAGTGAGTATCAGGAGCATTCATTGAAGCCCCAGCATGAGAAAGACATGCCCATAAAGCCCTTTTAGCTAACTTGCATAAAAATGGAGCTGTAATACAGAATAAGAAAGGCATCTTTATAAAATATAGAAACAGCCCTAGAAGGTACTGTCATTAGTCTGATACCGATCTTTCTAGTGTCATACTCCCTTTTAAACGACCGTCACAAAACATGATAAATAACCACATAACCATATCCATTACAAACCGGAATATCATTAACACAGTATCTATCAATAGTGATCACTAAATGGCGTATATAAAAATGGCACAATTGTTAACATTACCTGATTTTATGGGGTCTGAATATATTTAGTTGTGCAATTTTATATAGGTTACGCTGCATGAGGCAAACTCCTACTTTTGCATTCATGTAAAATTTGCAAATCACGTTGCGAAAGGCTTTCCCAGGTTGATGTTTCTGGATGCTATGGTTCTAGTTTTCTATCCATGCCCCTGTTTAAATAGTAAGTTTTACTATTGGTGAAAAAAGTTATAAAACGGTCAATAACTTACCATAAATAAGTCACCTGGGTGGTGCTGCAGTGATAACCTTTCTGCTTTAGTTGATGCTCCACTGGGCTTGCGATGTCAGTCCTAGCTCTTCAATCAAAGTAGAAAGGGTATACCAACAGCCAAGACAAAATGGCTAGTCACAACAGTGGCTCTGCCCAGACTAAAGTTGAGCTCTACATGCTGTTTTTATAATTTTTTTTTTTTTCTCTCGAATAGTAAAATTGACAATTTACATGACCATAACTAAATTATTAACTAGTACTATAGCCTCATGGCAGTGATTTCATTGGTTAGTCATGCACATGATATAAATACTGATGAATTACAATAATGCATACTTTGATAAATGGAAGGCCTGATTTAATTTTACTGATGCCAACTTCTTATATGGTGGGTTTATTACCTTTCTAATTCCGTTTTTCACAGCTTTAATGCCTTTTTTGTGTGGTTTTGTTGTACTTTTTGTAACATTGGACATTTTTACACTTTTAAGTAACCTTTCCTGGTTTTTATGTCACTAGTCGAGTTGCAAATTTATTTGATAGAATGCATTGTCAGCATAGTGTACATTAAGTATTTCTAAACTGAAGTGTGAAGTTTTTTTTTCCTGCTAATGAAGAAATCCATGACCATGTCACAGCTAATTTGTAAAATAATAGACAGGAAATCTGTCTGCAGCAGAAGTACTTGCGAAAGGGAAGTTTAAATAGCCATTTCTGCTTACTCAAGTGGCTGGTGTAGTAAAGGGGATTTCCTGGTCTTAAATATTCATGTTTCTTTTTCTTTAGGACAGGCAATAAATATTTGATTGCAGGGCATCCACCCCCTGCGGATCAACACAATGAACTGACCACATAGCTCATTGTTAGTTTACGTAAACACAACAGCTTTTCCATATGGGTGACTGGGCCTAGTGCAGATTCCATTTACTTGTACCCAACTAAACACTGCCGGCTTTAGGAGGGTTGGGGATGGGGGGTTGGGGGCAAACTGTGCTGTTGCCGAGGACCCCCGTCCCCAAAGAGATGAGCTGGCCACTCCTAGATACACATTGACTGCACAACCATACAGTAACGTTCTACCACATTCATAATACCAAAAAGACATACCTGGAGTAGAAACGTATAAGAAAACTCAAAATGATCATGAAGAAAGAACACTACTTAGGGGGAAAGCTTATGACACGACCACACACAGTGCAAAACAGATCCCAGCTCAACCTGACAATAGGAACAACTAGTAGCAGAGTTGGAAACCAGCCTTCCTGTGTTGGCAACTTGGTGTATAATGTGATGTAGAAATCTGGATTGAATTAGCACTCACCACAGTATCAAAAAATGCGAATGACACTGTCCTAGGCTCAACAGGTTGCAGGAGGGTTATAGGACTACGTTAGGAGTTTTGGGAAGATCAGAGGACCCAAGGAGATCCTCCAGCTTGGAAATGCCCAACTGAGAAGCAAGAGATCCAAACTGTGCCAAAAAGGCATGTTGTAACTAAAGTTGATGGGAAAAGGCGTTCCTTTGGAACCGATGATGCCCCACAAACTCAGAATGTGAGAAGGCCCTATTCAGGAGTTGACCCAGAATCCCGTCTTCAGCACCACTTAGGGCAGAAACTGATAAAGTGTAAGATGCTGATTCAACCAGAGGGGAAGGGTCCTCGGGGCATGCTGGGAAATAGTTTCCTCTCAAGATCCTGATGGAACAATTTTTTTTTTTTTTTTTTTGTAGTAGTATGGGGCACACATGGAAAAGATAGTGATATTTTACAGAGGTAACGTATTCTAAAGGCTAATACTACCATATAGAGAAAGATTTGCCAAGATTTCAACTGTTTCTCAGTAGCAGCCACCACTGGGTCCAGGTTAAGAGCATGGTATTCAAATCAATTAAGGGATACCAGGTGAACCAAATTTTTAATGGATTTTTTTAATGTTTTTATTTTATTTTTCATGTCACTATCTATCTATATTGAAAAAAATAGCCAGTTAGCCTTATATTTGACTTTCATTTCAGCAGGCACCTCATTTAGATCACAGATTAGACAGGATCAGGATAGATCACATCTCTACAGATCGCACCCACAGTGCCCCATAAATGCATCCACTACTGACAATAGATGTCAGTTTATCTACTCAGATTCCCTGCACAGGTTATGCCTAGAAAACTCTCCCATAGACTCTGCTGACATATGGGACACACAGACATATTGCTGCATCTGGCCATGACTATGTTGTAAAGCATATAATTAAATGTTGTTAACCGAGCAGAGGAGAAGCTCTGGCAAGATGACAGCCCCATAGTCATGTACAGAAAATAGAATAAAAGAAATCTACAATCTGAGAATAAAAACAGATTTAAAAAGGATGTATTTCACCATCTGGTTTTAATAAATAAACTGGGGATACGTTCCTTTTAACTGTACCATTTTTCTGCAGTAAAGTCGCAAACTGCCAGTTGTGAAAAAAAAAATTGTCATATCTCTTTTTTTGCGCCACATTCTGAAAAAGGGGGCATCGCAAGGGTGTGCTGGTGCAATTTTCTGGTGAAAATGATCTGCCTAGACTTGTGCCTTGTTGGTCAATTGGAAATTGGTCAATTTCCTTGGCACAGGAGATATGAAAGCGCCAGTCTTTAAAAAAAAAATAAAATAAAAATCTCTCCCATAGAGCTTTAGAAACTTGACTGACTGCACGGATTTTAGAAATGGATTGCACATACTAACCAGTGATATTTCAGTACACCTTTTTTTTTTTTTTTTTTTTTCTTTGACAGCTGTGACCTAATCAATACAGCTTTTTATGGTGGTCACTAAAGGGTTTTATGCCATTACATATGCATTTTTATAGCACATCACTTGGCACCAGCATGGGTTTCTCGTGCCAAGTTAACATTCTGGGCATATAACCTTTTAGATGCTGCAGTCAATACAAAAAAGAAATCAAAAGGTCTTATGTTGTCCAAAAATGGCACCAATAAAAATGTCAGTTCTTGCTTCAAAAAAACCCTCACACTATATTCTCAAATGTAAAGCACCATGGAATTAATGGTGCTATATAAATAAATAAATAAACAATAATTCCATTGACAGAAAAATAAAGTTAAAGGGGTTGTCCATGCAAAACTGGACATTAAATTTAATCTTTAAATAGGCCCGGGGCAATGAAGAAAAAAAAAAAAATTATACTCACCTCTCCCCGATGCTCTGGTGCCTCCCAGCATGGTCTGGTCTTCTCGGTGCAGGATTGATGTGTGGCGGAAGTCTCAGCCATACCTGACCGCTGAGGCCAATAAGCAGCTTCAGCGAAGGGCCTGAGATGTCACTGCCTGTGACATCACGGGTCTCTTCCTGAGGCCTGCTTATGCTGCTGACCTATATAAAATGTATCAATTTGCCTGGACAACCTCTTTAAGGGTCTTGGAAAGTTATAGGGTAAAGGTTTTTATTGTGGATGTATTAAAACTTATATACTTAAATATATATTTAAATAATTTATCACTGTAATTTTATCAACCCAGAGAATTTATCATGTCATTTAAAGGGGTTGTCCGGGATAAAATTGAATTCCTACACTAATCTAAACACCCTCCCCTCGCCTACTTTCTAAATTACATAATTCAGCAAAAATGTATATTTACCCATATCCCTGGGGCAGTCATGTGACCCCCCCAGGGGCATTTTCTGACAATCCGTTTCCCTGTTTCCAGAAACAGAACGTCACTACTACTCTCCAACGCCCCCCCCCCCATATCCACCCCATCATACTTGCCTATCTTCTTCCTGTCCAATTTCCTTCTGCAGGGAACGGCTCCTCCTCCTTCTGTGACGTCTGCCAGGGCGTGCGGAAAAGATCCGGAGTCCCATCTTTGCACTGAAGCTGACACTTAGGGCCGGCGTTAGGGGGGGAGTGGGCAAACTGGGCAATTGCCCAGGGTCCCGACCCCAAAGGAGCCCCCAGGATCCGGAGCCTGATGACTCTTGATCCCGGAGTCAGGACTGGCCATATCGATAACAGAAAGGGACCCAGCATCGTGTGCCGCAGGGCCCCTTTCTGAGGTGAGTAAAAATAACAAACATTTTTACTCGCCTGTCCTTGCGTCCGACGTCATCTTCTGGCGTTCTGGACATCACCGCTGAGGCACAATCACAGGCTTCAGCGGTGACGTCCGCAATGCGTGACATCAGCCGCAGAGAAGAGAAACCTGGCGGGGATAGCAGAGCAGCGCGAGGAGGCCCAGAGGTAAGGCAAGGTAAATATAACTGTTTGTTATTTTCCCTTACCTCCCCGGGCCTTCTCTTATTATACTCTGGGGTTTGAAGAGACCCCAGAGTATAATATAATACTAGCACTAAGTGAGTCTGTAGAGCCACTGTGGATCATTATACTGGGGGGGCCCTCTGAATAGCATATTATACTCTGTGGGGCCCCTGTGGAGCATTATACTGGGGAGGAGACCCTCTGGATAGCATATTATACTTTGTAGGGCCACTGTGGAGCATTATCCTGGGGGGCTCCCTCTGGATAGCATATTATACTGTGTGGGGCCCCTGTGAAGAATTATACTGGGGAGGGGGCCCTCTGGATAGAATATTATACTGTGTGGGGACTCTGTGGAGCATTATAATGTTGGGGGGGCTCTGGAGAGCATGTTATATTCTCTGGGGCCACTTTGGAGCATTATAATGGGGGGGCCCCTCTGTAGGGTATATTATACTGTGTGGGGCCACCGTGGCATATTATACTGTGGGGGGGGACCCTCTGGAGAGCATATTATACTGTTTTGGGCCACTGTGGAGCATTATACTGGGGGAACCTCTCTGGGCAGTATATTATACTGTATGGAGGCCATTCTGGAGCATGTTATACTGTGTGGTGGGGGGCCATCTGCAGAACATATTATATTGCGTGGCACCACTGTGGGGCATTATTCTGGGGGGAACTAAGGAGCATTATACTAGGGGGCCCTCTGGGGAGCATAATATATTGCGTGGGGCCACTGTGGAGCATTATACTAGCGGGGGCCCTCTGGGGAGCATATTATACTATGGGCCACTGAGGAGCTTTATACTGGGGGAGGAAGGGGCAGTGTGGGGAGCCTGTTATACTGTGTGGGGCCAGTGTGGAGTTTATTATATTGTGTGGGGCTTCTCGGGAGCATATTATACTCTGTGGGGCCATTGTAGAGCATTATACTGGGGGGCTTCTCGGGAGCATATTATACTGTGGGGGAGCACTGTGGAGCATTCTACTGTGGGAACCCCTCTGGGCAGTATATTATACTGTGTTATAATACTGTGGGGGCACTGTGGGATGCATATTATACTGTATGGAGCATATTATATTGTGTGGGGCTGCTCGGGAGCATATTGTACTGTCTGGGGCCACTAAGAGGTAGTATACTATGTGGAGCCTTATATACCATGTGGGGCCACTATGGGGGGCTCAGGGGAGCATTTTATACTGTGTAGGTCCACTGTGGAGCATTATATACCATGTGGGGAAACTGTGGAGGGCTCAGGGGAGCATTTTATACCATGGAGCATTATATACCATGTGAAGAATTATACTGGGGGGGGGGGGGGTTAAAAATTCCTGCTGGCAGCCCTGTATGCTATGTCTGCATCACAGCTCCCTCACTATAATCTTGCACATACGTGTAGTGCTCCATGGCCATGTCATTCCCCATACAGTACTGTGCATGAACTGGCCATGGAGCTATTGCGGCCTGCACAGTACTATAGGGGCTGACTATACTGGGAACATACTCAGTAACACCAGATAGTCAGCACATATGTAAGACTTCAGTGAAGGAGCCGTGGTGTAGGCTATTAGCAGGAAGCTGTTGGGTGGGGCCCCAGAACAAGTTCCTCTTGTGGGCCTAAGGCCCTTCAGTCCGACACTGTATAACGGAGAACTATTATATATAAGGGTGGGTTACTATATATAATTGGGAAACTTAAATATGAGGGGGCTATTATAAGGGGAGAACCCTTATATATAAGGCACCCATTATAAAGGGGGCTATTAGTGATAAAGGTGTAATATTATTTATAAGCAGGGACTATTATTTATAAGGGGGGTATAATTAAGTGGGCTTATTTATATAGGGGGTTATTGATGATGATGGGGACTATTATTTATGAGGGGACTATTATTTATAAGGGAGCACTATTATTTTTACGGAGTGACTGTTACAGATACAGGGCACTATTTATCATTTATAAGGGAGCTATTACTGATAAAGGTGTAATATTATTTATAAGCAGGGACTATTATTTATAAGGAGGCGCTATAATAACTGATGATTGGGTGCAAAAATCTATTAGGTGGTACAAAGGTGCTCATTTGAATTGTGTGTGGTAAAATGGGGCTTATTACTTTTTTGTTGGCAGAAAGGAGGCGTTATTATAGGGGCTGCCACTGCAAGATGATGGTGTTGTTTGCATATCAGCATTTGGGGCCCCGCTTTTAATTTTGCCCGGGGCCCCACTTTGTCTAAAACTGGCCCTGCCTCGCTCTATCTCTATTGCGCAAGCGTGGGAGCCCGAAGTAGCTGCCCATGCCTGCGCAGTAGAAATAGAGTGAAGGCTACAGCACAGTGCCGGGACTGCTGCGCAGGCACTGGCAGAGTCACAAAAGAGGAGCAGCCGTTCACTGCAGAACGAAGGCTGGACAAGAAAAAGACCTGTAAGTATAATGGGGTGGGGGAGAGGGCTGAGTTACTTGGGAAGGACTAGAAGTGGGCGGGATAGCTAGGGAGACAGGGAGGGGGTGTGAGAGAGGGAAGGGGGAGGAGTGAGAGGGTGATAGTGTGAGAGCCTACAACTAGTATAATGCATTGCATTAGCTAAGGCAGCAGGAAGCTACACCATGTAAACAAATGCAGAAGATGAAGGTGCTCCCAGAGAGAAACCCAGAAATCACTCAAAACACTGCTAAAGTTATTTGGGTGCAGTTATTAACCCATTAATAGAACTAACAGACCTTTTTTAAAAAAAAAGATATTCTTTTTGCCTGTAAAAGCAGCATATATAAAAAGACAATGATGGAATTGTTTTTTTCCCCAATTACTCCCACAAAGAGTTAATCATTGAGATAAATGTACCCCAAAAATGCTAGTATTAAACGCTACAACCTGTCCCGCAAAAAAAAAAAAAAAAGCCTTCATACAATTACTTCGATGGAAAAATTAAATAGTTTTGGTTCTTGGTATGTGATGACAGAAAAACGCAGAAAAGTGTCTGATCAGTAAGGGTCAAAACAGGCTGGCTATTAAAGGGGTTGTCCAAGCTAAAATTTTATTTTTTAAAGGGATTCTATCAAAGAAAAAGTTTTTAAACTAAAATCACGTAGGAATAGCCTTTAGAAAAACTATTCATCTCTTACCTTTATTTTGCAGGTCCGCACTGCCATTTTTGAATTTTTCTTCATTATGCTAATTGTGCTCAGAAAGCAAAGGGGACGTTCCTCCCTGTCCTCAGAGCATAGCGTTGTCATCGATTCCAGCGCCGCCTCTGTCTTCTGTTCCTGACGCGTCTCCTCTTCACTCCTCTTCTTACATGAGACCACCACAAAATGGCCGACAGAACATGCACAGTCAGCTCTGTCCAACCCGAAGAGGAGGAGACGCATCAGGAACAGAAGACAGAGGCAGCGCTGGAATCGATGACGTCGATGAATCGATTTCTGAGCACAATTAGCATAATGAAGAAAAAAAGAAAAATTCAAAAACGGTGGCACAGACCTGCAAAATAAAGGTAAGAGATGAATAGCCTTTCTAAAGGCTATTTCTCCATGCTTTAGTTTAAATACATTTTTTTAATGATAGAATCCCTTTAATTAGGCCAGGGAAGGTGAAAAAACAAACAAAAAAACATACTCGCCTATCCCTGGTACCTCCCAGCACGGTCCGATCCGGCAGCTGCTTTGTTTTCTTCCATCGGAAGTGACCGTTGAATCTAATCAGCAGCCTCAGCGAAAGACATGGGACATCACAGCCGGCGAGGACTTCCACAAAAAAGAACACAGCCGAGAAGTAGGACTGGATCACGCTGGGAAGACAGCGGAGCAACGGGGACAGGTGAGTATGTTGTGTTTTTTTTTTTTGTTTTGTTTTTTTTTTCCTACCCCAGCCTAATTCAAAAATAAAAATTTTAGCATGGACAACTTCTTTAAAGGGGTTATAAGTCTCTTAGATCATTATATTGTACAGGGGTCAGCAAACTGCAACAATCCAGCTGCTGTGAAGCTACAACACGCAGCATGCCCTGTTCACTTCTGTTGAAACTGCAGATCAAGTATACATGCTGGGAGTTGTAGTTACACATCAGCTGGAGTGCCAAAGGTTGCTGACCTTTGATATAGTATTATGTAGTGCATGTTAATCTCAATCTTAAATATCATTATACAACTCATTTTGTACAAAGTAAATGACACCAAAGCCCCCTTGAATGGTGAAACGTTATGCAAGTTGCTGATATTTTGTTTCCAATCTGTACCATTTTCAAGATATCTGCTAGCTGCCAGTGAATGTTACCATTCACCCTTTATTATTCAGAGGTTAAAATCCTGTAAAGAACTTATTTCTCAAAGCTTAATTTCCTATGATTGTATTCAGTATAGACAATTCTGAGATAAATACATAAGCAGTTTTTGTTTGTTCTGGCCTCCGCTAAATTTTATGGATCTCTTCCCAGAGAGTCCTTGTACAACGGCCCTCAGGTATCTGTGTCCGTCCTTGCAACTATGAACAGCTATGGGCCCAATGTTTTCCATAGCTCGGCATTCAATACCCTCTTGTCTCTAATGGCTCGTTCATACCTCCAAAAATGGGCCTAATTCGCAGGGAGTCTCGAGCTGTGAATTCTGTGGCTGAAACAGCCGTGGAATCCACAACAGAATTGAGCAGGATGATTAATTTTTCTAAGTCCTGCTGCAATCTGGGCGGAATCTGCCACTGACTTTTTTTTTTTTTTTTGGCAGTATCCCCTTCAGTGTCAGATTCTACCATGTGAACGTGTCCTTACAACCCACCATTAAATATTGGCAGTGAAGATCATTAGCTTAGACATTTACCCCAATCTAATAGACAATATAAAGCTACTGTTAAGGTTGTATATAATTGTATATTGTATGTGTATGTATATGTATATGTTGCATATAAGCATAGGTTGTACCAATGGTATATCTGCCCCTGCCATAGTTGTGCTTCTATTATACAGTTCCTTTCCCTGGATCCAGCAGGCATCTGTTCCAGCGGTTATTGTCTATATTGCTCTTAGGCTGAAAAGCAGAGCATGTTGAGAATATCGATACTCGGTCGCCTACTATTTTCTTGCCTTGTGAGAGATGATGAAAAAGCTGTAGTATATGGTGAAACTGCAGGCTGAAATGGCTCAAGTGAATCTTTTGTTAAAAAAAAAAAAATCCTCCTTTCAATATTCCATATAGTATCAGGTGGACTAATATATAGAGAGCAGTCTTGGACAACTGAAACATAAGTAACTGCACAAATCTGATAGCTACAATATATAGCTACAGTATATCAATATATGTAAATTATAACATCCTAAATGTACATGTTATATAGGATTACCTAGACTGTGACAAGAATTATAACAAGATGGGTTTTACAGGAATGTACTTAAAAATGAAAACACTAAATATTAGAAATTTTCTGAACTTCTCATTGTACAATAAAGTTTTATTGCCTTGATATACAAAAGCATGAGAGAGCCTCAAATGTCCATTGAGCTGTAGCATCCAGTAATCCAGGTTGTCAGGTAATTTGAGACCTGAATTGACTGAAGCTATATACTGTAGTTCACTGTCCCATGGGATGTAGAAAACCCTTCTTCTCGAGTAGAGAAGGTAAGTTTCCAGCTCGTATAATGTGATTTCTATATGATCAGGTTTGTTGGATTTTCTCTTGTAATCTCAGTTTATTTAGTGAAATAGCTCAATATTCTAGGTCACCCATTCCACAATTTTCATTTCCATTTCATTCTTGTGCTGTACCAGAGTTGGTGACCATATTCCATCGTTGGACGATCTGAACGCCAGTCGTTGGCAGTATTTCAGGTGATTGGTTTCTGCCATGTGTAATTAATACTCAGCTTGAGAACATCTCACTTTTTCCTTGTCTGTGTAGTCTTATATAAGCACATTAGCGTTTCTGTGCATTTGTCCTTGTCATCTGTAATGTTCTAATCATTTTTTTTTTATTTTGTCACTGGGGTTTGTGTTTGAATACTGTTAGTATGACGTGTGTGTGTGTGAGAGATATATACTGTTCATATGTATATGTACAGTATCTTACAAAAGTGAGTACACACCTCCACTCCGCCACGGCGACATGACGGAGCTGGTGGAAGTTAGAGACCTTGGGTTCCTCCACCTTCTGTTTGAGGATGCCCCACAGATGCTCAATAGGGTTTAGGTCTAGAGACTTGCTTGGCCAGTGCAGCACTTTTACCCTCAATTTCTTCAGCAAGGCAGTGGTCGTCTTGTAGGTGTTTTTGGGGTGGTTATCATGTTGGAATACTGCCCTGCGGCCCAGTTTCCAAAGGGAGGTGGATCATGCTCTGCTTCAATATGTCACAGTGCATGTTGGCTCCCCACAGCCAGCAGCACTCATACAGCCCCAAACCATAACACTCCCACCACCATGCTTGACCATTTAGACTAAATCTTTTCCCACATGTAGAATGTGGCAAGTTCTCTTTAAAATGGTTATCCACCTTTTTAAAACTGATGAAGGAGTTGCTCAGGAATTTTTGTTTTATGGGCTATTCTTAGAATAGGCCATAAAATTTTGTTCGGTGGGGGACAGACATGTGGCCCCTGCATGGATCAGCTGTACTGGGTCGCTGGGTACTGGGACAGCTGTACTGTATGCAGCACGGAACTGGAAGTAGTTGACTCTTGTCCCTGTATAGTGGTCTGATGCCTGTGCTGCTGCTTGGCTCCCATTGCAGTTAATGGGAGTTGAGCTGCAGTGACTGCACCCAGTCACTATATATACAGGGCATGGAGTCAACTGCTTCTGTCTCCGTGCTGCCTATAGTGTAGGTGTCAAAAGTGGCCCCGAACAGCTGATCTGTCAGCCCCCCACCACACAGATATTTATGGCCTATTCTAGGAAAAAGTCATTAAAAAAAAAAAATAAAAATCTGTTTAATGATAGACCCCCACTGATTTAAAATCGATAGCTGAATTGCGGAGGTCCTGACAGACAGGTTATTTACCTGAGTGTGCAGCGGCATTTTTAACATGCGATGTGCTGGTTTGCTCACTCTTGACTTTGAGTAGTGGCAGGTAGTATGGGGCACTGTAGGGGTAGGATAATACTGCCACTACTAAAAGTATGGAGCGTAGCACATAATGCCATGTCCTGTGGAATCTTAAAACTGCTGAGCTGCAGGGATCTCGACCTTCAGACCCCTTCCAATCTAAAATTGATAACCTATCTTAAGAAGGTTGCCAATTTTCAGCAAATACATGTGCTTGTTTGTTTAATGAAAAGTTATACAAGTTTCCAATATACTTTATGTATCAATTCCCCACAGTTTTCTAGATCTCTGCTTGCTGTCATTCATTCTGCTTACTACCAGTGGATAAGGGTCAGTCCATGGTCATGTGATGACACACAGGTACACAGCTCGTTACCAGGCAGATGTCTGATTACTGTGCTGTGACTATAATGAGCTGTAAATCACGTGATCAGATTTTTATCCACTGTAAGGGTTGGTTCACACTCACACTTGTGCCCGGAGTCCGTCCGCGTGAATTCGACCTAAATGTCAGAAAAAAGGATTGGGAAAGGTCTGAAACAGTTTGTTTAAAAACCCATTCACTTCAATGGGTTTTTAAAGCAGTGTGCAGGTGTCCAATTGCAGCCTCTGCGCTGCGAGGCCGGTTTTTTTGGTCGGACACAAAGTTCTGCATGTCCGACTTTGTGTCCGATCCAAAAAAACGGCTTTGCAGCGCAGAGGCTGCAATCAGACACCTGCGCATTGCCTTAAAAACCCATTCAAGTGAATGGGTTTTTACACAAACTGTTTCAAACCTTTCCCAATCCTTTTTTCTAACATTTAGGTCGGATTCACAGTGGACGGACTCTGGGCACAAGTGTGAACCAACCCTAAGTAAGCAGAATGACAGAAAGCAGAGATATAGAAATCCACAAGGGATTGATACAGAGTATATATTGGAAAATTGTATAACTTTTCATTAGTGGAAGAGTGAAGAAATCAGGCGATACCTTTTAGAGGCTAACTGAGTATATTTGATGGTAAGAAAGCTCTCCATCAAATATACTTGGCCTCTAAAAGATATAGCCTGATTTCTTCACTTTTCCACTACTTTCTATGGCTAACACGGTACAACATTATACTACTAGCAACTTTTCATTACACAAACAATATTTATTTACTGAAACCTCTAATGATGGGTATTTTAAAGTCTTATAAGGCTGGGAACACACTAGATGTACTCATGGCGAGTATGTAGGAGCTAACCTGCCTCAATTTACAGTAACAGCATGTTGGATAACATTTCACCAAATCTCATCTACATGCTGTGGCTACAACTTGCAGCAGTGTCAGATCCATAGCATGTCAAGCCATGTCATGCTGTGGGATTTACTAGCAGCCTTCACCCTATTGATACAAAGATTCAGAGCAATTGGAGGTCTGAGGCAATTCCTCCATGTGAGCTGGCAAAAAGAAACCTCAATTTTGAGTTTTGTGGGGAGTGTGTCCCTAGCCTATTAGATTGA
The DNA here is from genome assembly GCA_947044405.1 of Leptodactylus fallax. Lineage (NCBI taxonomy): Eukaryota > Metazoa > Chordata > Amphibia > Anura > Leptodactylidae > Leptodactylus > Leptodactylus fallax. Next base: position 12,584,303 of record CAMRHE010000014.1, read on the forward strand.
TATAAGACCCAGAAATCCTAAGCAAACCGAATGAGCCACTTTTCCTGAACTAGTCTTACAAGAGAGACATATATATATATATATATATATATATATATATATATATATATATATTATATGTGTAAACTGACCTACTTATTTCATGTATTTCAACGCCATTGATGTTGCTTGTTGTGTTTACCATGTAAGTGACCTAAGTTCAGTCTAATGCAGATCACTAGCAGTGGTCACTTACATTGTTAATATAAGTGGCAAACTGGTAACATTCTCTTAAGTAAATGCACTTAGTAGAGAGCTTGTCTATTTCAACACTGGCTGGGATCCAATGACATGCCCTTCAAATCACATAAACTTCTCTCCAATAGGCCAACAATAGAGGCTTTGTAGCAAGATCAAGGCTCTCTTGTTTTCATGGTGTCTCAGCCATTGATTTGAAATGAATGTAAAAACCCTTTCAAATGGACTGTGTCATTCCACAGCTGCTATCTGAGAAGAATGGACAAATTCCATTAATTCGCTGATAAAACAAACAAGGAACTACCTTCCTCTTGTTGGATCCTATCTAAAATGTACAAGCACAACCTGCTGCTGCCACTGCGATCACATTTGTATCCCAAAGAAAAGCCTTATTTGCTGACAACCCTTACAGCATTTACTTCATCCAACATAATGGCTTTGTAAACTGCTTTGGTCTTGTG